>CAUYUJ010022446.1:49713-82213 GCA_963575745.1 Prorocentrum cordatum
GGAGGAGGAGAAGGACCGAGGAGCGATGAGCGAGGAGCGAGGAGGTTGGGAGGAGAAACGAGGTGCGAGGAGCGAGATGAATTGAAGAGGAGGAGCGGGAGGACTAGGAGGAGAAGGTCCAGGAAGAGGTGGAGCTAGGGAAAGGAGGGAGGGGAGCAGGAGGAGAAGGAGAGGGGGAGGAGGAGGGGGGGGGCGACGAGCAGGAGCGAGTGGCGAGGTGGAGCGAGGTGCAAGGAGGAGGAGGAGGAGGAGGAGGAGGAGGCGGGAGGGGAGAGGAGGGGGACCAGAGCACACGCAGCAGGCGTCACCGACCCTGGGGCATGCACCCGCCCAAAGCCGCACACCCGCACGTCCGAGCAGATGCTCGTTCTCCGCTCGCCGCACGGGGCGGCCCACGGAGAGGCCGAGCGCCTCGTGGGCCTGCCACCCTCTTGGGGGACGCCCTGCGCTGGCAGGGAGCCGCCGCAATCCTGCGCCACGAAGGGAAGGCGACGACGACAACCACGACGATGGCGATAACGATGACGACGACGACGTAGTTGACTGTGGGTGCCTCTTGGAAGCTTCTGTGGGCCTTAAAACGAAGCCCTTCGGGCCCGCTTGGCGCGTTCTTGGAGCGCTCTTGGGCCTTCCTGGAGCGCCCTTGGGGCCGTCCTGAGGTCTGTTCGTTCTTTTTCAAGGGCGCCCTCGAAGGCGCGAAGTTATTCGCGCTTCGCGGCTCGGCTCCGGTTCCTCCTCATCCTCCTCTTCTCCCCTGGAAGGCGGCGCGAGAGCGCGAAGTTGTTCGCACTTCCCGCTTCGCGCAGCGCGAAGCGCGAAGTTAGGAGCCCTTGGTTCGTTCTTTTATCCCTCTCGAGCCCTTCCCTGGCTGTGGAACCGACAGCAGCAAGCGACTGAGCGCACAGCGGATTCCCAGGAAAGCTCTGGAGCCTAGAACTCCTCGCCATGAAAGCTTATTGATGGTATTTCAACACCGCTGCTGTTAGCAGAAGTGTAGAGATGAAGCGTCATGCAATTCAGCGAGGCGCCACACGAGATCCGCGTGAAGTATGCCCATCTGCATGAAGAATGCACTTGAACAAACAGAAAAACGTTAGGCGGTAAACTACAGAGCCAATCTCAAGAGTGAGCCTGATGCCGAAAAGGAGCCGCTTTCCATCTGTGGAATCGTTGCACCCAATCGTTCGCAGTAAATATTCACTTGATTTTAGTATGATGCGGTAGAGTTTGAGGAGGTCTCAAGCGACAGCCCCACTTTGAAGAGCAGCGGTCCTCCACTTGTGTAACTGGTAAAAGCCTGTAAGCGAACATGCGAGGCGCTGAGGCACGAGCCACGCTAGCATCACACCATGCAGCATCACACAGTGCACTGTTGAAGGATATGCCTGGCGATGCTCCAGGCCCGCCAGACCGGCACGCGTGTTGGCTCGATCGGCAGGCTTCAGGAGGGGTAAACACTCAGCGACACAAATTCATCGTCGCCTCCCAGGAAAAGATGGGAAGCGGGGGGAAGACGGAAACCCAGGAAATCTTTGAAAATTTGGGGGATCCTGGGACGTGTAGCTATTTAGTTTGTGTGTGTGTCCCTGGGCCCGTTCAAGGAATCGAAGAGAAAACAGCCTGACGTAGGCCTTTTAATCTTCGGGGGTCCGCGCGGGCCTCCGGAGTTGTGGCAAAGCCGCCGAGGTTAGGCGGAAGAGGCTGAAGCCTCTCTCTCTCTCTCGTCCTTGCGTCCTCGGGTCGTGGAGCTGAACAGGATGACGAGGAGAAGGAGGAGAAGGAGGATGGGAATGAAAAAGGGGGAGGAGAGGAGGCGGCAGGAAGAGGAGGAGAAGCGGAGGAAGAGGACGAGGAAACGGAGGGGGGAGAAACAGGCGAAGGAGGAGGGAGGATGAAAAGGAAGAGTAGATAAAGGAGGAGGACGAGGAGATAGAATTTGGACGAGGACAAAGAGCAGCATCAGCGCAGCCAAGCAGCGCGATCGGCGGCGGCGGCAGCAGCACCATTCTGGGCCGTCATGGGAAGAAGGGGCCGGAGAGGGGGTCGAGGAGGAGGAGGAGGATCACCTGATGATGACGATGATGCGGAGGAGGAGGAGGAGGAGGAGGAGGAGGAGGCGGAAGGAGGATGAGGAGGAGGAGGAGGAGGAGGAGGAAAAGGAGCAGGAGGACCCGTGGAAAAGAGGAGGAGCGGAGGAAACCGAGCCAGTAGCAGCAGGACCACGAGGGAGTAGGAGCAGGGGCGGCAGCACCCCCCCCGCGCCGCCAGGCAAGGACAAGGGGAAGGACAAGGACGCGGCAGAGGGCAAGGGCAAGGGCCCCAGGGCAGGGGGTCCGCGAGGCCCGCCGGGCGATCCCGCGGAGGTGCCCCCCCTCCCCGCGCGGAGGAGGCGGAGGAGGAGGCGGAGGAGGAGGAGGAGGAGGAGGGCGAGGAGGAGGGGGAGGCGGGAGGAGGAGGAGGGGAGGAGGAGGAGGAGGAGGAGGAGGAGGAGGAGGAGGAGGAGGAGGAGGAGGAGGAGGAGGAGGAGGAGGAGGAGAAGGAGGAGGAGGAGGAGGAGGAGGAGAAGGAGGAGGAGGAGGAGGAGGAGGAAGAGGAGGAGGAGGAGGAGGAATGGGGAGGCGCGGCCCAGCCTCGCACGGCGGCCCGCCCGCGCGTCTTGTTGTTGTGCCCTGGTCGCTGCGCGCTCAGCCCTGCGGATGTGCCCTGACCCTGCGCGTGCGGTGCGTGTCCTCGCTGGTGCTGCCGGCGCTGCTGCTGCTGCTGCTGCTGCTGCTGCTGCTGCTGCTGCTGCTGCTGCTGCTGCTGCTGCTGCTTCTGTTCCCCTGCCACTCCTCGGCGGCCTCTTCCTCGCCCCTTCTCGCGCGGGCCCGCGCTGCGGCCCAGCGCGCGCAGCTGCCGCGCGCATGGCCACCGACGACGGCGACCACCTCTGAGACGGCCGCCCTGCGCACGCTCGCCGGCATGCACCCCAGGCCCACGGAGGTGAGGGCGCTTTCCCTTCTCACTTCCGTGGTTCGTCCAAGCCTTTGGAGCCCAAGTTGAATAACATATCATCGCTGACCTCCTTGACTGACAACAGAAGACTGGCACAGGTCAGGTTGAGGATGTTTACTCTTTGCGCCCGCCACGCGCGTTCGCGTTTATCATACACACCCCATGTGGCCCCTCGCGTTGCTAGTGACGGTGCGAACAATGCACAGGATTGACGTCTACGACTGACAACCTGCTCAAGCTGACGGAAACCAGTGGCAGACAATCCGCCGAGAGGTTCAGCATGTGGTAGTCTGGCGATGGCTTTGACGAGCGTGCCACCGCTCTCGGGGGACACATGTTGTCGTTCTAGAAGGGGCGGGTGCAGGTCTGTACCTACATGAAGGATGTATGCCAAATCTGGGCCTAGTGGATACCGATCAGGGCTCATGAGTGGCTGTTTGGGGGGGTCAATGGTGGGCGATGAATTAAATCCCCCGCAAAATGGCTCAATCAAGGCAAGCAGGTTCAATCCCCAGCCGAAGGGTTCGATCCCCGCCATCTTCTGTAATTACATGTCAGATGCAACGGAAACGCTTGAGTAGTCTGGAAGCATATTCCCTACCTAGGCTCTGCCTAGAAGGGCTCTTACTCTCTTAGCTTAAAGGGGCCGGACAGTGCAAAGCGCCCCGGGCGGTTCCCCCAGTCCCCTGGGAGCGGTTCCCCCCAGTCCCCTGGGAGCTTTAGCTTTAGCTTTAGCTCTAGCTTAGCTTCAGCTTAGCTTTAGCTCAGCTGTAGCTTAGCTTTTCGCTTAGCGTTTAGCTTAGCTTTAGCTTAGCGTTTAGCTTAGCTTTAGCTTAGCTGTAGCTTAGCTTTAGCTTAGCTTCAGCTTTAGCTTTAGCTTAGCTGCAGCTTAGCTTTAGCTTAGCTTTAGCTTAGCTTTAGCTTAGCTTTAGCTTAGCTTGCGCTTAGTGTTAGCTTAGCTTTAGCTTAGTTTTAGCTTAGCTTTAGCTTAGCTGCTGCTCAGCTTTAGCTTAGCTTTAGCTTAGCTTTAGCTTAGCTCTAGCTTAGTTTTAGCTTAGCTTTAGCTTAGGCTTAGCTTTAGCTTAGCTGTGGCTTAGCTTTAGCTTAGCTTTAGCTTAGCTTTAGCTTAGCGTTACTGTTACTACTACTGCTGCTTTCCTAGGGGTTCCAACTCCTAGGTAGGGTCGCACTGGGATAATTCTGTATGGGTTTGAACCGAATTGGGTTCTATATGTTGTCATCATCATAGTGGTGGTCCTATTGCAATTGAGCGAACAGTTTTTCAATTGGAATCTCACAGTGCGTTGTGGGGTCCACATGCGACCCGATTGTATTTCAATAAGACTACTGGATTCCAATTGGGTGTCCATTGGGATCCAGTAGGGATTCTCTTGTAGATCCGATGGGACTCCAATGGGAATTTTTCCTATTGGAATCCGATCAGGTTCCGATAGGGATCTTGGTGGCATCCAATCGATCCGCTTCCCATTGGACGTTGGTTCACATCGTATCGGAAGCCAATTGGCTTCCTTAGTTTTCCCATCGGCGTGCTACTGGGCCATTTGATTGGTCCTTCTTGGGTTACAATGAGATGACTTCCTGTGGGATGGAATTTCGTGAGTCCCTGCAGAAATCCGATTGACGCCCAATAGTACAGTCACCCGTTGGACCCGTAGGGTGACTAATGGGACCCGATGGTACATACTGGGATGACAAGCGAGTGGGCTCCTATTACAACCCAATGTTGATTCCCATTTGGCTGCGAATGAAGCAATCGTGTGTCGTCCTATTGGATTCCATTTGGAGTCGCCTGTGCGCGGCCATTGGCAGCCGCGCGTTTGTGGTGCGCCGTGATGCTGCTACGCGCACTGCCGAGAGGGCTCCACGAGGGCCCTCAAGTGTTATTTTCTCGGTTTGAGCTGAGGTCCAGGAGTTGTTGTCTTGGAGAATGAAAACATCGCGGTTCAACCACACTTAGTGTATCCGCGCATGCCATCGTAGAGTTACAGCGTCACTCATCATAGTCTGGCGGCTCCAGCTCACGCGTCCTTTGGCGTGATATTGAAGGGGCCTCGTGCCAGGTTGTCGGCCCACTGAAGGCCAAGGCTTCCGGGAAAACTGAGAGCGACTCTTGGCGAGCTGGACCACCCAATTTTGTAACGAAGGTCTCTTTATTGGCGCTGTCGCACGATCTGTGTTGCTGGGCATCGCTCGGACGTGAGCATCTGTCCTTCGGCGAGGACCATCGAGGAGCACCCTTGATCACTGGGCGAAAAAGCTACGCACGACATCAAAAAAAAACACAGTGAATGGACGTCCGAAGGATGGCCAGGTTGTGCAAGTGGCATGCACGCATGCGTACGTGGTGCTCTTCCGCCCACGGGTGCTCGCCCGCCGCCGACGAGCGCGACGTGTCCCCGGGCTCTCACCGCACGAGAGCCCCCCCATGCAGTCCAAGACAGGCCAGCGCGCCCCCAACGATCGCCCCCCACGCGGCCCAGCAGGATTGGCCCGAGATGGCGGCCCCACGATGGCCCGAGGGGCGCCCAGGAGTGCCCGAGAAGATCCCCGAGGCCGCCCGCGGGCCGCGCCGAGGCCCCGCGGAGGACCCGAGACGCCCCCCCCCCCCCTCAAAAAAAAAGGCACCACGAGAGCCGCCGACTGGCCTCCGAAAGGGCCCTGCAAGGCTCCAGCACGCCCCACAAATGTTTCAAGAAGGCTCCGTAGGGCCTGCCACGTGACCCGAAGAGGCAGTCCCAAGAGGCGCCTGACCCACAACCCGAGCACCCAGGATGCCCAAGAGGCTTTTCGGGAGGCCCAAGAGGAGAGTCTCGGGAAGCCCGAGAAGCCTCCCGGGAGGCCCAAGAAGTGTTTCGGAAGGCCGAAGAGGTTCCTCGGGAGGCCAAAAACATAATTGTCGGAGGGCCGAACAATCTTATCGGAGGGCATAAGAGGCTCCTCGGGATGCACCAGGGGAGCTTCGGGGGGCCTAACAAGTTGTTTCGGGAGGCCCCAAATACTTTTCGGGAGTCTAGGGGGGGGGGGGGGGGGAAGAGGTTTTTTTTGGATGCTCAAGAGGCCACCCAGGAGGCCCAAGAAGCGTCTCGGGAGGCCCAACATGTTTTTTTTCGAGAGGCCCCACCCAAAGGCTTGTCAGGAGGCCTGGAAAGCGTTTCGGGAGGGCCAGGAGGCCTTCTCGGGAGGCACAGGAAGCTTCTCGGGAGGTCCAAGAGGCTTCTCGGGAGGCCGAAGAGGCCTTTCAACAGGCCGAGGAGGCTCTACGGGAGGTCCAAGAGAGGTCCGTGAGTGGTTTGCCATGAAATCTCGAGCGCGAGCCCCCTTCATCATGGGGCCGCGCGATCATGTTAGTAATCCGGGCGGGGCATCCGGTGAGTGAATTGTGAAGTCTCGAGCGGGGCGCCTCCCTATTATGCCCCCCTTTCACATGGGCCTATTCGGAGGGGCTGCAACATGAGCATCTACTGGAAGACGCTGGCGAGGTGGATCAAAACGCGCGCTCGCCACGATGCATGGCGTCTGGGCGTGCTCCCCGTTGCCCCGCAGGCCGTGAGTGCAGCGCGACCCACGTTGGTCCCGACGCGCGTCGGCGCCTCCTGAACGCCCCGAACAAGCACAAGACGGGGGATACTCACGACGCCGTACAGGCACACGTGGGCATAGAATTTCTGTTCGCGGTTGCGCAGGAGGAGTTGAAGGGGCCTCGTGCCAGGTCGTCGGCCCACTGAGTGCCAAGGCTTCCGGGAAGACTCAGAGCGATTCCTGGCGAGCTGGAACGCCCAATTATATAACGGAGGTATCTTTATTGACGCTGTCGCACGATATGTGTTGCTTGGCATCGCTCGGACGTGTGCATGTTTCTTTCGGCGAGGACCATCGAGGGGCATCCTTGATAATTGGGCGACAAAGCCACGCACGAAACCAACAAAAAGGGAATGGACGTCCGAGGCCAGGTTGTGTAAGTGGCATACACACGCATGCGCACATGGTGCTCTTCCGCCCACGGGTGCTCGCCCGCCGCCGACGAGCGCGACGTGTCCTCGGGCTCCCACCGCGTGAAAGCCCCCTATATACCGTCCAGGACAGGCCAGAGCGCGCCCCCAAAGATCGCCCCCCCACGCGGCCCAGCAGGCTTGCCCGAGAGGGCCCCACGATGGCCCGAGGGGCGCCCAGGAGTGCCCGAGAAGATCCCCGAGGCCGCCCGCGGGCCGCGCCGAGGCCCCGCGGAGGACCCGAGACGCCCCCCCCCCAAAAAAAAAGGCACCACGAGAGCCGCCGACTGGCCTCCGAAAGGGCCCTGCAAGGCTCCAGCACGCCCCACAAATGTTTCAAGAAGGCTCCGTAGGGCCTGCCACGTGACCCGAAGAGGCAGTCCCAAGAGGCGCCTGACCCACAACCCGAGCACCCAGGATGCCCAAGAGGCTTTTCGGGAAGCCCAAGAGGAGAGTCTCGGGAAGCCCGAGAAGCCTCCCGGGAGGCCCAAGAAGTGTTTCGGAAGGCCGAAGAGGTTCCTCGGGAGGCCAAAAACATAATTGTCGAAGGGCCGAACAATCTTATCGGAGGGCATAAGAGGCTCCTCGGGATGCACCAGGGGAGCTTCGGGGGGCCGAACAAGTTGTTTCGGGAGGCCCCAGAGACTCTTCGGGAGTCTAGGGGGGGGGGGGGGGGGGCAGGAGGTTTTGTGGGGGTGCTCAAGAGGCCACCCAGGAGGCCCAAGAAGCGTCTCGGGAGGCCCACATGTTTTTTCGAGAGGCCCCACCCAAAGGCTTGTCAGGAGGCTTGGAAAGCGTTTCGGGAGGGCCAGGAGGCTTTTTTCGGGAGGCACAGGAAGTTTCTCGGGAGGTCCAAGAGGCTTCTCGGGAGGCCGAAGAGGCCTTTCAACGGGCCGAGGAGGCTCTACGGGAGGTCCAAGAGAAGTCCGTGAGTGGTTTGCCATGAAATCTCGAGTGCGAGCCCCCCTTCATCATGGGGCCGCGAGATCATGTTAGTAATCCGGGCGGGGCATCCGGTGAGTGAATTGTGAAGTCTCGAGCGGGGTGCCTCCCTATTATGCCCCCCTGTCACATGGGCCTATTCGGAGGGGCTGCAACATGAGCATCTACTGGAAGACGCTGGCGAGGTGGATCAAAACGCGCGCTCGCCACGACGCATGGCGTCTGGGCGTGCTCTCCGTTGCCCCGCAGGCCGTGAGTGCAGCACGACCCACGTTGGTCCCGACGCGTGCCGGCGCCTCCTGAACGTCCCGAACAGGCACCAGACGGGGGATACTCACGACGCCTTACCGGCACACGTCGGTTCGCGGCTGCGCAGGAGGAGTTGAAGGGGCCTCGTGCCAGGTCGTCGGCCCACTGAGTGCCAAGGCTTCCGGGAAAACTGAGAGCGATTCCTGGCGAGCTGGAACGCCCGATTATATAACGGAGGTATCTTTATTGACGCTGTCGCACGGTATGTGTTGCTTGGCATCGCTCGGACGTGTGCATGTTTCTTTCGGCGAGGACCATCGAGGGGCATCCTTGATAATTGGGCGACAAAGCCACGCGCGAAATCAAAGAAAAGGAAATGGACGTCCGAGGCCAGGTTGTGTAAGTGGCATACACACGCATGCGCACATGGTGCTCTTCCGCCCACGGGTGCTCGCCCGCCGCCGACGAGCGCGACGTGTCCTCGGGCTCCCACCGCGTGAAAGCCCCCTATATACCGTCCAGGACAGGCCAGAGCGCGCCCCCAAAGATCGCCCCCCCACGCGGCCCAGCAGGCTTGCCCGAGAGGGCCCCACGATGGCCCGAGGGGCGCCCAGGAGCGCCCGAGAAGATCCCCGAGGCCGCCCGCGGGCCGCCCCGAGGCCCCGCGGAGGACCCGAGACGCCCCCCCCCCAAACAAAAAAAAAGGCACCACGAGAGCCGCCGACCAGCCTCCGAAAGGGCCCTGCAAGGCTCCAGCGCGCCCCAGAAATGTTTCAAGAAGGCTCCGTAGGGCCTGCCACGTGACCCCAAGAGGCAGTCCCAAGAGGCGCCTGACCCACAACCCGAGCACCCGGGAGGCCCAAGAGGTTTCTCGGGAGGCCCAAGAGGAGAGTTTCGGGAAGCCCGAGAAGCCTCCCGGGAGGCCCAAGAAGTGTTTCGGCCAAACGCATAATTGTCGGAGGGCCGAAAAATCTTATCGGGGCGCATGAGAGGGTCCTCGGGATGCACCAGGGGAGCCTCGGGGGGCCTAACACGTTGTTTCGGGAAGCCCCAGAGATTTTGCGGGAGTCTAGGGGAGGGGGCAAGAGGTTTTTTTTGGATGCTCAAGAGGCCACCCAGGAGGCCCAAGAAGCGTTTCGGGAGGCCGAACATGTTTTTTTCGAGAGGCCCCACCCAGAGGCTTGTCAGGAGGCTTGGAAAGCGTTTCGGGAGGGCCAGGAGGCCTTGCGGGAAGCACAGGAAGCTTCTCGGGAGGCCCAAGAGGCTTCTCGGGAGGCCGAAGAGGCCTTTCAACAGGCCGAGGAGGCTCTACGGGAGGTCCAAGAGAAGTCCGTGAGTGGTTTGTCAGGAAATCTCGAGCGCGAGCCCCCTTCATCATGGGGCCGCGAGATCATGTTAGTAATCCGGGCGGGGCATCCGGTGAGTGAATTGTGAAGTCTCGAGCGGGGTGCCTCCCTATTATGCCCCCCTGTCACATGGGCCTATTCGGAGGGGCTGCAACATGAGCATCTACTGGAAGACGCTGGCGAGGTGGATCAAAACGCGCGCTCGCCACGACGCATGGCGTCTGGGCGTGCTCTCCGTTGCCCTGCAGGTCGTGAGTGCAGCGCGACCCACGTTGGTCCCGACGCGTGTCGGCGCCTCCTGAATGTCCCGAACAAGCACAAGACGGGGGATACTCACGACGCCTTACCAGCACACGTCGGCATAGAATTTCTGTTCGCGGCTGTGCAGGAGGAGTTGCAGAAGAGGTTGGGGCTCGGGCAGCAGCAGCGGACCGCAATCGCGTCCTTCGGGTTCGACCCCGAGGGCGAGCAGCCGTGCAAAGAGTGCGAGCCAGGCCAATTATTCCGCCTCCGCTTGCTACCAGAGAAGATCTAGCTGCAGGCGCACGGGCTCGATAGACCCGGATCTGCCAGGATGTCGCCGAGCTGTTGCTACATGGCGCCGAAAGCGCCGACGACGAAGGCCGCGCCGTGGTGCGGGCGCGGAGTTTGCTCCCGCCCAGGCCTAGCGAGCAGGAGCTGACGTGGCAAAGCTCGGGACCGCACGCTGCGCACTGCTCGGGGTTCACCTTGGCGCGCGCGGCCTACCGCACCTCCGCGCCGTCGCAAAGTCAGACGCCGCGCAAGGGCGCCACCATCGTTTGTGCCAGGGACAAGGACGCTGGCCGCGCGGGCATGCCTGATGATCAGCGGTAGCTGCAGCTTTCCCCCGCGCTTTCCCGCGCCACGGGCGCGCGGAACATGCTGATCCTGCGGCGGCGTTTGCGCGAGTTTCTGAAACGTGGGCCGCCGTCCCCGTTGCGGAAGGCGCCCGAGTTGTTTTACGAGAAAGCGGCGAGCTCCGGGGTTGGGTTGGGCAGCTCACCGCAGAGCTTGGCATCGCGCTGCGTGGCGCCTGAGCGCAGCCGCGCCCCGCTCGAAGCCCGCGGGGTGCCCTTGCGGCTTGGTCTCGCGCGCCAGCGGCCCGCTGTTTGGTCCTTAGCGCCTCAGATCGCGAGGCAAGGAAAATCGGCGCGCGCCCTTGCGATAGTAATCGGGGAGGTGACGGCGGGAGGGGAAAATATGAGGGCGAGGAGCAGGCAAAGGAGGGGGCAGGAGGAGGGCCTGCAAAAGGGGTAGAAGGATAGAGGCGCAGAAAAGACAGACAGGAACGACGGTGAGGACTATGTTTCACACGGGCCGAAAAATTGTCATGCGGAGCCCCACCATCGGAGTATCTTGGGCGCTGCAGAGAGGTCCGTACCTTCACACGCAAGTTGCTGAGGGAACAAAGCAAAGCAAGGTCAATCAACGCAAAGCAATGTCCAACAATGCCAAGCCACGCAAAGCTTCCGAAATCAACGCTGAACAGTACCAAGCACTTCAAAGCAACGCAAATCAACGCAGGGCAACTCAAAGCAAGGCCGAAGGCATGCCAAGCAACGCAACACAATACCAAGCAACGCAAAACATTGCCAAGCAACACCATGGAAAAAGGCGAGAACGCCAAAATCTTACAACAACCGGCGAAGAATCAATGGATTTGGCCTCTTCGGGCCTTCTTGGGAGTGTTCTTGGATGCGTTTTGGGGCGTCCTGGAGTCCTGGAGGCCTCCTGGGCACCTTGGAGGGCGCGAAATCGTTCTGGACCGATTGTTGGGCCATTGGGTATCCTCTTGGACCGTTTCGGCGGCCTCTTGAGACTCTCCTGGCCTGTCCTGGTACTTTCCGAAGCCCCCCCCCCCCCCAGGGGGGAAAGCGTATCTCGGTGGCGGCCCCCCCGCGGGACCCCCGCAGGACCCCGCCTCCCCCGGCGCGGGGAGTGGATCAAAGGGAAGGGGCTTCCCTTCGACTCGATTACGACATTGCTAGATTTTTCTCTCGCTCACGAGCTTGAGGAGGAACGTGCAGGGAAAAGGGACGACGGAGGCGACGACCGACGGAGACGACGACTCGGACAGCAAAACCCCTCACACGCGCCGACAGGGTCGGCGGATTTGTTTGCAAAGCGTTGCACTGCGTGGGAAAAAATAGGCCGCTAATTGGGCTCGCGCTGGGCTCATTCAGAGTGTCACCACCCGCGTCTACCAGCGGACCAAACCTAGTTTTAGATCGGGGAGTTGCGTGTGCCCGCATCGTTTTGGGAACGACGTGATCTGAAACGCGGCGATAAGTTCTCACCCGGTCACCTGTTCGTCGCCCCTCCTGGAACGGGTCTGCCCCCCCTTCCTCCTCCATGTCCCCCCCCCCCCTTCCTGCCTCTTTTCCTCCCTCCCCGTCCCTCTGTTTCTTTCCTTCCTCTCGTCCTCCTCTTCCTCCTCCGCCTACCCCTCTTCCTCCGTATCCTCTGCGTACGCAGTGCTCTCTCCTTCCCTCCCGACCTCCTCTTGGCGGCAGACGACGGCGGCGGCCGGCCGCCGCCGCGCAGGCGGAGCCTGCGAGGCCGCCGGACGGAGTGCCAGGGCTGGCGCCCGCGGCGGCCAAGGGCAAAGAGAAACGCCGCCCCGCCTCCTCGCCCTCCTGCTCCTGCTCCTGCTCCTGCTCCTGCTCCTCCTGCTCCTGCTCCTCCTCCTCCTCCTCCTCCTCCTCCTCCTCCTCCTCCTCCTCCCTCCTCCCCCTCCTCCTCCTCCTCCTCCCTCCTCCTCTCCTCCTCCTCTTGCTCCTCCTCCTCCTCATCTCATTTCCTCCTCCTCCTCCTAATCATCGTCCTCCTCCTCCTCCTCCTCCTCCTCCTCCTCCTCCTCCTCCTCCTCCTCCTCCTCCTCCTCCTCCTCCTCCCCCCCTTAATTCGAATTAATTCGTACCCCCCGTCCTCTTCCTCCTCATCGTGGCGCCCGTCCGTCGTCGTCGTCGTCGTCGTCGTCCTAGTCTTGAGACGGGCCCGCCTGCTAGAGGCCCTCCAGGAGCCAAAACCTGAAAAGTGCCGTTTGGAGTTCGAAACGTAGTCGAAACCGACCTCCCCACAAAACCCCCAAACAGTTGCGCAAACAATTGCGCTCAAATTTGAGAAAGGTTGAGCGGCAGACTCTTGAGAAACCAGTACATGACGAACATAATAGAGACAGGGCAGCGACATAACAAAACAGGTGAACGTTTCCTAACGGAGCAGAGACGGGGCACGCAAGCTGCTCTTGGGGGCCCGTCGAGGCCCAGGTTGGGATTGTCATTGTTTGCAATGGGAGCATACAGGCCCACCCGAGGCTTTCACATGATTGGCCCTCTCGGGCCCTTGTGAGGCTTACGGCCCAATGCGCTATGCATCTCACGCGCCTTGTGCCCCCCCGTTGGGTCGGCGGACACGCCCGCGGGTTTTTTGAATCACAACTGGGGCAGTAGAGCCACGTAAGGGCGGGGTGGTGGTGGATGGGGCAGGGTGAGGAGGAGGGGAGGGGAGGCGACGAGGAGGATTTTGCAGTTTCGCAACGACATAACAGCAGACAAACGCATACAGCGTCCTCCGCAACCATTGGGGCTCTAATGTTTGCCTTGTTGTTTCCTTGTGTTTCCACTCCGCCCATGCTCGACCCGTGGCTGGCGGTCGCACTGGACGGCGACGCCGACGATGACTGCGAGCCTTGCGCAGCCGACGTCAACCCAGACGCATATGACAGCAGCGCCGCTGGCAACAGTGGAGACGTTGCCGCGGATCCAGCTGATGATGACGCCATGGACGTCGACCATGTTTTCTGGCCGATCGTGCCGTGGGAACCACTAGATGAGCGCAGGCTTTGGGACCCCACAGTCGGCGAGAGCTCGGCGATAGAGTCGTGTCCTGGACCTTTCGCGGCAGCCCCGCTTCGACGACCTTTCGATGCTGTGATTCGTTCTGTTGCGTCGGGGCAGGTTTCGTTAGACGGCAGCGTGGTCAAGTTGAGCAGCCTGTACCTAGACCCGAGCAAACGCCCCACCATTGCTTCCAAGACAGCGGCGTCGTCATTGCTCGGTTTACCTCGAGATTCTATGCAGCGCAACTTGAGCATTCTTGCCAGTTCACTCGTGCACTGTGGCCGTTGTGCTATACAGATGCTCCACGAGAATGTTCGGAGGGATGCCGTGAAACTGTTGTTGTTCGTTGAATTTTCGAGGTGCGACGCGACTGAGATGAAGGTCCGTGTGGATCAGAGCCACCACGACACGACGGGAAGTGTTGGAGGCATGCTTGTTGACGACCAACTGTTCGGCGACATCGTGGGTTTCGACGGCGGGGCGGTCGCCAGACCTTGTGATCCTGTCATGCAGCGCGCCGCTGGCAAGACAACTGATCGCACCCACCTATTTGGTTCAGAGCATGGCTGGGCATGTCTATTCCGAGTTGGGGCAGGGGTGAACTCCCGTCTCATTCAGTTGTTCGGCCCCGCGCTTACATGGGTTCAGGCTGTTGACCGTGGAACAGCGGTTTGTTGCAAGCGTGCCGTGACGGAGACAGCTGCAACGCTCATAGATGCCGACCACTACGCCGCCAAGTTGAGAGTTGCAACGACAGACGCAGCAGCATCGAATTACAAGACGGAGCGGGGCATCCTAGCAGATCGTGGGCCCGACTGGATGAGCCTCCACATGCCATGCAATGTTCATAAAGTTCCCACTGGGCACTCGAAGACCTACGACCTCGTCGACTACGATATAACAGCGGCAATACATTTGTCACTATCAGTTTCTTCGGCTGCTGCGATGACGAAGTTCAGGCGTGCGTTCATCGCCGCGGCACGCACGCGACTGGATATCAGGAGGGGGCGCCCCTCAGCCATGGACGAAGAGTACCAGCCGCTCATGCTCGAGTTGTTCCTCAGGAGGGGTAGCTCATCTTACGAGAGGATGCAGATGGCGCAGGCAGTTTTGAACGGGCCATGGCACGACCATTCGTCGTTGATTGTGTATGTTGATGGGGAAGGCCCTATAGGTGTTGGGCTTCGCCGTTCAGTTACAAAGAATGTCATTCGGTGCTTGAACTTCGTCTGCTTGGGGAGGTCTTTCAGGACGTACCCAAGGCATCGGTGGACTGGTGCGGACCTTTCGATCGACGAGATTGGTTTGTGCGCTTGCATCCACGGCCTGCTGTTTCCAGCGTGCCAGCTCTTCCTGCGCAGTTTCGGCACCGACAGCGCCCCTCTCGGCGGTGTCGGGGCCGATGGCCAGCAGTTCCAGCCAGACGAGTCCGCGGCCTCGGCGGCGGATGCCAACGCGCCCGCTGATGCGCGCGGCGCCCGCGATGAAGCTGCGGCTGGCGGAGACGCTCGGGCATGGCAGGTCGAGAATGAGAAGCACCGTCGCTTGCCATGGAGTGGCTTCAGGCCGAGCCGATTCACATGCTGCAAGCCATTCGGATTACCATGGAGCCTTGGCGTGAGTTGATGTCGGCGTACTTGCACAGCTCTGGGGACGAGTGGGCGCATGACCAGAGGTGCAGGGCTGCTGCGGACCAGCTGGACCCGCAACCAGATGGCGGGAGGCTCTACCGTCTATCGCAGTACGCGGACCTGGTCTACGAGAGTCAGTTTTTTGACGATTTGGAGAGGGCGTGGTTTTCCAAAATATGGCGCTTCATTGCCCCTGGCAAGAGGACGTTCCGCGTTCGTGCGCTGTGCTTCAGGATGTTGTCTCGATCGGGGTGCCTGGTGAACTCCTACCTCGTTCGGCCTGCTCAGCAGTTCCCAGTGGCGCTCTTCGCCATGGTCAGGAACGCCGCGGCAGGCCCCGACCTCAAACGCCGACCGAGATGCACTCGCGATGTTTTTTCCCATCATATCTTCGAGTCGCACCCTGACGGCGAGCTCGGTGGCGAGGACTGCTTGGCGAAGCCCTTGACAGTTGCGCAGATTACCCATGTGGAGAACGTCAAGGGGGAGAACGACCACGGCAGTTTCAAGAGACATGTGGACGCGCAGAGCGTTTCCACCCACCGCGCTAGCTTTGAGTACGTCAACGCCCAGGTTGTCTGCCAGAGGTTCCGAACCCGATTGGCATCGAGCTCATCATGGTTCTTGAAGGATCATAGGGCTCGGCAGTTGCGAGGGCCTGGTTTGTCGGGGAGGAGCGCGCCACGGCGAACGATTCGAAAGAAGGGGCGTGGAGGCGGAGGTAGTTGGAGAAGCTTCGTGAGGAGAGAGACCATTGGTGCCGTTGGGAGGCCAGACCTACATGCTATATCAGCCAAGTACCGCAATCGAGACGTGCACGGGCCTCAGGAGAGAGAGCTTCAGCATATGGGACAGAGGGCACGTCGCGCTCACCGCGCAGGCGGTTCGGCTTTCGGCGTGTCGACCAGGGCCATTCAACGATTCAAGCATCGGCGCTCCTTGCAGGTTGCAGTTGACAAGGCAGCATATGAAGGTGCGCCCAGTATAGTGTTGGCCTTGCCTGGCGACTACGTCTCAGCGCCGCTGACGACCGACGAGGGCTTCCAGCAGCGCTGCCAAGCGGCCCGCATGGCGGCGAGCACGTTCCGCTTAGCCAGGCGGCAGAAGGAGGGGCAGGCAGCAGGCAAGTTCGATGAGTGGGACTCTCAGCATGCGCAGGCCAAGGCCCAGGGCTTGATCGACAGGTGTCCGTCGCTTCTCCCATGCAAGCCAGCTTTGCAGCCGCTCCCCTCGAGCGCCATGGACGCATTCGAGGTATTGTTCGATTTGTCGGAGAAAGCCAGGTTCATTTCAGCGTTTGCTTCTGAGAACAGCAGGTCTTCCCACATGTCTGGCGTTCTCCTGCGCGATTGGGCTCATAAGAACAGGGTTATCCAACACGACGACCAACCTGCATGGCGAGAACGTGATCGCGAATGCGGGCATGGGCAGTGTTACCAGCACGGTTTCTGCGTTTGCTCCGAGGGGGGCAAGGAGACGCTGCGCCTTCGCAACAGCGTCTTGCGGCATATCAAGTCTGTCTGCCCTCGGCACTCTGAAAACATCGAGTTGTTGAAGAACGCTTTCCTGGTTATGGGGCTCGAGGGCGTCGCGCATGAGCGTTCCGCCTGGTGCGATGCCGTGTCCGATGATGAGACAGCTGCCGCTGATGAGTACAAGTTTGGCCACGGTGCGCACTGGTTCCACATTGGCTTCGTGCTCTTCAGCCCGTACCGCCCAGACTACCACGTCCTCGATGAGGTCACTGGCGGCGCGCCGAGTCCGTACATCTGGGTGTCTGCGACCAACGCGTACGAGCACGACTGGGGCTTTTTCTCAAATCTGGATCGGTCGTGCACGTGGACTTGCCGCATCTCCCGCCTCGTGGACACGGTGGAGGTTATTGGCGCCCTCGACGCCACCACCGTCCCAGTGGAAGCTGTACCAGGCGGCGAGCGACAGGCGCGGCCACCACCACGGCGAATGTCGAAGAGAAAAGTTGCCCAGCCTGGAGACGTCGCGCTTCATGGTTTAGCTGACAAGGAATCGGGCGCCGTCGAGGATGGCGAGGTTGACGACGTGGCGGGCGACGATGCGGACCGCGCCAGCGACCCCGAGGATCTCGAGGCGGCGTCGGATGCCGCGGTGTCCGACTGTTCCGAGGAGGCTGGCGTCGACTTGTTTGATTTGGTCAAGCACCACCTCGACCACCTCGAGGCTGACCGAGGAGATGGCGATGATTCGGGTGGTGGCCTGGACGCTGCTGACGGCGGCGGTGGCATCGGCGAGCCTGGCGGCGGCGGCGGAGGTGAAGACAAGGGCGGCGATCACCATGCAGTTGACGGCGATGAACCTCCTGCGCGCGAGGGCGACTCCAGCGCTGATGAGGCCGTGCCGTCTTCCAGTTCCAGCAGTTCTTCGAGCAGCTCGTCTTCTTCGAGCTCTCGCGGGGCTGGTGGCCCTAAGACTGCAGCCCTCGAGTCGTTGGATATCCCTGGTGGCGGCCGCATCGTGTACTATCGCAGCGGTGACTTTGTTGCAGAGTGCCCCAACCCAGCCCACGGCAATAAATGCCGCTTGACACGCACGAGCAGGCCGAACGAGAGGAGGCTTGCTCAGGGCATGCCGCTTGGTTTGATGATGGGATGGCCCTCCATAGCCTACCCTGGTGCGTTTCCAAACAGGAAGGAGCACGTGGGCAACAAGATGTGTTTCCCTTGTCACCGCGACCGTGTTCGGTACAGGAGGGAGTTGAAGGCGCTGCCAGGCAGTGCTAGCTTGCTAAAGCGCGAGCGCCCCAGTGGACTGTCTGAGCCCAAAGGGCTGCCTTGAAACAAACTAGCAACGGTGAGGTCTTGGGGGTCTGGGTCATGATGGCGGCCATCGCCGTCCCCGCCGTCGACGTCTTCGTCCTCGTATTCGCCCTCCTCCTGGTCCTGGATGTCGTTGTTGCCGCCGCCGCCGCAGTCGTTGTCGCCGCAGCCGTCGTCGCCTTGGTCGTCGTCGGCTTCGCCGTTCCCGAGGCCATCGGAAATCCCGCGGGGGCTGAGAGGCGCTGGGCGAGGTTTGGGCGGGGCTCCTCTTGGGCAGGTAGCTGGCTTCCTTTGTCTGCATTCGGCCTCGCACGGGGCTAAGATAAGAGCAGCCCGCAGGGCCGATCCCCTCAATGGCCGATGCCTTATGCGCCGAGTCGGCTTGCCGCCCCAGGTTTCAGGCTTCGCCTTGGGCAGCGCAGTCAGAAGAGCGATAGAGCGCGCACGGCATGAAGCGCACCCCTAAACGCCAGTCTAGGTCTCCCAATTGCACCGCCCATCCCCCAGCAATCCCCCGCCATGCGTCCGTTCGCCCCGCAGCCCGTGGAAAATGCGAGGCCACCATGTACACGCATGACACGATGAGCTCGTCATGAGCCCAAATATGCGCCCTGGGCCATAATGGGAACAACGGGGCCCCACGGTAGGCATAGAGTAGTGCGCCCTGCGGGGGCTCGGTTGGCCACAATGGGATGAGTTTTGTACGAGTGGTGTCTGCGAGGGGGGGTCCGCCTTTGAACAGGATCCACCCTCCATCCTGCACTTTCCGTCAGCACTATTAGGTATGTCTCTGGCGCGTTTGATGGTGGCGCGGCTTCTTGTGGAACCGATGTGTGGCACGTGGCCGCTTATAGTTGGGATCCTGGTTGGGGCTATGTGATCCTCGAGCAGAGCGGCGTCAGCCCATGCTTTGCAACACCTTTCTATTCAGCGCCACAACCCCTCCACCACCACCGCATCATCCATCGCAAGCTTCGGCAGCATGGCCGTCATCATCGTCACCAGCATCGTGTAGCAATTTGATTTCGGTGCGGTTAGGGCTTGGTCTTCTTCCGATTGCAACTCTGCAGCGCTCGCATTTTTGATGTCAGACTCCGTCGAAGTCCTGAGCGAAGGGTCTTACTCCACTTCGCCAGAGACGGGCAACTCGGGCTTCGGCCCCAGGCGCCGCCGATCGAAGCGAGCGCCAGAGCACCTGTCAGAGACGAAGCGGGCGCGGACGGGGGCAGACCACACCCTTGGCTCCGAGCCGCAGCCGAGCGGGGATACGCTGCCCAGCGGATCGGGACAGGAGGGCGTGGCAGAGGACGTTGTTGCGGCATCGGCTGCGGACCCAGCCGCGGCAGTTCAGCCATCCGATGGCAGGGACACGGTTGTCGAGACGGTGCGTGACGAGCCCTCTTTCTCCGAGAACGTGTGGCCAGAGAATGAGGGCCACGTGTTCACCATGGTGCACAGCTACACCTGCTTCGACCAGATGCCAGGCCACGTCAGGAACGTGTTCGCCCGCATGATTAACACCTCCATCGATGAAGTGGGCATGCGATCCATCGACGTCAGGAGGTTGAAGTATGTGGCGAAGTACTCGATGCAGATTGATGTTCGCCATGTCGATGACGATTAGCCAGTGATGTTGCGAGCGCGTTGACATCCCGATATTTCGAGCGTGTGTTCCCCATTCGCACGGGCACTTAGTAGAGTGCCGTCCCTTGGGTGCATCATTGAATGGTGTGATCTAGCAATGGGGCTGCAGTTACAGTTGAGACTGCTTGTTCGGGTGCTTGTTCGTGTAAGCCGTTCGCTGTCAGACACTTCACGGTGCAATAACACTTAGTATTTTGTCAACGCTGCTCGCAGTAAGTTGCGAGAGCGCGCGGTCGCAAGTCTGTGCCAGAGCGTTGCAGTCGGGAGAGGCTTGAGCGGCTCACTTGGTAAAGCATTCACCCCTCGTTGCGCGTTCAGGAAGTTGAGCCTCATGCATGTGCAAGTTCACACGCCTCCACGACCAGGGTGCGCACCCATCACATCAATCACATCATCAGCACCCAGACAAACAAACATTATCATGCCCCCCAATGTGCGACAACATCCCAAGAACAAACGCATATACGCATGTGCAGTGCAAAAGGAAGTGCAGCGGCGACTCTAAATTGGACTGCGTGTTCAAGCCAGCCGTTGATAAAACACTGTCAGGATTGGAGTGTGACCATTTAGGGGGCAATCGGGTAGAACAGAGGATGGGGGGGCGGAGGGAGGTCGTAATAGGAGGACCGAGGAACAGGTGCCATTTTGGTTCGAACAAATCGGCGGCTCAACGGAATGGGTTGATTTCTCCATCGCGGTCTACAGCGGTTGGCTTGAACCAACTTGCTGTTGTTGTTGCTAGCGCGCTTCGCCGAAGCGAAGTGCGCAATCGCCCCGCGCCTTGGAGTCGCGACCCCTGCGTGGTTGGGCTTGTGGCGGCGGCCCTGCGGTCGCCAGCCATGCGCGAACAAGTGTTTCACGCGCGCCTCCGCCGCAATGCAATGCCTGCGCGACGCCATGGGCGGGAGCTGGGCACTGCGAGGCGGCATCGTGCGCTATTATCGCCATCCTTTCTTGCGCGCGGAAGTGTTAGTGCGCGTGCGCGCTTTGCCCCATGGCCGACTGTTATCGCCATTAGCGCTACAGTTGTTTTGTTAACGGCGCCCGTGAGTATTTCCACCATGTGGCTGGTGCGCTCTGCGATTCGCTCTACACCGTTCGTTGCGAGCGCGGCGGCGCCCACGACAATTGTGAATCGCGAGTGAACTACTACTGTAGTGACGCGCGCGCGCACGCACTTGCGATCAGCGCCGCGGCCACGCATCATTCCATGGGGTCGGTGCAGGCGTTGCTTCTGCTGGCCAGTACGGGTATTGGTGCTACTGCGGTTGATGCCGCCATTGCAGCTACTGTTGACACCGCAATTGCCGCTTGCTCTTCTGCCACCGCGACGACCATGAGCGCGACGGCCGCGACATTTGATTGTCCGACCTTCGCCACAGGCATGGCACAGGTTGTGTCCCATGCTGCGTATCGGGCGACACGCGTTCCCAAAACCTTTGCACATGTCACAACAGACAAAGCACATTACCACCACTGCGCCCACGGCTGTGATCTGTGCCATTGGGGCCAACACGATAGCGGCAATTGAATGCCCCCTCCTGTTGTTATTTCGGCGGCCATTACGGGTGCATCGACTGCAACTGCGGCGGCGGCGACGGACATAGCGACACGCGCCAGCGACGCATGCAAGCATGCCGCACTTGTAACAGCTGCGTCAAACCGCCACGACGACTCTGAACAGTTCGGCTGCAGGTGGTTCGGGTAGCATTGCCATGCGCAGTGCCAGTGCTATTAGCACGGCATAGGCGACGGCGGCCGTTGCGATTGCAACGCGGCGGTTGGGGCGGTTGTTGTGAAGACGGATGACACCGCAAGTCCTGTAGCGACAGTTGTTGCCATGACGGTCGCGCGCCGCCCTTGCTGCCGCCGCCGCCCTCTCTTGGCACCAAAGAGGTGGTTGGTTCGTGTATTCCAACAGCGGCTGGCATGGCCACAAGTAGCATTGCTACGGGTTGGGCGACCACCGAGCGCGCAAGTAAGGACGGTTTCGCCACTGCACCTGTGCGTTGGCGTTGCTGATCGCCGTCTAGGGCTTGCAGCTTGCGGGGCAGCGCGCCTTTCATTGGGGTCGGAGAGCAGCGCGCACTGCTTGGCGACTTGCCATTAAGAGCGCGGGTTGGTCGATAACGGGGGCCGAACCGCGACGTTACTACCGCAAGTGCGCGGTGGACGGCGCGAGCGGCGCCGTGGTGGCGGTTCGAGGCGCTGCGACAGACATTCGTTGCGCGCAGCGACGCCACCGCCAGGCGCATATCGAGCCGCCGCGCGCGCGCCGCCGCCACCGCTTGACGGCGCGCGTGCGGCAGTCCGCGGGCAAGCGGCTTAGGCGCGATCGAGGTGCCACCGCATTCCATGGCACACATGTAGTGAAGCCAGCGATGTTCCTGTGTCGGCGCTGCATCCGACATAATGCGGCAGCTGCACTAAGGTTGTTCCGTCGGGCGGATGCGCACTACTTTGATTTCGTGGCGCAGTTTGAATTCCGAACCGCGGCGCGAAATGCGCCACTCTTTTTTGACTTGCGCAACTCTTTTTTTGACTTGTTCAACTACTGTTTTGACTTGTCCAACTGCTGTTTTGACTTGTTGAACTAGTCTTGCGCAAGGGGGGCGTTTGGGTTCGACTCGTTTGATTAGTTGCGCTCGGGGAAATTTAGATGTCGCATCTCTCCAGGAGAGTCGTGTCGCGGGCTTGCGTCGGCCCGTCAGCGGGCGTTTCGCCGTCGGGCGGCACCTGCCGCGCCTGGTAGCGCGGCCGCGGAACTTTCGGCGCGGTTGGCCAATTTCAAGAGTGCGGCGTTCGCGCCACCTGTTAGCAACGCTGGTCCAGTCGAGAGAAGCGGTCGCGCTCCAATTCCCGACTATCTCGCCTTGCCATCGCCCGCGCCCGCCTGCGCCAAGCCGCGTCAGCCAGTTGCGCGCCCGCGCCAGCGCCAGCCGATTCCATCGCAGCCGCCCACCTCGCGCGCAGCCGTCGCCGCCGCTGCCGCGCGCGCCGCAGCCATGCACCTGCGCATGCGCGCCAGCCAACGCTGCCCATTCAATTGCACGAACCGCTTCACCATGTCGCGCCATTCGGATGCGCGCGCGCGCGGTTGTGCGAGCGTGGAAGCGAACGCACTTGCCGTGCTTGCGGCGACGCATCGGAATTTTGCAAAGCACCCCCCTCCCCCCCCCCGCGCTCCTCGCCGCGACGCCGCGACAGCGCATCTTTTAATTTCGGCGTTGTCGCCCTCGACGCAGCGCGCGGCGCCCATCGGCCAGCGCATGCGGCAACCCGAGCCCACCCAAATTGATATTCAGCGATTGGCGCGCGGCTTGTCGGCGCGCCCGCGCGCGTTCTCTAGGGCCATGCCTCGCGGGCGGGCGCGCCGCAGCGACGGCCGCGTGGGCCGACGAGGTGGGGGGCGCCAGTGCGCGGCCGTATGCGGCGTGCAGTATGCTGCGGTTGGGCCCAGGTGGCCGCCATGAGGCTGGGTAGCCAGGGGCGGCCGCCGCCGTTGGCGATCCACCACCCGCGGCGCAAGCGCATCGCGGGAGCGCGCCGCCGCCTTGGAGACCGATGGCGAGGATTGGTTGGCACCGCGGGGCATGCGTCGGGCAGGTCTCCTCGAGCGCATCTGAGCTGCTCAACGGGCTTGGGTCGGCAGTTTGCGCCGCTGTAGAATATCAGCCCCTTGCCGCAAGCAAGGCTGGTTTCGCTCGCGTTGGCTCTGCCAGCGGTCGGGGGCTCGCAGCGCCCGCCGCCGTCGCCGCCAGCCGCCGCCCGCCGCCCCCGACGTTTCCAGCGCGGCGCGCGGCGCGCGCACGCGGCCGCGACGAGTCGTCGGGTTTGCGCTGGCGGGCGCCATGCCATGACAGTCTCAACATTGCGGGGTGCCAGCTGGGGAGATGACGGCTCGCGCGGAGCGGTCGGGCGGTCGGCGTGGGCAGGGGCCCCGCCGTCGGGCAGGCGCGCGCCAAGGGCGTCCCAGTACCGACCCCAGATTGCACCGCCCCACGTGATGCACCCGTTGTCGGCGGTCAGTGGTCGCGCCGTCGGTCCTCGCGTTGGCGCGATGGCTCACAGGGCGGTGGGCAATCTTTCCCAGCGAGGGGGTTCGGGCGCTGGCGGTGGCAGATATGTATTACAGCAACTCGGCGGCATGTGTGCCGACGGAATGAGATGTTGATTCGGTTGCATTCGCCGACCCCCCCCCCCCCCTTCCCCTCTTTTCACCCCTCCACCCCTTCGCCGCGCGCTCCGCGCCCGCCGCCGCCGTCTCTGCGAACCGCCGCGCGCCCGCCTGATCAACTGCGCCGCAGTGTCAACTCGGCGCGCGAGCCCTCGCACTGCGCACCAATGCCGTGCCGTGCCGTCAGCGCCGCGGCCGCCATCGCATCGCGCGCCCGCGCCACAATGCAACGATAACACCACGCGCAAACGCGCGCACCTCGCCGCTCCACCGTGCACCGCCTCGCCCACGCGCCAACGCACCCACCTTACCTTGACCCAAACCGCGCGCGCACGCCGCCGCCGCCTCCCCCCCCCCATCTTGGACACCGCGCCAGCCATGCACCACCGCCACCGCCGCCCGCGCGCACGCAGAGTCGCGTGCGCATGCGCGCACGCACCCGCCCCGCCCCAACCGCGCATCGCCAACCCGTGCGCCAACAACCGCGACAACACGCAACAGCCACCACCCCCGCCACTGCTCGCCAGCACCGCGCACATCGCCGCAACCGCCGCCCTCACCGCCAACGCGAAGAAGCTGGCACATCCCGCCGCGCACGCCACGCCCTTGCCAAACCGAAGGCCCAGAAACGGCTGATGCAACCATCGCTTGCTGCACGCATGGCCCCACGGGCGGGTTCAAGACCCCGCACGCAAACTGCATCAATGATGGTCGCCGCCAGCGGCCCGCATTGATACCAAGACGACAACCGCACGCCTGCTTGACTTTGGTTGTCGCGACGGCTAGCGCACCAATCCGACCACTCGCGCAACCAACCGCACGTTGGAAACGTTGTATCCCCGCAGCCCGTTCCCGCCGACCCGACGCTAGAGAATTGCATTCGGGCGGGTGAGCAGGCGACCCGCGCCGATTGTGAGAAGGAATTACGCGAGCGACGCCTCCCGTCACGCGAAGCCCCTGAAGAAGGCGCCGACGATGGCTTCGCATGCGCCCCGCCCAACCCGCTCGTGCAAATATTGCGTTCCCGACGCTCCGCGGTGGCTGTCCGATATATTCGGCGGGCTGGCATCACCGCCCCCTCGCCCACGCGAGCGCATGGCTTGCCGCCCACCGAAACTGCGATTCGACGGCGCCACTTACCGCGCCGACTCGCATGCAACTTGGGGCTCCGACGCGCCCATTGACAACCGCTGCGCGATGCTTCAACATGGATGGCCCGGAGCGCGGCCAGCGTGTCCACCCAGCGCGCACCCGACGTTGACCCTCTGCCCCGCCCTTTCCGCCGCCACCACGCTACGCGCACGGGCAACCCTATCGGCGCGCGCTGTCGCCGCCACGGCCGCGTTGCGCCTCTCACCCTTAGGGCCTAACCCGTGAGCGGGCGAGGGCAGAACGCGCGGCGGCGGCAGTTTGGGCGGGGGGAGGAGGGAAGGGGGGTCGCGCGCGGGCGAGGGCTGAGTTGGCGGGTGGGGTGGGGGGGGGGGCACGCACGCGCAGAGCGGGGCGGCGGTGTGGTCCCACTGCCTAATAGGCGGTCGCAGTGTGCACTGGTGTTAGCGCGCATTTGCCACTGCGGCGGGGTTGCGCCCAGCCGTGCGCGCGCGGGCAAGTGCCTATGCCTACGGTCGGTGGGCGCCCCCTTCAAGCGCACTTGGGTCGCAGCGCGGCCCAGCGTCGCAGTGGCGGCAGGGGTCTGCGGCGTGCGACTGGGCGGTTTTGCGTAGGGCGCGCGCGTTGGTCGGCGGGCGGCCATGGCGCCAGTGCGCCCGAGTGCGTGAGGCGGCGGCGACGTATGTTGCGCGGGCGGGTTGGCGCGGGATAGCGGGGGCGCGCTCGGGCGATTGGCTTCTTCGCGGCATGCGCGAGCGGGGGGAGGGGGCGCCCGTCGAGATCTCGGCCACGGCCATCTGCTTGAAGAACGGAAGGTTGTTCTTGACATTCAGCGAATTCTCGTTGCGCGTGGGCGGGGGTTGGCGGTGGCGGCGGCGGGGGTGGATGGGTGGTCGTGCGTGCGGGCGTTGGGGCGGGCGGTGGTGGGCGTTGTGTTTATGCGAGCCGCGCGTGGCGTTGCGTTCTGTGCGGCCGCTTGTGGCCCCACCGTCGCATTGGCGACGTAGGGTCGGCGCGATGCGCACGTTCGCCGCGCTAGTCTGCCGCAGCCGCTACATCACTCTGGTAGCAACCTGCTGTTGGGCGCGCCCAGCACGCGGCCTGCATGGCAGGCCTTTGCCGTCGCATCCTTGCGGATGCGCGCTCGTCCATCAGCACCAGTTTCGCGGCGTGGCGCTGCTTGCCCCGTGGTGTCGCGGTGCATGCTGTGACCAGCTGCGTAGCTTCACCAGCTGGATGTACGTCGTTGCCCGCCACCGTTGGCTCGTTCGCACAAGTGCGAGGGCCCCGTGCCGCGCCATGCGCGTGTGACTACGCAGCGTTGCTGCACTCCCCTTCTGTATGTGTACACATATGCGGTGGATACCCGCCCTGGCCATGTGACTCGCCAGAAAAAAAGCTTGCAATCAACAGTTCGTCATGCATCCGTGATAACAGGAATGCCGCGTTTACCAAATTCTTCATGAAAGCGGTTGACTAAACGAAGGGTTTGCGAACGTGCCAGTGAAACCCTTCCCGACAGCAATTATCCAACCCCTTCGGTTCGTGTGCGCGTTCTTTTTTCGGCAAGCTTGGGAGCCGACGCGCGCAGCAGGGGCCGTTGTTTGTCCGCTTCGCGGTGGCTTCTCCTGTCTGGACGTCTGGTTAGCCCACGGGTCACAGGGGCCGTTGCTGGACGGGAAGGGGCTTCACGACATTCCAGACCAATTGCCCTCCCTGCCTGTTTCGGTGCCCAAGGTCCAGGGGCGTTCGGGGCGTTCATCTCGCCGACGGCGGGCCTATCATTTGAGGCCTGACAACGTAGTTCTTCGCGTGAGTCTTGCGGGCTACGGGACCTAGCAAGCGTATTCCCCCAGCCGCTGTACGCTGTTCCATTTGTCCAAGGTCGGAAGACGTGACTCTCTTGCCGTAAGTGGTCCCCACCAGCCACGTTCCTGTGCCAACGTCGTTGGTGCGCATGCACATTGGGGTCCCGCCCTTATGTCTGCGGCAATGGGACGTCTGGGCGATGACGTAGGCATTTCGTTTTCTGCTGCCCCCCCCCCCGCCTTCCAGAAGCGCGGGCGCGAAGTTAACGAAACAGGCGGGATATCAAAGTCTCCTAGCCGCTGTGGCGTAAAGATAACCGCGCTGTGGCACCGAGATCGTGATGTGCCTGTCTGTCAGTCGTAATGCGCCCTGGGGTCGGTGCACCTGCAGGTCTTCGCAGCACCGCCTTGCCCTCACCGTTGCCATTTGTGATCGGGCAACTTCTGCAAAGCAAGTTTACTCGGGGCCAGCCTCCGACTTTCTTTCTGCAGTCTGGGCGTCTGCATGGAGAGCGGTCGGGGCAGCGGCCCCCCGTCGGTCGCCCCGTCGGCGAGGGCAGGCGGCAAGCGGGCAGCCTCCTGCGCAGGGACAGAGGTCGGTCGCGGCGGAGGCCGTGCAGGCGCAGGCCGCAAGAAGGGCAGGGGCGGCAGAGGAGCGTCGGCTGGGGCACCCGATGAGCCAGCACCCAAGAGAGCCAAACAGTTTGGAGTGTGCACGTGCTCATCTTGTGGCGCCAAGAGCGATAAAGCGAGCGAGCCTTGGCCATTCCAGGCGCCACACCCTCGGACGGGCCAGATGGTCGATTTCGATGACAAGTGTGCGAAGTGTTGGAAGCGGTACTCCAAGGGCGGCTTCCACATGTACCTCTCGTGGCCAGAGTATTGCGAGTATGCTGGCGATGATGCGAACCAGGGGGCGCTGGCAGAGGTCGACAAGAACATAGAGTCGTCGCCTGAGCTGCTCAACTTCAGGCAGCATGGCGTCGAGGCCACTCGCACTTCAGGTTGGCGGGTCAGGAAGGGCTTCATGGCGCTCGGCAAGACTGAGTTCAAGTCGAAAATGAATGGCGAGCCGCGCTCTAAGATGCCCGCGTGTCCTTCAGTCGAGGTCTGCAAGGAGGGCTCCAACGTGGCTGAGACCTTCTACCTGTTCGAGCACCCCCTCATGCCCTTTCGCACTCTCAGCTACTTCTCCGAGTATGGCGCTTCGGACACTGTCAAACACTTGGATCCGTCGATGCACCTGGCAGCACAGATGAACACTCATGCGATGCACACTGTGCTGGATGCTGCCAACGGGTCGAGCGGTTTCTCTGGTCTGTTGAATGGCAAGATCCCTGAGTTGAACACGTTCAAGAAAGCCTTCGTCACCGAGCGTGCGAAGGCCGCTGCGGAGGCGGCTGAGAAGAAGAGGCTTAAGAAACAAGACAGCATTGGCGCAACCCAGGGAGAGCAGGAGGACATCTACATCGAGGATGGCGAGGAGAAGTTCGTTGAGGATCAGCCCGTTGTCACCGTCGGAGCGCGTGGTGGAGAAGGTGGCCAGAGTGGGGTTGCAGCTTCCTCTGCGGCGAGCGCGGCATGCCCTGCTGCTGCCTCAGCCGACGCGGGCGCCTACGGTCGCAGCCCGATGCCGCCCCGCGTCCAGAGGGCTGCCAGCCACGCCGATGACGACGGCAGGAGCGTCTTCTCAGATCCAGCCACTGAGGCTGGCGGGCCAGAGAGGAAAGGCACCCCGAGGGGGCACGATGCAGCTTACTACGTGAGGGTGCTGGACTTGCAGCAGATCACCGACGGCGAGAAGCTCGGCGTCCAGGAGCACCATGCCAGAGTCCTTCTCAAGAGCAGCAGGATGACCACGGACGAGCGCGACAAGTTGCACAACCACCTCGAGCTCGTAGATCATGCGAAGAAGCTGGCGGACGACAACTTGGAGTTCTTGTTGCCAGATGCTTTCAGCAAGGCAGTGGATACCATCATCGTCGGCAACGGTGTAGAGCCCTCGGCGGCGTTGGAGACGTCCGCTTTCAAGATCAGGGTCAAGGAGATGCTTCAGCATGCAACCACTGAGGCAGGCTTGCGCGCCCTGTTCGGATGTCTGCGCCCGTGGGCCATTCCAGGGGGCGTTGCTTACGACCTCAAGCAGCCGATTCTCGCGTGCAGCCGCATTGCTCCGAAGGAGAAGGCGGCACTCTTCACGAACTACGTGGCTGCGAACTTGTTGAACCCTCTCGTGAAGAAGGGCCAGAGCGGGAAGGACTCGCTTGTGCAGGCCGCGGTCATCTTGAAGGGTTTCTTGAGCGAGTCCAGCGAGCACACCGAGTCGATCGACGACGTCATATTGCACGTGATTCTAGAGTTGCGTTCTCTGCGTGATGCGTTGTGCGCTTTGGTGTCGAGCACCCTGACTGACAAGATTGACTGCATGAGCGACCTGCGCATGCTCCACAAGTACATGTCTACGCACAACGCCTCGCTGTTCGGTAGCGTCGGCCAGAGCATGAAGCGGACGGAGTGGTACGAGGCCAGGTTGACGGACATCATCCAGAAAGAGGAATCCATGACGTCGTTGAGCGATACAATGGGCTCCTGCATTTCAGCGATGGAGGCGGCCATGCTCGAGGACTGCTTGACCAAGCAGGTTGAGGTTGTCACGTCCGCTTGCGAGAACTTGACGAAGGTACAGACCATGCTGGACCCAGAATACTCAGAGCACTTCTCCTCGAAGATCGAGCCAGTCGTCAACGCTATCTTGGCGAGCGTCGGGGCCGCTTGCAGGGACCGCACCATCCCGGACGACTTGACCCAGAAGCTTGCTAGTTCGACGATGGAGATGTCGTACGCTTTCCCTGCCAGAGAGGACGTGATTGCCATGAGCGGCACCATTGCATCCTACGCGAAGGAGTCGCGAAAGGAGGCTGTCGAGAAGTGCTTGGTAGAGTCCGTGGCAGCCTGCTTGAGACTGGGCGAGGACGCGGGGCCAGGTGATGTGAAGGGTGTGCTTTCGTCGTTGCTCGCCGCGGCGGACAACGCTGCTGGCGCAGACGTTAGTTGCGGGGTGCAGGATGACGCGACCAAGGCTTTGAAGCTCATCATGGCCGCCGCCTCGAAGTACCCGAACGAGTTGGGCCCCACGTGCTTGCACGTGGAGACGGCTCTCGGAAAGGTGTTGGCCTCGATCGCTGAGACCACCAAGACTGAAGGGTACGTGCTGACGAACTTCCTCAACCTGGTTGACGCGGTCAACGGCTACGCGCCGAACTACGAGCACGAGAAGGAGCGCATCAACACGGGTGCGTTCAATCTGGCGGCATACGACAAGCTTCACTCGACCTTGGTTTTCTTCGAGAAGATCTGCCCACAGATGGATGACATGACCTCTCTGATGCAGCGTGCCAGCTCAATGGTTAGCGCAGGCAAGGAGGCGCTGATGACCCACGAGATGGCCGTGGCAGAGTCCGCGAAGGCTGCGCTGGAGTCAGCGCTGGCCCTCGTCCGTGATGAGAACGGCGTGCCGCTCGGCCAGACGCAGTTCAAGGTTTACGCTGGTTTCGCTGAGAAGGCAAAAGGTCCTCGGTGAGAGGATCTACCCCGCGGAGCTGAAGAAGAAGCAGGAGGCCATGCTCTCCGCCGCGGTGTCATTGAGAGACGTCTACGCGAAGTTCGGTGGCATGCTCCCTCAGCACGAGTACGATAGCATGATCGCGTTGGTCAATGAGGCGAAAGCGTTCACGCTCTCCCTCGCGATCGTCGGTGTCCTGGGGGCTCCCAACTCCGACAAGGTTGCCCACCACAGGGCGATCACGAAGCTGCAGAAGTCAGCGGCAGAGACCGCCGTCAATGTGATGTTGAACCGTGTGCTGGTCGCTCAGTTAGCCAAGGCGAAGTAAACGAGCTTGAGCCAGCAGGACGTGAGCCACACGCAGACGGCTCGGAGGTGCCCTAGCAAAAAAAACATAGAAAACAGCACAACACACATCATCATCGCATCGTCTGTCGGAGAGCGGGCGGGGGGGAATGAGGGAGAGGATGGAGGAGAAAGAAAGGAGGGGAGGGTATATACCAGCCACGGTGGAGGGAGAACGAGGAGCAAATGGCATGACAGCGGTTGCAGGGGTGATCGGCAGCGGCGTGGGGCGGGAAGAGGGAGGGTAGCAGGAGGAAGCAGGGCGGTGACCCCACGCCGCGGCCTCGGGTCTCGAACGAGAAGAAGGCGTGCTCGCCGCCGTCCGTCGCCGCTCGCCCCCCCCGCTGCCACCGCCTCCACCCTCTCCTTCTCTTTTTCCCTGCTCTCGCCGCGTCGTGTTCATCCCCTTATTCCTTGCTGCTGCTGCTGCTGCTTCTTGGCGCCCCAAGGTGTACTTGCTGTTGCTGCTGTTTTTTTCTTGTTGCAATCCCGCCTTGGTGCATTGCTGTTTCTGTTGCCTCCAATCGTGCTCCTCATGTCCCTCCGGGTGCTCTCGTTGCTTCGTTACCCCTTCCATCCGACGATCAGCCCCCCATCTTTGCACTGACCCGCTGTGCACGTCACCCCCCCGTTTCCTCTCCTACCGCGCCCTCGCCTTTTCGCCGTCGCCCCGCCGCTCTACCAACCCTCCTCGCCTCCACCTTCCTTCTCCTCCTTCCCTCTCCTCCGTCCGCCTCCTCATCCTTCCGTTCGCGAAGCCTGGCCCGAGCGGCGCGGCATGGCCGCGCCGCTCGTTCGATCACTTAACGTGGCCAGCGCTGGCCTCATGAAGGCTTTGCGCTCCGTCTCAGGGATGACGACTTTGCTCGACTGTTGAAGCCTGGGACATAGTTCAGGCGAAATCGTGACGGACTAGATTTCGATTTCTTGCTTGACTTTTTCGCTGGTTCGCGCGGGGTGTTATCCCGACTACGTTTCGAACTCCAAACGGCACTTTTCAGGTTTTGGCTCCTGGAGGGCCTCTAGCAGGTTCGCCGCGTCTCAATCCTAGTCCTCGTCGTCGTCGTCGTCGCCGCCGTCGTCGTCGTCGTTGTCGTCGTTGCTGCCGTCGCTGTCGTTGTCGTCGTTGTTCTTATCGTCGTCGCCGTCGTCGCCGTCGGCGCCGGAACGCCCCCCCTGTGCTGGCGACCGTAAGGGGGTTGCGCGATCAGGGCGGCTTTCAGAGAGTCGGCGGCGGAGTGCGAATACTCCTGTACTCCTCCTTTTCCTCCTCCTCCTCCTTCTCCTCCTCCTCTTCCTACTCCTCCTCCTCCTCCTCCTCCTCCTCCTCCTCCTCCTCCTCCTCCTCCTCCTCCTCCTCCTCCTCCTCTCCACCTCTTCCTCCTCCTCGTCCTCCTCCTCTATCTCTGGAGCCTCTGGAGCCTCAGCGACAGCATCCCTCGGGCCGAGCCTGAAAGAGACCCTCTTTTGAATGACCCCACCCAGGCGACGAACTCCATGACAACGGCGAAATTGAACATGAACAGCCTCCTCCTCTACCTCTGAAGCCTTCAGAGCCTCAGCGAAAGCATCCCTCGGGCCGAGCCTGGAAGATACCCCTCAGATGAACGACCCCACCCAGGCGACAAAATCCATGCCAACGGCGATACTGAACGAACAGGCCCGCCCACGCAACCACGAAGGTACCAGAAAGCCTCAGCCACATACAAGACCAGGGTCAAGATCTGGACACGATGCCAGGGACAGACCTTTCCAATATTTCTGGTATGCACCACTTCGCCACCACGAGACCGACGTAGGTGGGGCCTCCCATAGCCACACATCAAAAACCAGCAACGCCACAAGACTAAGACGCGAGGAACTTGACCAACAGCCCAAGCTATAGAAAAACAAAACAAAACAGCCTCTGATCCTCTGGGGCCCGAGGGCCCCCAGCACGCCGACCGCCTGAGAGGGTAGATACCACCAGCAGTCGCCCACTACCATAGCTAAAGTCTTGACGGTGCGCCGGCTTCGCCCTCACCACG
>CAUYUJ010022446.1:87213-122213 GCA_963575745.1 Prorocentrum cordatum
GAGGACGAGGAGGAGGAGGAGGAGGAGGAGGAGGAGGAGGAGGAGGAGGAGGAGGAGGAGACGGAGGAAGAGCAGGAGGAGGAGGAGGAGGAACACGAGGAAGAGCAGGAGGAGGAGCAGGAGGAGCAGAGCAGGAGGAGGAGCAGGAGGAGCAGGCCGAGGAGGGCCCGCCGCCCAAGGCGAGCCGCCGAGGGGCGCCAAGGGCCGGCAGAAGCAGGGCGGCAAAGGCGGCCGGGGCCCAGGCGGCCCCGGCGGCGAGCTGCAGGGGAAGGGCCGCGGCTTCGGAGGCCGCCCGGGCTGCTCGGGGGCCGTGCACGGGCATGTCGGCGGCCCCATCACCTCCTCCTTGGCCCTTTCCCTCGATCCTCCTCCTCCTCGTCCTCCTCCCCCTCCTCCCCCTTGATCCTCGTCCACGATCCTCCTCCTCCTCCTCCTCCTCCTCGTTCTCCTCCTCCGTCTCCTCCTCCCCCGCTTGGGGGCAGGGCTTGCCACCGAAGCTCTACACCAAGGCCCCGTCGCGGGGCGAGCTCGAGCACGTCGTCTACAGCCATGAGGCGGGAATTGGTTGAGAGGGTATCTTTGCGCCTGCCACTTCCCCCCGGGACAAGACGAAGCCCACCGGCTTTCAGACCATGACGCTGTACGAGACGCAGAGATGGACCGAAGCCGTCATACCCATCGTCGATGGCACGGGCTGTTGTATCGCAGCGCTGTGCGGCAAATCGGTCTCTGACAACGAAAGACTCTACAAGCTGGCCCTCCGAGCTGCAGCGGCTAGAGGAGCAGCACCCTATTACTGATGTATGGACGCACAGACACAATGGGAATCAGTTACCTTGGTTTGGGCGATATATTCAGGTGCATGTTACAATACGGCGGCACGACCACTAGACGAATTCAAGATGACCTATGGCCGTGACAAAGATTGGGGCAGGACCACCACTGACGACAGCACGTCGCAGATAGATTACGTGCTATGCAACACGACAGGGCTCCAGGTACTTCGCAAATGCCGCCGACTGCGTGCTCTTCATTGCCCTGGCCACTTGGGATTGGAAATTACGTTGAGCATTCCAGCCTTCAAGACTCAAGTACGACGATGGAATCGACCAGTGCCTTATCCTGCCAGCGAGGTGACCGTGCTTTTAGAGGAAAAGAAATCAGTGGGCGCACATTTTGTTGCGCATGAACACGACCTGCTCCAAGTCCGAGTGGATCGGGGCATCGATTTGCACCTTGAGATTGCCAGCCAGATTGCTGAACAAGTTCTCGGGCGCAGCACTTTCATCATATACCCCATCATGCGACACCAGGCCGAGGAATCAACCCCATCTTCGTCAAGGGCACTGCAGCGTCGCAGACTACTGAGCATGGTGCGCAGACACGGGCACTATGGAAGCTACTCAAGCTGGACCAGCGATTCCACGAGTACGTCATCAAGACCACACGGCTGGAGCGCACTGGAGCTACTTGCGAGGAAGATCGCAGACAATGGCACCGATTGTGGGACAGTGTATGCGCCGACCTGGAGAAGATGCGCCCAGCCTGCTCGTGCTGGGACGGATGGTGGAACACACTTTGCCTTCTTTGTGCTGGTGATGATGCGATTTCAAAGCAAGCCTCGAGGGACGAACTGGAGTTTGGGGAGACGCAGACCGCAAAGCTCAGAACGAAAAGGTGGGTAGACAGAGTCAAGCAAGATGCTGCACACAGCGGCAGCTATACCAGTGCATGGGCCAAGTCGGCCCGGCAACCTCCCATTACTTACTTGCGCAACCCGCGCGCGCTGGAGCACACCACCGGCCCGACGATGATCCACCACTTGATGCATCTGGCATGGGACCCTTTATTCTCCAGGTGCCGCGGTCAAGACACGATGCCTACGTGGGAAGATTTCAGACAGAAGTTCGAAATCGAGCTGCCGCCGCACGTGCCTTGTCCTATGCCCAAGCTTACCGATGTTGACGTGATCCGCTTCATTCCAAGCCGAGGGCTACGAAAATCAGGAGGGCTCGATGGATGGACGCCCCAAGAAGCGAGAGCACTACCCCCATGTATAATTCAAGTTCTTGTTCAGGGAGTCAGATGGATGCTGGAGACATACCAAAACCTCAAACGTCCTCAGCAGTGGTCAATCTGTGCTCGAAGAAGAGTGATGAAACAGAAATGCGTGCCAGCACTAAGCAGATGGTGGCATGCATGGGAGACTCCCGTGTATAGGGAGCTATCCAGCTGGCGGGCGAGATGGACGCATGCTACCAGCTACGGGGCAGCGGCGGGACTGACCCACACAATGCTTTGGCGAGCCTGGCCCTGCCACTGGAAGCCAGCCAGTCCAATGGAGACGAACGTCACGGACTTGCGCGGAACAGGAATATTTTGTTCGACAGCTTAGCGACGGACGTGGTTATGGGACTCCCCGGACATGCAGGGTGCCCGCAGCTCATCATCAACGCGCGCACCGCCTTCTACAGCCAACGCCAGAGGGCGACGAAGATGGCAGGATCAGTTGGCCCGCTCTTCACCAGGACAAATGCACAGTTTGAGGGATCCGATTTCATTCTTGATGGTGGAAAGTGGTTAATGCATGTTTGGACCGCCCGACAACGCTAGCACATGCCGAGAAGTTTGACAGCAACACCCATGGATGATTCAAACAGCACGGTGACCCAACACCCCAGACCCCCCGGATCTGATCATCTCTACCAAGGAGTCGCCGACGTTCGGCCAGCACTCAGGGCAAAGGGTGCACCCGCAAAATGTCCAGGCCTGGACCAACAACTGCTTGAAGAAGAGTGAGTTGCAGGACATCCAGATCCACGGGCAGCCACTGGGAGCCACCGACAGCATCAAGCCTGTTGACAGCAAGGTCGTGGCGCTGGGCGGGCAGGACCAGCCACTACTAAACGAAATGATCGGTGACGCACGGCCGCCACTGACACGCATCCAGAGATTGCCACTCAGTACCACGGAGATGGGAGACCAGGCTCGATCTCCCCCTGCAGCTATGATCGCGACCAGGATGGATTCAGCCAGGCCACCACGACGGACCATGGACATGTTTCGTCAAGCAGCCTTCCGCGCCATATGTCCGAAAGGGAGCAAGCGGTTGTGCTGCTGGATGTTGTTCCACTGTGGCGTGACAGGCTATGCGGTCGTACCGCATACTGTTGGGCCCGCCCAAGTATGTCGGGGCGCTGCGATGATTATTGGAAGGGTCAGGGCTCAGCATCAGATGCTTAGCTTCTTGCATGCCGCAGCCCAGGGACCACGAGACCCACCTAGGCCAACCAAGAGGTTGAAGGAGGTGGTTGAGGAGTTGGGTTGGGCTTGGCCCGAACCACACATCATGTGCACCGAGAAACGGACGCGACCGGAGTGGATCACGTGCCCGAAAGCGCATCTATATCATGAACTACGTATGCAGCGACGGTGGCTTCAGACGCAGATCCAGCGCACGAGGAATGACTTGGGCACGCTGAGCAACAGCGCCCACCACCTCGACTCGTTCGACAACACATGGCTGCTGCGCGCGCAGCGGCAACGCTTCAGACTGGACGAAAGGGCAGCTCTTTCCTCCTCTGCTTCCTCTGCGGGGGAGTCCACGCCCAGCAAAGGATTGCCAGGGCTGGAATCCTCGAGGACGAGAGCCCGTTTTGTAGGTTTTGCATTGGAGCTGAAGAAGCCCAAGCACACATCCTGGAGCCGGGAGGACTCCTCATACCTGATGACGATTGTACCCAGCCCCCACCCTGCACCCGATCATGTGGCATTTGCCTGGAGCATCCTGAGTTGGTCGAGTTTCGGAGGAACCTGAGCCTGGAACCTGCCCAGCCACGGACTTTTGATTCCTGAGGCCAGCGATGAGCAGTACAGGAGCGTTCCGCATATGATCTTGGAAGAAGCTGACAGGGAACCCCGCGGGCCGTGGATCCCTGTGGCGACGGATGGAGCGTGTTCCGATTCCCCCGGCACCCCCTTCTCCCCAGATTTGTTTTCGCCGTCCACTTTGGAGAAGGCCATATAGAATTATAGTGAACGTGCTTGCGGCCCCCACCAATCAGCCCAACGATCTGGGGCCCTGGTGGTGTTGCACGCGACAGCAACGTGTGAGATGCAAATTCGTTTGCTCGTGGACAATAAAGGGGTTGTCTCGACACTCGAAACCATTTTGAGCGGGAGCTCGATCCAAAGCCCCAGAGCGCCCTGACGTGTGGAACCGCATTGCCTTAGGAATCCGTGCTCGCCTTGCCTCGCATGATGATTTGATCAGAGCCACCCACATTAGTTAACATCTTGGAGCCATGGGAGTGGGTGACATCAGAATTACTGTCATTCAAGAAGAGTTGAATCGAGGTGAGGACGAGGCCGCAAGGACGGCCTTCGCCAGACACACCCTCACAATTGCCACGCGCGTAAGGGCCAAATTGAGGACCTTGCAGGCCATCACCCTCCATCAGGTGGCCCTCCGAATCAGCCTGGTGCGTGCGGAGGCGAGGCCGCTTCCTGGCCGCGACGCAGGTTACGCTGAGGCCCAGCTTGAGGGCCTCCCACCTGTGAATTCCGACGCTGCTGACGCAGCCGCCGCCCCCCACGAGGTCGCTCCCCCCGTGGACCCTGGGGCCGGCGTGGATTTTGACGCGGACTTCGACGTTTTCGAGGGCTTGCCCGAGGACGGCGACGCAGGGGACGGCCCGCTGGGGCTAGGGTTTGAGCTGGATGAATTCCCTGCTTGTCGCCCTGCCCCTGCGTTCCTTGTGACACTCTTCTGGCGCCGCCCTTCAGGGGGCGGGTCGTGGAATGACCGAGGGTAGGGATGTGCTGGCACGTCCCTGCCAAGCTTGCGATTCGGGTGTGAGCTTCTTCGTAGCGTCCGGACCGGCACCAGAGGCTGCAGATGTTCGGCGCGATGTGTGGATGGGGGCCCTGTCCTCGTCTTGTCTCCTCCTCCTCCTCCTCCCCCACCTCCTCCTTCTTTTCCTCCTCTTCCTCCTCCTCGTCCTCCTGCTCCTCCTCCTCTCCCACATATACTCAATATGAACACCCCCGAGTCTGTCCGGAAGATGATCGGCCCTCTCCGCTCATTGTTCTCACACGTTTGATTGCATGGTTTTGTCTTGTTTGTATGTTTTGTTATACCGTCCGAATCCCTTCCAGTTTTCACAACTGTGCCGCCGTTGCAGCGTGGGTTTCGTGTTCGGATCGGTGTTTTGTTCCCGTCGTTCGGAATGGAGTTCTCGCACCAGCGTGGGCTACTTTTCTGGATCCAGGTTTGTTTGGTCTCGCAGGTCTCACAGCTCCCACAGGTCCGACAGGTCCCGCAGGTCCCACAACTCCCACAGGTGTCGCAGATCTCGCAGGTCCCACTGGTCCCGCGGGTGCCACAGGTCCCACAGGTCTCGCTCGCCCCATAGGTCCCGTATGTCCCACAGCTCGCACATTTCCCACAGGCCCCACAGGTTCCACGGGCGTCGCAGGTCTCACTTGCACCACGAGCCACATGGGCTCCCCAGGTCGCACAGGTCGACGAGTCCCGACGGCCCTAAGAGGTTCCACGGGTCGACAGTCCCCAGCCGCCCCACAGAAGTCCCACAGGCCGCAGGAGTCCCGCAGGCTCCGCACGTCTGGCAGACCGCACAAGGCCCACGTGTCCCACCTGCCCCACGGGCCCCACAAGTCAGGAGATGGCACGCGTCTGTGGATAGAGAACACGATCGACCCACGAGCCCAGAAAGGTGTGTGTATACATATAATATATATATATATATATTATATATATATATATATATACATATATGCATACATGCATGCATGCATGCATGCATTGCATGCATGCATGCATGCATGCATGCATACATACATACATACATACATACATACATACATACATACATACATACATACATACATACATACATACATACACACATACATACCTCTGAAGCATGGAATTGGTTCAAGACGCCAAATTCGGGCGACGGGCAATCGCAATTCTTCAAGATAGCGATGGTGATGTACAGGGCCAGGGGTTGTGCCCGTGCTGTGCTGCGCTGAACTGAGGCGCGCCATGCCGCGTCGAATTGTGCTCTATTGCGTTGAGAGTCGGATCGTCCGTGGCGTCAGAATCTCGATCGAATTGATCTGGCTCGTAAGTTCGAGCTGTCTGAACGCAGAACTCACATCTGGCCGCTATCGAAACGCGCGGGGGGCGCCCGACAAGCTCGAGCTCGAGGTCCAGCTCAGTCCGGCAGCCGGGCGACCCGAAACGGGGCGAGCTTGAACAGTGCTGTGCCCTGTTGCGCCGTGGATTAAACCCTCCCTGGCATCAAACCCTCCCTGTTGCATCGTGGATCGAACCTTCCTGGCGAATATGGACAGTGCTGTGTCCTGTTGCGCCGTGGATCCTGTCAGAACTGAGCTGGGCCTCGAGCTCGAGCTGCCTGGGCGCGCCGCTCGCCCAGAGCCGCTTGCGGCCGAGGCCATCTGCAAGGACTCTGCTCCGCAACTGGGCGAAATGAGAACGGCGAGTCCAAAAGCGGGGCGACATGCATCCAGAAGGGGAGGGGGCGAAACGCCGACGACGATAGCGACGGCGGACGGCGACGATCGCGACCGCGGCTCTAGCTCGGGACCACTCTGTTAGATATCCACCTGGGTGGCCTGGACACGTGAAAAGACGCGGTTCCAGCTCAGGACCACCGTGTTCGATACCCCAGTAGGACATCTGGAAAATCACCAGCCGAAGGTTGTTACAAATCTGGTGTCGATGTATTCATTTTGTCTAGCTGTCGTGGGCCGCCACCCTGGGGGGTCCCAGACGTTCACATTATAGGTACCCCCCTTGGGTCGTGGTCCTCGGGGCAACCATGGTAGATACCCTTTCTGGGTGGCCTGGGCGCATGAAAACACGTGGCTCCAGCGAGGGGCAAGAGGCAACCATCTTAGATATCCACCCCTGGGCGGCGTGGACAAGTAAGAACATGTGCTTGCAGCTCGGGACCACCATGTTAGATACCCCCTTGGGTGGCCTGGACACGTAACACTCGGCTCCTGCTCAGGACCACCATGTTAGGCGGCCTGGACACGTGAAAACATTAGGCTCCGGCGCGGGACCACCATATTAGATATCCCCGCGTGTGGCCCGCACACGTAAACAACACGTAGTTCCAGCTCGTAGCCACCCTGTTAGACCTATACGACCACCCTGCGGGTGATAAGGAGGTTGTAGGGGGGGGGGGGCAGGGGGGTGGGTCATGACGACAATGCGGGCTACCGCTTGACACGCGCCGGCGGGGGAAACATTTATATTGGCGAGCCACTAGCGACAGACAGGACAACGGCGGGCGACCGACGGGACAATGCGGGATACTACTTGACACGCGCCGGCGGGGGAAACATTTATGTTGGCGAACCACTAGCGACAGACAGGACAACGGCGGGCAACCGACGGGACAATGCGGGATACTACTTGACACGCGCCGGCGGGGGAAACATTTATGTTGGCGAACCACTCGCGACAGACAGGACAACGGCGGGCAACCGACGGGACAATGCGGGCCACCGCTTGACACGCGCCGGCGGGGGAAACATTTATGTTGGCGAACCCTTAGCGATAGCAGAACGAATTCTTCTCGCCCGCGCACGCAGCTTTGCCTCGCCCGCACGCACGACACGAACACGAAACCGAAACCGATTTCCTGGTGGGGGGCTCTCCGTTCCACTTCGATCTCACCCCCCAACCTCCGATACCCTATTTTTCTGGGTGGCCTGGGCACGTGAACCCTTTTTTCCCCTACCTAGGCTCTGCCTAGAAGGATTCTTACTCTCTGGGCTTAAAGGGGCCGGGCAGTGGGGCTCGCCCCGGGCGGTTCCCCCGGTATCCGCCCCGCGGTTCCCCCAGTTGCGTCCCCTGAGGTTAGCGTTGTTTATCTCATCTTAGTTTAGCTTATTTCATTTTAGCTTAGCTTAGCTTCATCTTAGCTCAGGTTTATCTTGGCTTAGCTTACCTTCAGCTTAGTTTCGCTGAGCTTTAGCATAGCAGAGCAGAGCACTGCATAGCATAGCGTATCATAGCATAGCGCAGCACAGCATATCATAGCATAGCCCAGCATAGCGTAGCATAGCGCCGCATAGCATAGCATAGCATAGCATAGCGCAGCACATCACCGCACACCATAGCACAGCGCAGCATAGCATAGCATAGCAGAGCAAAGCATAGCATAGCAAAGCAGCAAAGCAAAGGCAAAGCAACAGCAGCGACAGCAAAGCAAAGCACACGCAACGCAAAGCAAAGCAAAGCAAAAGCAACCGCAAAGCAAACGATCTGCCTTGAGGGCTCGCTTAGCTTAGCTTAGCATTGCGCTGCGCTGCATAGCATAGCATAGCATAACATAGCCAAGCACAGCATATCATAGCATAGCTTAGCATAGCATAGCATAGCATAGCAGAACATAGCAAAGCGCAGCTTAGCATAGCTAGTGTAGCATATCATAACTTAGCACAGCACAGCGCAGCATGACATATCATAGTTTAGCATAGCATAGCATAACATAACATAGTGCAGCATAGCATAGCATAGCATAGCATCGCATAGTATATCATATCATAACATAGCTTAGCATAGCATAGCGCAGCATAGCATGACATGGCATAGCACAGCATAGCATAGCATAGCAACTAATTCTGCTTTCCGAGGGGCTCCAACTTCTAGGTAGGGTCGCACTGGGTTCATTTCTGGGTGGCCTGGGCACGTGAACACGCGGGGTTCCAGCCTCTGGCCACCACGTTAGATACTGGTTCTGCGTGGCCGGGGCACGTGAAAACATGTGGTTCCAGCGTGGTGCAGGAGGCAGCCATCTTAGATACCCAGCTTTGGGCGGCCTGGACATGTAAAAACACGCGTCTCGTTCTCGGGATCACAATGTTTAATACCCATTTGAGCGGTTTGGTCGTGTAAAACGCGTGGCTCCAGCACGGGACCAACGTGTCAGATCCCCTTTAGGTGGCTTGGACGCGTGAAAACACAAGGTTCCAGCTCGGGGCCACCACGTAGATACCCTTCTGGATGGCCAGGGCACGCGAAATCACTTGGTTCCAGCTCGGGGCCACCACGTTACATGCCTCCATGGCTGGCCTGGATACGTAACAACGCATAGCTCCAGCTCGGGGCCACAATGTTAGATATCCGCCTGGGTGGCCAGGGCACGCGAAAACACATGGTCCCAGCTCGGGTCCACCATATTCGATACCCCAGTGGGACATCTGGAAAATCCGCAGCCGAAAAAGCTGTGTCAAGGTATTACGCATCTGGTGCCGATTCATTGATTTCGTCTGGTTCGTGTGCCCCCCCGCCATGCTGGGGTTCCCAGACGACCACGAATTACATATCCCCCTCGTGGGTGGCCCGCGCACGTAAAAAGACATGGTTCCAGCTCGGGGCCACCATGTTACATACCCCCCTGGGTGGCCTGGACACATAAAAAGACGTAGTTCAAGTTCGATACCATCATTTTAGATACCGCCACTGGGCGACCGGGGCACGTGACTGCAAGTATTTTTGCATGAGACATGATTGAATGCTGGCCCCAGGAGAAGGGACATGTATATAGGACAAAACAAGCGCTTCGCTCCAACAAAGTATTCAAAACAAGTGTTCGCTTGAGACATCCGCAATAGACGGACATGTTCACGTTACCACATGTCTTACCGATCGGAATTCTAAAAACCAGCGATTCGTTCGGGATGTCCTCAAAATTCAACCCGCCGGCCCTCTTCGACCTCGTCATGTATCCAACATTAATCCACCCGACTTCTTCGAACGATAGGTTTACAATTCAAAAAGAGAACATTGGGCCCACGCCCTTTCAGTGAACATTATCGACCCACCAACCTGGGTAGGAGTATAGAAATGTGAGGCATGGCAACGTTTCAAAGACACCTGACTGGGCGACGGGCAGATTCAATGCTTAGTGTATCGATCTTGATGTACCGTGCCGAGGGCTGTGCTGTGCTGCGCCGTGCTGATTTGCGAGGTGCCATGCCGCGGTTGTGCTCTATAGCGTTGTGGATCGAGTCCTTCTTTGCATCCGTGTCCTGACCGAACTGATCTGGATCTTGAGCTCGAGCTGCCCGAGCACAAAGTAGCTGCCCCAGAGCTGATTGACAGGGGGACATGCCGGGAGGACGCGCCGCGGAACGCCCCAAGGGACGCGCCAGGCGACGTGCCGGGGGACGTGCCATGGGGACGCACCGCGGGACGTGCCAGGGGGACGTTGTGGAACGTGCCAGCGGACGTGCCACGGGACGTGCCCTGGGAAGCGCCGCGCGACGTGCCAGGGGGACGCGCCACGGCACGCGCTGCGGAGCGTGCCAGGGAACGCGCCAGGCTGCGATGCCGAGGGTATCGATCTTGCTGCACCGTGCCAAGGGCTGTGCTGTGCTGCGCCGTGCCGGATTGTGTTACCAGCCTCGAACTTATCCCTATCCCTAAGATTGACACGCCAAAAGGCGATGACAATCTTAGGGACCCGCCCTCAAAAAATAGGGGAATCCCTAAGAGTGGCATCGTGATGAGGAGATGCCCGGCATAGGAACAGGGGTATGTTCCGGGCTGGCAATAATCAGAGGGGCCGGCGGCGCCCCGCCGCACGCCATCGCTCCAACGCCACCCGCGTGCCAGAAGGAGACAGAGGAGCGAGACGGCGTTCGGGCCACGGGCCATCGCTCGGACGTCCACTGCCTGGTGTTTTTGTTTGGCCTCTTGCGTGGTTTTTGCGCCGTGCAGCGATTGTGCCCCATAGCGCTTGGGGATCGAGCGCGGTGCTCTGAGCGTGTCGATCTTGCTGTGCCGCGCCGAGGGCCGTGCTGTGCTGCGCCGTGCCCGTGGAGCGAGAGCCGGCCGCTCCCCGCGGCGCGCCGCAGGTAAGGCGCCGGGCCCCGGCCGAGGGGGCAGGCCCCCCGGCGGCGGCAGAGGCCCGGCCGCTGGGGGCCGCCGTCCGTCGTCCGTCGTCCGTCGTCCGTCGTCCGTCGTCCGTCGTCGTCGTCGTCGTCGTCGTCGTCGGCGTCGTCGTCGTCGTCGTCGTCGTCGGCGTCGTCGTCGTCGTCGTCGTCGTCGTCGTCGTCGTCGTCGTCGTCGTCGTCGTCGTCGTTCGTCGTCGCCAGCCGTTGCCACCGCGTTCGTCGAGTAAGAGGAGCCGCGCGCGGAGGGCACGCGCGCGCTGCCACCGTGCCCTGGCCAGAGCCGGCTTGGGGCCCCGCGAGGGTGCGCGGGCCTCCCGGGGCTCGGCCGGGGGAGGCGCGTCGGCAGGCCGGGGCGGCCCCTGCCGGGCACGGCGGGGGTGTGCGGGCGCCTGCTGCGCGAGGCAGAGAGAGGAGAGAGACGAGGAGGAGGAGGAGGAGGAGGAGGAGGAGGAGGAGGAGGAGGAGGAGGAGGAGGAGGAGGAGCAGGAGCAGGAGCAGGAGCAGGAGCAGGAGGAGGAGGAGGAGTGTGGAGGGAACCGGGTGGAGGGATGAGGTGATGATGAGGAGGAGGAGGAGGAGGAGGAGGAGGAGGAGGAGGAGGAGGAGGAGGAAGAGGGGCAGGCGAGGATGAGAACGAGAAGGGAGAAAGAGGTGAGGGAGGAGGAAAGGGAGGGTGAAGCATGAGGAGAAGTGGAAGGATTTTCCTTTCTCGTTCTACACGCATATACGTACCTCTCTCACACTCTCCCTCTCTCTCTCTCTCTGCAAAGCTGTTGTGCAAAGTTGCGGCATGCGCCGTGGCCAAAGCCATGATGGCGTCGTGGAGTGAAGCTAACACGGATACCCCGTCCGCGCGTGCAACACATGTCCAGTGGAGGCTCGTGTCGTCGCCGGCGTGCGCACACAACCAAAGCGCAAGGTTTAACTTGTCCTTTCGTGCAAGGGGGGTCGCTGTGCACCCAAGACACGTCCGAGGCAGGGCCGCGGAGGGGGACGCAAAGACGGCCTCCGCGAATCCTGGCTCTTGCAGCTCACACCACCCAGCCAGCTTGCTTTGGGTCGTCGGGGGCTCGTGGCGGGGGTATGATCCCAAGGTAGGGCCAGGGAGCGAAGCCACCTGGATGCTCACACTTCCCTCTTCCAGGAGCCGTGTAGAGCGATGTGTCTCCAGCGCAGCCTTCTGCCCCTGCCCCACCTGTACGCCCCCCCCCCGAGAGTGCCCGCGAGTGCGCCTCGGCGGGGCCGCCCACGGCCGGAAAACACGTGATGCTTCCACGGGCTCCCTCGTCAGAGCCTGAGCCCACGGATTCTGCATCCGACGGCGGAGAGATCCCCTCCTCGCGCCTGCGCGCCCCCACGCGCGGCAACCCCGCCTTCGCCCTCCCGACGAAGCCCGAAGCGGAGTCTCGGTGAAGAGAGGGGGAGGAAGGAGGAGGCTGCAAGGTGCCTGCGAGGCAGGGATGGCCCCGCACCAGCTCGCAAGATTCGGGCGACGACGACGACGACGACGACGACGACGACGAGGACACGAGCCCAGAAGGCGGGAACGAACGACGGGGCGACAGGGGAGGGGAGGGAGAGGGCACCCGGGGCACCCGGGGCCGCCAGGGCGGCGAGGGTCGCTGGGCCCACGCGCCCGCGCGTCGGCAGCCCTGCTTTGTGCCAGCCTCCCCCCTCTCCCTCGGAGGAAGCATGGGGGCGGGAGGGGCCCCCCCCGTCGGGGGCGCCCAAGAGGGGGGTGATGACCAGGGCGGGGGGGGGATATCATGGCGTGGGCCATGATTTTCCCCCACGTCCCCTTCTCATTTCATCACGTGCCTCGCCCCCCCCCCCCGGCCGCGCACATGCCGCCAGCCACGATTTGCGCCCCCCCCCCTCTTGGACGCCCCCCTCTTGGCCGCCCCCCCTCTTCTTGGCCGCCCCCCGGCCCAGGGGGGCAGCGCTGGGGGGGCGGGCACCGTCGGACCGAGGCAGAAGCTCGAGGTCGGCTCCGGGAGGCTGCCCTGGTGTTCTTCGTGCTCGTCTCGGGTGCTCCTGCGCATCCCGGGCGGCGGGTACCCTTGGCCGCCCCTGCTTGTGTTGGTCGGCGGGGGGGCTCATGCTCTCGAGGGATGCTCCTCTGGCCCAGGTCCGACTGAATGGGGGAAGGGCTCAGGGGCAACGCTGGGGGGGGGGGGGCACGGGCTCGTGGAGATTCGAGGTTCGAGGTCTTCGGGCGCCGTGGGTCGGCCCTCGCAGAGAGGCTGTGCCTCGCCAAGAGCGCTCTCCGCGGGGTGCACGGATGGTCCCGGGCGGCCGCTGGAGGCCCGAGCTCTGTGAGACGAGCTGGGCGCCACTTCTATGGGGCGGTGCTCACCCCTCCTGGGCGCCCCCGAGGAAGTTATCCTGAGGTTCTCGAGGGTGTTCCGATACAGCGGGGGCGCGCATCAAGGAACCATCTATAGGGCGACGATATCTATACATATCCACTGCTCCCGGCCAGGCCAATCCTGGGCCCAAGAGCTGTGTATACGCCCTCCTGGCTTGGCCAGGGAGGCATATACACCGCTCCTGGGCCCAGGATGGGCCTGGTCAGGAGCAGTGGATATGCATAGATCTCGTCGCCCTACATCTACTTCTCGTCGGGGTGCCCTGGGTTCTTTCGCTCCGCGCGATGCGCGGTGGCTTCCCCGCGGCCGCCGAAGGAGCTGCTGCGTTCGGGGGGGGGGGGGGAGAGGAAGGTGCCCTCCTCGGGCCCCGAAGGGCTCCTTTTCTGCAGCCCTCGCTGCCCCCCCCCCCGATCCGGCTCCCCCCCCCCCGTGGGTTCGCGCCCCACCGAACACCTGCAGCGGATAGGCTCCTGGGGGGAGGGGGGCCGCATCGACCTCCAGTCGCCGAGGTATCGCCGATGTGGGGCCCGATGTGCCGCCCCGCTGCGGCACGTGCGGTGCCGCCATCGGGGGCCCACAGGCGATCTCTCGGCGGTGTGTCGCTCACTGTCGCCATCGGGGGCCCATGGGCGATCTCTCGGCGAGGTGTCGCTCACTCCAGGTCGATGTTCCCCCCCCCCCCTCGAGCTGGTCCCCCCCTAACGCTCCCCATGCCCTGACTCCCCGCCGGGGAGGAAGGATCTGCTGGGTCGTCTCATGCTCTCTGGGGCCGCTGTGGCCCTCCTGCGTCTCAGTGAAATCTGAAACCAAACCTCCGAACTATCCTGACCCAGCACCTAATTGGAAGGCAGGTCTTGAGGCCTGGCGCGCACGCAACACCCGTGCCAAGCGAGCCGCACCCGCACATAGCACGCACACTCAAGCACACAAGCACACGCATGCGTGCGACCGATCACCCACACGAGCAGCGCGCGGGCCTATCCAAGACGTTCCATGGTCCGCCGAGGAGGAAGGATGAGGAGGGAGGCCGGAGGAGGGGAAGGAGCCCCCTCCCGCGAGGAGAAGGCAGGAGGAGGAGAAGGAAGCAGAAGGAATCAGGACGAGGAGGGAGGAGCGCCGAGGAGGTGAGAGGAGGAGGGAGGCGGGAGAAGGTGAAGGAGCCCCCATCCTGCCACGCGGCAGGACCAGGAGCCGGGGTGACCGACGGTGTTGTCGCGGGCGCTGCCCCAGACGCCCCCAGGCCTTGGCCGTCGATCGTCGTCGTCGTCATCGTCGTTGTCGGCGCTTTCGTCGTCGTCGTTTTCGTCGTCGTCGGTGTCGTTGTTAGCGTCGTCGTCGTCGGTGTCGTTGTCAGCATCGTCGCCGTCGTTGGTCGTCCGTCATCCGTCGTCGTCGTCGTTTCCGTCGTCGTCAGTCGTCAGTCGTTCGTCGTCGTCGTCGTCGTCGTTTCCGTCGTCAGTCGTCGTCCGTCGTCGTCGTCGTCGTCGTCGTCGTCGTCGTCGTCGTCGTCGTCGTCGTCGTCGTCGTCGTCGTCCGTCGTCCGTCGTCCGTCGTCCGTCGTCCGTCGTCCGTCGTCGTCGTTTTCGTCGTTATCCTCGTCGTTTCGTCGTCGTTTTCGTCGTCGTCGTCGTCGTCGTCGGTCGCCCGTCGTCCGTCTTCCGTCGTCCGTCGTCCGTCATCCGTCGTCGGCGTTTTCGTCGTCGTCGTCGTCGTTGTCGTTTTCGTCGTTCTCTTCGTCGTTTTCGTCGTACTCCTCGTCGTCGTCGTCGTCGCAGTTGTCGCCGTCGTCCCCGTCGTCCGTTGTCCGTCGCCCGTCGTCCATCATCCGTCGTCCGTCCGTCGTCCATTGTCCGCCGTCCGTCGTCCGTCGTCCGCCGTCGTTCATCGTCGGTTGTGGTCGTCGTCGTCCGTCGTTCGTCTTTGATGGTTTTTCGGCGTATGCCTCCTGCTCTTCTTCCTTCCGCATCGCTCCTCCTCCCTCAGTTATCCTCGCCCCGAATGCCCCCAGCCCCGTTCGGCCAGACCGAAAGGTGGCTCAGGCAGTGTTGGAATGTTGCGTACCTCGCTGTCCGTTGCTTCTCCTCAGGCGACAGGAGATAGAAGAGTTGACGGGGAAACGAGGCAGAGGCGAAGACGCAGCAGCAGAGGGAGTGGGAGGGCCCCTCCTCATAAATTTTCCCATTCCATCCGTACTCCGCACCCTCCTCCAGCAGTTTCCCTATACTTGCACAATATGAATACGACGCTCCTCTCTGCCATGACCGTGTCTGGAAGATGTCCCGCGCTCTCCGCCTATTGTTGTTTTACGCACAGACTTGGACAACGGTGATGTCTCCCAGGCTTCATTTTCGGATCGGCGCGTTGCTCCCTTCGTTCAGACTGACGCTGTCGCCCTAGCGCGGGCCACTTCTCTGGATCCGAGTTCTTCCCCATCTTTGTCGCTCTCCTCTTTTCCCCTCCTCCGCCATCCCCTGGTCCTCCGTCCTCCGGCTCCTTCCACATCAATTCCCGCTGCTGTTGTTGTTCGTCATGGTCCTCCTCCTCTTCATTCCTCCTCCTTCTCCTTTTCCTCCCGCTCCTCTCCCCCTTCCCGACCGCGCAAGACACGATGGGATCCTTTTGGGAGTTCCAGGTCCGCTATGAAACGCGTCCGCGGACAAGCGCAATGGAAAGGGATGGGTGAGCGAGGTAGGATGTCAGGTATGGCGCGAGCGCACCTAGATTGGCCTACCCCCTCTCCTCCATCGTCCTCCACTCTCCCTCCTCGTCCTCCCCTCTCCTCTCTCGTCCTCCCCTCTCCTCTCCTCCTCCTCCTCCTCCTCCTCCTCCTCCTCCTCCTCCCCTCCTCCTCCTCCTCCTCCTCCTCCTCCTCCTCTCCTCTCTCCTCATTCTCCTCCTTCTCATCCTCCTCCTCCTCCTCCTATCCTCCTCCTTCTCCTCCTCCTCCTCCTCCCCCCTCCTCCTCTTCCTCCTCATCTTCCTCCTCCTTCTCCTCCTCCTCCGCCTCCTCCTCCTCCTCTCCTCCTCCTCCTCTCTTCCTCCTCCCCCTCTCCCCCATGATCCCGAGCCTCCAGCCTCCAGCCTTGTCCTCGATCCTCCTCGCCCCATCCCCCCTTCCTGGCCATCGCCCTCCCGATGGCCTTCTCTCAGCAGGCCGCCCACAGCCTGGCCAGAGCCGCCCTGCAAGCCGTCGGCCTGCCCCTCGGCCGCGGAACGCGTCGCAGGCAGGAGCGGTAGGCGTCCGTTGGAGGTTCGTCCCGCCCAGGCACTCGAACCTCCCTCCTCCTCCTCCTCTCCTCCTCCTCCTCCTCCTCCTCCTCCTCCTCCTCCTCCCTCCTCCCCTCCTCCTCCCTCCTCCTCCCCCTCCTCCTCCTCCCTCCCCCTCCTCTCTCCTCCCTCCTTCCTCTTCCCTCCTCCCTCCTCCATCTTCCCCCCTCTCCTCCCTCCTCCCTCCTCCCTCCTCCTTCTTTTCCTTTCTCACTCCACCTCCTCCTCCTCCTCCTCGTTCCTCCCTTCCTCTTGCCAGTTCCTCCTCCCTCCTCCCTCCGGAGGGGAGGCGCGCCACCGGCGCCTCGCCGCGCCCGCTCGCTGCGTCGCTTGTCGTCGTCGTTCTGTCGTTAGTAGTCCGCTCCGCCGCCGTCCTGGCATCGCTCGGGCGTGTGCATTGTCTTCTCGGCCAGAACCATCGAGGCGCATCCTCGATCATCGAGCAACAAAAACAAAACAAAGAAACAGAAATACCAACAAAAACAAAACAAAGCCCCCCAAAACAACACGCACGAGACCGAGACATGCGCGTGACATGGGCGCCCGAGCGACGGCAGGTCTTGCGGCCTCGTCGCCGTCGCGCGGCCGCCCCCTTGCGCTGCGAGGCCTGGGGCCTCGCGCCCCCGCGCGGGGCCTGCGCGGGGCCCGCCGGGAGTCCTGGGAGGATTTGGCATCGCTCGGATGTGTGCATTTTTCCTTCGGCGAGGACCATCGAGAAGCATCCTTGATCATTTGGGGGGAAAGCCACGCACGACACCGAAAAAAACACAGGGAATGGACGTCCGAGCGATGGCCAGCGGAGGTCTGGCGCGTCCCTCTCCAGGAGGAATAGTCAAGAATAGTCAAAAATAGTACGGGGACGGTTTTTGTCAAGGATTTGTGTAGCATTGCTGAACATTCGTTTCGTACGTGGTGGTTTTCGTCAAAGGCCCGCCTGTTGGGGGACATGCCCGACCTAATCCTAGAATCCGCGCTCCTTCCGACCCCACCTCTCCGGTAGCACATCATGGGAGCCTCGCATCCCTTCGCAACTCCGTCTTTCGAGCTATGCGTCGACGAGCGTCGATTCAAGATCGGCGTCCCCGAACATACTAATACTTTATGGGCGTCGCCCCCCAAGGGGGGTCGCGCGCACCGAGAAATCTTGTAGTATATGAGTCGTGGCGGGCGTTTTCTAGCCACACCGTTCGGGAAACGATAGATTACGACATGTGGGTCTACTATATATATATATATATATGTGTGTGTGTGTGTGTGTGTGTGTGTGTGTGTGTGTGTGTGTGTGTGTGTGTGTGTGTGTGTGTGTGTGTGTGTGTGTGTGTGTGTGTGTGTGTGTGTGTGTGTGTGTGTGTGTGTGCGTGTGTGTGTGTGTGTGTGTGTGTGTGTGTGGTGTGTGTGTGTGTGTGTGTGTGTGTGTGTGTGTGTGTGTGTGTGTGTGTGTGTGTGTGTGTGTGTGTGTGTGTTCGGGTCGGACGCGCGCCTCCAAGGAGGACATACAATACAAGTACGTCCCTGTGCGTACCACAAGAGAGCTACAAATCTTGGTGTGGGAGGCCCCCATGCGTTGCCTTAAGTCGGGCGTGTCCCTCCACAGGAGGACTATTCAAAAATAGTCAAAATCTCGTATGGGGACGATTGTTCTGCTATTTGTTCCATATGTTTGAATATGTTTTGAATTTTTTTTTATTTTTTTTCGTCCAACATCCGCTTGTACGGGGGACGTACCCGACCTACGAGATGCCGGAGAATGCTCCTCCTTCATGCCCCGCCCTTCCTCCGCCAGGCCCCCGCTGCCCAGCGTGCAGGCGCTGGCGCCGATGGCGCCGATGGCGCCACGGCCGCTCGCGCCGCTGGGCAAGGCCGCCGCGGGGCAGGGCGACAGGAGGATGGAAGAGGAGGAGAAGGAGGAGGAGGAGGAGGAGGAGGAGGGAGGAGGAGTAAGAGAAGGAAGTCGAGGAGGAGGACGTCGAGGAGTAGGGGGAGGAGGAACTCGAGGGGACAAAAGGGACGGAGGAGGAGGAAGAGGAGGAGGACACCGAAGAGGAGGAAAACAATTAGGAGGGGAGGGGGGTCCCGAAGAGGAACAGGGAGGAGGAGAAGGAGAGAGGATGAGAGGGAGGAGGAGGAGGAGGAGGCGGAGGAGGAGGAGGAGGAGGAGGAGGAGGATGTCGTTACCGTCGCTCCCTTCCCGCTTCTCTTTTGAGCTTCCACGCGCGTGCCGCATCACGCGTTTGGCCCAAGGCAATTGTGAGGATTTGGCACAGCTGGCACCATATCGGAAAGCGGTGCGCGCGCCTCTCTCTCTCTCTCTTGCTCGTTTTCGTTTTGTTGTCTCTCTTTCTCTCTCTCTCTTTCTCTTTCTGCCTCTTTCTCTCTCGCTCTCGCTGTCTCTCTCTCTCTCTCTCTCTTTCTCTTAGCGGGCGCGTGCCACTATCCACTTTCGTACGTATCGCAGCTATGTCGGGCGCCATCGCTAACGACCTACATATTTCATATCCATACCAAGGGGTTACCATGCTTAGTAGACCAAGGCTTGGGATACACTCATTCGTCTGGGAATGTCGGTCATCTGGCGACAGAGAGGTTACCAGCCGAAGGTACGATGGAGAAAAGTAGACGTAATTGAGGGCGTGGACGCATATGACCTGTCCCATCCACCCAGAAAAGAGGACGCATGGATGAAGAAGCCTCGACCGATGGAGGAGCACATCCTCGGCAATCAGAACAAGGATCGGCAGTGTTCACTATTTCCCGATGCGTACTGGGCGAGCCTAGCAAGATTCGTGCCAGACCAGGAGAGAAAATCATTCGAGCGGAAGGTGGAACCATGTCGTCGGGAGACGGAATGAGGGCTCCGCCTCGAGCGTCTGTCACGGCGTATGGGACCGAATTCGCAATTATTCATACCGTCGAGATCGAAGGTGCAGTCTCCGAAGTCGTCGTGCTTGAGCCCGGTGGTCCTGAGGCTGAGTCGGCGGGTCGCGGTGCCTTTGGCGCTGGACACGTCGGTTTTACCGAATGAGGTAAGGATGACACGCACAAGGTCCCTGAGCCGTCTGACACGCCCGAGTCGCCGGCAACGGTCCAGAGCGGACAGGAGACTGCTCCCGTCGCAATCAAGAGCGTCATGCTTGACCTCCCCAAGCGTGAGGAGAACGTCCCCAATGCAATTGCGGGACAAGTTATCGACGACAAGCTCTTTCTATGCAAACGAAGGAGGGAAGACGGGCCCGAGTTTGAGGACCCCGTCGGAGCGATGAGACTTCGGCCTGTTCCGTCATTGGCGCCCCGACACGATGTCGTCGCAAAGGGTGGCGGAGAAGATGTGCATGGTGGGACCCCCCCCAAGGCAGGGCGCAAGTTGCAGCGGCTTTGCCGCCGGTCCTGCGCCACCCCCCGTCAACATAGTTCACCAGGGCAGATCAAGGAAAACGAGAGACCCACGCGACGCTGATCAGGCCCCCCCTCAGCCCCGCAAGGTCAAAAAAGCATGACCGGTTTTTATCGCGCACCTCGGTGCAAAGTTATGAGATGGAACGGATATCGAGAAGAGACAGATGCTCTTCGGCGCGGAAAGAAGGCGAAGGGGATGGCGTGAGTTGCCAGGTCGTGCGCATCCACCATGAACTGGATGTCCGTCGGAAAGAGAGATATTGGGGCCCTACAGCCAGCTGCGCAGATTTAGCTGAACATCGCTGCCTGGGACGATCGGGCGACTCCAACCGGCTGGCGCGCGAAGGAACTCGGGGACTGCTTTCAGCGCGGCATCAACTTCCCATGTCACGACAGGTCATAATAGTGAGTTGGAGTGCGCTGAGCAAACAGGTCGCACTTGCTGCGCCAGGAGATCAGCCGCGGAGGAAGAGCGCCGAAGCTTTCCGCAGGAGGGGCGCACTGCGACCGACAAGGAAAAGCGCGACGAGTCCGAGATGTAGGTTCGATTTGTCGAGTTGAGGAACAGGTGCCAGCCAATGGGGGCCACGATGTGCAAAGGTGCTCACTGGCGGATTCTGCCCTCGGAAAAAGAGCCGCGCGGGGCCGCGAAACGAAGAGCGAGCCCGCCGCGCGGCCGAGCCCCAGCTCGAGTTCCCGCCGGCAGAGGCAGAGGCAAGCCACAGGCCCGCTAGGCCGGAAACCAGGCCGCCGAAGCGCAGGCTGCTCTCGAATGATTCCTAGACGAAGTAGTATTCGCCGATGGCGAAACGGATGGCGATTCGTTCGGCGAGGCATTCTCTTCGGACCCTCACGCCGGAATCGAATCGCGCGAACGGGGCCAGGTCGGCCAGGGGGCCCCCGGGAACATTGCGGCCCGAAGTCCGCTGAAACTAAGCTAGAGCCCGGTCGGAATCATAGGCCGTCGCCGCAACGGCGCGGCGCGACTGCCTGTTCTATTCGGGCAGCTCATCTGCCTTCGGGGCCCCTGGCCTCGTCGCCCTCAATCCATCGCCCTTCCCTGGCGGTTTCGGCCCATGTCTTGCTCGCGCGGCCGGGGCTCCAGGCCCGCCATCCGGAGGGCCGCCCCCCCCCCCAGTGGTCCTCTTCCACCGGGCGGACCGGGGTTCCCACCTGAGCCTCTGGGTGGACTGCCGCATCCACCCCCCGCCGGACCCTGCGCGTCCTGGGGGCCCACGGGCCACCCCGGGGAGCCCCCTGCAACGCGCGCGCAGGGTTTCCCCATCTGTTCTTCCAAGCAGCACTGTCGGGCCCCAACAGTGGGGGGAAGTGATCCTCGGGCGAGTCGTCGTCTCCGTCGTCCCCGCCGCCCCCGTTGCCGGGATCGCCGCTCGGCGCGCCCCCCCCGAGGCCTTGGGCGCTCGGCCGAGACGCAAGAGATGACCAAGTCATGGACGTTGCGCGAGGCGATGAAACAGTTGGCGGCTGGCAGCGACGGGCGGGGCGAGCAGCGCGCGAGCGCGGCTGGGCCGTTCCGCGCGGGGCGGGGCGCGGCGAGGCCATCGTGAGATGCGCGGCAATTCGGCCTGATCACAGCGCGCCCAGCTCACGCAACGACCCCGAGATGCGCGCTACCCCGAGGAAAGAGAAGGAGGGCGACGAAGCTGGTGCACCATGTCTTCACGCGGCAGATGACGCTCAGCGGAATGGATGAACCCGATGGCCAGATGCGACCGCCGAGCCGAACGCAATACTTCGATTAGATAAGAAAGAGCCATATCATTGATGGCCCGGCGAGGACCTCCGACGTCTGTTTCGCAGACGCGGCAACCGCGGGCCCCGCGCGAATGGGCCGACAAGCCGATCGAGAAACGCGCGATGATGAATAGACTGGCCTAGAGGATGCACGCGACTGGCGGGGCCCCGAGGGCCGCCGCGCCTTTGCAAACGAAGGCCCAGCAGACGAGCTCGCACATGAAGAACAAGATCCCGAAGGAACAGAATCCGCGCGCGCGTTGCCCGGGAGGCAATTGCGAGGACGGGGGCAAACGCAAGCTCAAACGCGCCATGGGCGCCGCCGCGAACTGCGGCCAACAAGTTACCAAAGACAACGCCAACGGCGGCAGCAGAGGAGAACGCGCCAATAATCGGCGAGGCAAGCCCAGGAACGACGCGGGCAGCAAGGGCCGCGCTGCCGCTCCTGGGCGAGGCGGGGACTCGCGGCAGCCGTCGGGAGCACCGTCTCAGGTTTCGCAGGGCCTGGGAAGCTCGCAGACTCCCCATGCCATTGCCGAGTCTTCCGCGGGCGGGCGAGGACAGATGCCCCCGCGCTGGGCTCGCAGCCGGGGGGGGGGGGGGGGCGCGACGCGGCGCGCAGCAGCGGGGGGCGGGGATATCCCCGACCGATTGGCATCGCCTACTGGATGGGGGGGAGGTCGGGGCGCAGCTGGCCAATCATCCTCCGGCAACCGCCCCGAAGCTCAGGAGCGGCCGAGAGAGAGAGAGAGAGAGAGAGAGAGAGAGAGAGAGAGAAGAGAGAAGAGAGAAAGAGAGAAAGAGAGAAAGAGAGAAAGAGAGAAAGAGAGAAAGAGAGAAAGAGAGAGAGAGAGAGAGAGAGGGAGAGGGAGAGGAGAGGGAGAGGGAGAGGGAGAGCGAGAGCGAGAGGGAGAGAGAGAGAGAGAGAGAGAGAGAGAGAAAGCGAAACACACACACACACACACAAAGAGAGAGAAGGGGGGGAGAGAGAGAGAGAGAGAGAGAGAGAGAGTTAGAGAGAAAGAGAGAGAGAGAGAGAGAGAGAGAGAGAGAAAGAGAAAGAGAAAGAGAAAGAGAGAAAGAAAGAAAGAAAGAAAGAAAGAGGAGAGAGACAAACAAAAAAAACCTAAAGAAGAAGGAAAAACAAAAACAAGTCGAGAACAGCGCGCCTGGACAGCGAATCGAGCGGAAGGCAGGGGGGGCGGGCCGCGGCGGCAAGACGGGCAAGGGCTTCAAATACGTTGGCGGCACGCAGTGCGACGGACACGCCCCCGCGGCGACAGGCGCTGCATCCGCGCCAGCGCTCCCGGGCGCCCGCGGCGCGGCGGCGCGGCCTCCGGGGGCGGCCTCCCCGGGGCCAAGCCCCAAACCAATGTCGGCTCTACCTTGCTCGACAGCGGACGGTTCAGATCGGGGGGCCCGGCGGGTCAGAGGTCTGGTTCAAGTCGGGGGCGGAAAAGAGGGGGGCGATGACTAGGGGTGGGTGGGTAGCATGGCGGGGGCCATGATATTTCCCCAGATCGCATGGCGCCTCTTCTTGTTTCATGACGTCCCGGGCCCCCCCGCTGGGCCGCGCACGCGCCGCTGGTCATGATTTGCCCCCCCCCCCTCTTGGATCAAGGGTCGCGCGGCAGTCGACGGGGGCAGTCGCGGCGTTCGCGCCGGATTGGGCGCGGCGCCAGCCTCCCCCGCGACGTTCCCAGAAGCCCGGCAACCGTCGAGGGCCATTCGCAGCGAGGCCCGATCGTGAGATGCGCGGCTCGCCCACCAGGGCGGAAAGGCGCCAAATCGAGCGCCCGCTACGCAGTAGAGTTGGGATTGCTCTCCCAAGAAAGGGAATGGAGCTGGTCTCGGAGGCGCACCGGAAAGGGCAGCATAGGACTGGTCGTCGATCTCGGCCGAGAGCCCGCGAAAAAAGGTGCTCCGAAAGTCTTAGAGATAATTGGTGAGGATCGGCAGGTTTTCGCGCGTGCCTCCAGCCCCGGGCGGCAGCAACGGGGGAGAAAAACAGCTTGCTGCCCATGCTGCTGCGTTTAAACCTTTAGAGTTAGAGCATGAAGCGCGTTGCTTCTGGACAGTGGGAAACGGGCGCCGCGGCTCCTGGGCCCAAGAGCCCAGTGAGACTCGGATCGATGAGGCCCACAGTTGACACGGGTTGAGGCCACGACCCGGTTGCCTCGAGCTTCGCGTCGAGCGTGGGATGGAGACGCGCGGCTCAGTCAAGGAATGTGGCGATCTTGAACGTCGCTGGAGGGCGGAGGCGGGCGCGGGCGTTGCCCGCGATAGTCTGTTCGATGAAAATTCGAGTCCACAGGGCGAGAGCTCGCGCGCGCGTCGTTGTTGGCCTTCGCACCAACGAGCCCTCCCCTACGGTGGCGCGGTGCGCCCTTGGCAGCGATTCGTGTGATTTTCACGGCTTACCCGGTGCTCCGATGCGTCACGTTGTAGAACCTTTTTGCGCGGCGGTTGCGCGTAGGGGGGGGGGAATCGGGTTGCCCGACCTCCCGTCCCCCAAGAGCCCCGCACTGCCTTGCAAAAGCACTGCAACTTTCATCCTCGATCTGCTCGTCTTCGTCGCAGGAGCACCTGTAAAGTAAAATCAGTCAGTGCGTCTTTCTCTCTCCCAGAGGGAATTTTCAAAGTTCTGGTCAGCAGTGTCCTAGTTTAGGGGGGGAGCCCCCGGGCAATGATTCGACACGACCTGCAACAGTTGCATTATTGTTCCACGGTGGTTGCACGAGGCCCCCGCAGCTCGCAGAGGTCCCATGGAAGGTTTCCGGAAGCTACTGGAGGCCCAGGGCAGGTTCAAAGAATTGCCCAAGAACCTCGATCATCGACCGTCCATCATCGCTCTTCAATCCTCATCGACCCTTGCTCCCCCTCACCGCCAGGGTCCCTTTCGATCCGATCGATCCGATCCGATGGCGATTCTGGCAAGCCCGACCATGTTCGATTCGGAAAGTCCGGCGATCCGATGCGGCTTTCTACTTGCATGGCGCTGCTGCGCATCATGGCGCAGCCGATCCGATTCGAACTCGATTCCACGCCGGTGCAGCCCGATCTGATGCAAATTTCGACTCGATCCGATTGACCGGTTCGGTGCTGACTGATCCTGGCCGCCACAGGGCACCTTGGGCACCCGATTGATCCTGACCGCCGCGCCCACGGCCTCGGACATCGGCCCTCGATCATCGGTTATCGATCATCGACCCTTGATCACCGTCCTTCGACCATCGATGTTCGTTCCTCGGCCATCGGCTGTAACCTGAAGTCGGGCGTGTCCCTCTACAGGAGGAGTATTCAAAAGTAGTCAGAAAGTAGTCAGGGGACGATGTTTCTATTATGTTTGCTCATATGGGGGTATGTTTGACTATATTTCATATGTCGTCCACTATCTGCCTGTAGGGGGACATGTCCGACCCAATTCTAGCCGAGTCATCGATGTTCGACCTCGAACGACCTCGGAAAGAAGGAAAAAAAACACGGCATAAGAATAAATGTTCGGAGGTCCGCGCGGATTTCTTAGGTCGGCGCTTGGCCCCCCCTGGCGGAGTCTCCCGCGCAAATCTTGGCGCCCTCCGAGCACCATGGAGGGGGGCCTAGAGCAGATCCAACAGATCCGCGCAGAGCGCCGAAACTTCATGTTTATGCAGATATTTTGTTCCCCTAAACCATCGGCCTTTGATCATCGGTCTTCGATCCCCATCGTCGATCCTCGCACCCCCTTCCACCGCCAGGGCCCATTTCGATACGATCGATCTGCTTCAATGGCGATTCCTCGGTTCGACCGATCGATCGATAATCGGCCTTCGACCGCATCGCCCTTCGATCCTCATTGGCCCTCGCCCCCCCCCCCCCCAACCGCCGCAGGGCACGCTGGGCCCCGCCGCGCCCATGCCCATGCTGATGCAGCCCTGCAGCCCGTGCGGCGGCTGCGGCGCCGTGCGGTACCCCTGCGGCGCGGTCTATCCGAGCAGAGCTCCGCCGCCAGCCGGTCCCGCCCCCCCCCCCGCCCTTTTTGTGCGACCTGACAGAAACTGCGTGTTTTTGAAGCCGGGAGGGGAGCATGCACCACCCGGATGTCCGAAATATTTGGTGTTCATAGAACGGTCGTGGGCAACTCCATGGAGTTTTATTGGATTCCTTCTGCTGGTGTACGAAAGGGCTTCGCGCGAAAGTCGGGAGTGGACAGACCTCCTACCCTGACAGGTCGATTCGGAAATTGGCCGTCTTCGGTTCGCGAGAGGGCGTCGCGGCCGCCCTTTCTGCGGGTCCAGGTCCGTCGGTTTCGGTCCCGGGCCGTTTCCACTGAGGGGAGGTTTGTCCACCGCCGAGTAAGGGTGCTCAGTGCGAGCGTCTTTGTTTTCCGCCCGCTGAACAGCCTCGGCGGGGGCCTGGAGGAGGAGGAGGAGGAGGAGGAGGAGGAGGAGGAGGAGGAGGAGGGGGGGAATCCTGGGGGGAGGAGGAGGAGGAGGAGGAGGAGGAGGAGGAGGAGGAGGAGGAGGAGGAGGAGGGAAATCCTGGTCGGGGGTCTGCGCCGCACCGCCGATGTGCGGCGCAGTCCGTGGCCCAACTGCACCCCTTGCGGCATCGCCGATGAGTTCCTGATCCATCTGCGGCGCAGGGCGCTCCAGGAGGAGGAGACGGAGGGGGAGAAAAAGGAGGAGGCGGATGTTGGTGATGATGATGATGATGATGATGATGATGATGATGATGATGATGATGATGATGATGATGGTGATGGTGATGGTGATGGTGATGGTGATGGCGATGGCGATGATGGTGATGATGATGATGATGATAATGATTGTGATGGTGATGGTGATGGTGATGGTGATGGTGATGGTGATGGTGATGATGATGGTGATGGTGATGGTGATGGTGATGGTGATGACGATGGCGATGATGATGATGATGATGATGATGTTGATGTTGATGTCGGTGATGATTATGATGATGATGATGATGATGATGATGATGGTGATGGTGATGGTGATGGTCATGGGCATGGGCATGGTCAGGGTCAGTGTCATGGTGATGATGATGGTGATGGTGATGGTGATGGTGATGGTGGTGGCGATGGCGATGGCGATGATGATGTTGGTGACGATTATGATGATGATGCTGATGATGATGATGATGATGGTGATGGTGATGGTGATGGTGATTGGGATGGTGATGGCGATGGCGATGGCTATGATAATGATGATTGTGATGGGTGTGGTGATGGTGATGGTGATGGTGATTGTGATGGTGATGATGATGATGATGATGGTGATGATGATGGTGATGGTGATGCTGATGGCGATGGCGATGGCGATGATGATGATTATGATGATGATGATGATGTTGATGTTGGTGATGATGATGATGTTGATGATGATGGTGATGATGATGGTGATTGTGATGGTGATGGTGATGGTGATTGCGATGATGATGTTGGTGATGGTGGTGGTGATTGTGATTGTGATGGTGATGGCGATGGTGATGAGGATGTTGGTGATGATGATGATGACGGTGATGGTGATGGTGATGGTGATGGCGATGGCGGTGATCATGATGATGAGGATGAGAATGATGATGATGATGATGATGATGGTTGTGATGGTGATGGTGGTGGTGATGGTGATGGTGATGGTGATGGCGATGATGATGGTGATGGTAAAGGTGATGGTGAGGATGATGGCGATGGCGATGGCGATGGTGATGATGATGATGATGTTTGTGATAGCGATGATGATGATGATGGTGATGGTGATGGTGAAGGTGGTGGTGATGAGGATGGTGATGATGATGGTGATGGTGATTGTGATGGTGATGGCGATGGCGATGATGATGATGGTGATGCTGATGATGGTGATGGTGATGTTGATGGTGACGGTGATGGTGATGATGATGATGGTGATGCGATGATGATGATGATGATGATGATGTTGGTGATGATTATGATGGTGATGATGGTGATGGTGATGGTGATGGTGATGGTGATGGTGATGGTGGTGGTGATGGTGATCGCGATGGTGATGGTGATGGTGATGGTGATGGCGATGGCGATGTTGATGATGATGACCATGATTGTGATGGTGATGGTGATGGTGCTGGTGATGATGTTGATGGTGATGGTGATGATGATTGTGATGGTGGTGGTGGTGTTGGGGATGGGGATGATGATGGTGATGGTGATGGTGATGGTGATGGCGATATCGATGGTGATGGTCATGATGATGATGGTGGTGATGGTGATGTTAGTGGTAATTTTGATGGTGATGATGGTGGTGGTGATGGTGATGGTGATGGCGATGGCGATGGTGATGGTGGTGGTGATGGTGATGGTGATGGAAAGGTGATGGTGATGGTGGGGGCGATGGCGATGGCGATGGTGATGGTGATGGTGATGGTGGTGGTGATGGTGATGGTGATGGTGGTGGCAATGGCGATGATGACGATGTTGTTGATGTTGGTGATGATTATGATGATGATTATGATGATGATGGTGATGGTGATGAGGATGGGGATGGTGAAGGCGATGGGGATGGCGATGATGATGATGATGATGATGTTGATGGTGATGATTGTGATGGTGATGGTGATGGGGACGGTGATGGCGATGGCGATGATCATGGTGATGGCGATGATGGTGATGGTGATGGTGATGGTGCTGATGGTGATGATGGTGGTGGTGATGGTGATTGTGATGGTGATGGCAATGGCGATGATGATGATGTTGATGTCGGTGATGATTATGACGATGATGATGATGATGGCGATGGTGATCGTGATGTTGATGATGATGATGGTGATGGTGACGGTGGTGGTGATGGTGATGGTGATGGTGATGGTGATGGCGATGATGATGATGATGATGGTGATGGTGACGGTGATGGTGATGGTGACTTTGATGGTGATGATGGTGGTGATGGTGATGGTGATGGTGATGGCGATGGCGATGATGATGGTGATGATGACGTTGATGCGGGTGATGATTATGATGAAGATGGTGATGACGATGGACGTGGTGATGGTGATGGTGATGGTGAAGGTGATGATGGTAATTGTGATGGTGATGGTGATGGTGATGGTGATGGTGATGGTGATGGTGATTTTGATGGTGGTGGCGATGGCGATGGCGATGATGATGATGATGGCGACGGTGATGGTGATGGTGGTGGTGATGCTGATGGTGATGATGATGATGGTGATTGTGATGGTGATGGTGATGGTGATGGTGGTGGTGATGGTGACTGTGATGGTGATGATGGGGATGATGGTGATGATGGTGATGGTGATGGCGATGGCGATGATGATGGAGATGATGATGTTGAAGCTGGTGATGATTATGATGAAGATGGTGATGACGATGGAGATGGTGATGGTGATGGTGATGGTGAAGGTGATGATGGTAATGGTGATGGTGATGGTGATGGTGATGGTGATGGTGATGGTGATGGTCATGGTGATGGTGATGGTGATGGTGATTTTGATGGTGGTGGCGATGGCGATGATGATGATGATGATGATGATGATTATGGTGACGGTGATGGTGATGGTGGTGGTGATGCTGATGGTGATGATGATGATGGTGGCTGTGATGGTGATGGTGACGGTGATGGCGATGGCGATGGCGATGATGATGATGATTATGATGACGGGGAGGAGCATGAGGAGGAGCAGGAGAAGAACAAGGAAAATAAGGAGGTGTATGTGGAATGTCAATGGGAGGAACCGCGCAATGGAATGGGGAGGCGGAGCAGGAAGGAGTGGGCGAGGAGGACGAACTTGATACATAACCCATGATCATTTCTGATTGAAAAGTAGAAAGAGGAGGGGGATTTGTAGGAGGAGTATATATCAGATGGAAGAGAAGGAGGAGGAGGAGGAGGAGGAGGAGGAGGAGGAGGAGGGAGAAGAGGACGGGGAGGAGGGGGAGTAGGGGACGAAAGAGAAGAGGGTATTAGTTTTGCCCCCGCGTACCAACACGAAAGTGTATCCTCTTCCCTGCCCGCCGTCTGTGGCCACTTGAGTTCATGCCCTCGGCCTTTTCTGAATACCGGTTGGGCGCTGCAGCAGGTTCTTGGGCCCGCGCCCTCGCCGGTACGCCGCGGCGGCGAGAGAAGTCCAGCCTCCCTGGCGCCCGCCATGCCGTCGCGCAGGAGGACGGCGCTGTCCTCCTCCTCCTGCTCCTCCTCCTCGTCCTCCTCCTCCTCCTCCTCCTCCTCCTCCTCCCTTCCTCCTCCTCCTCCTCCTCCTCCTCCTCCTCCTCCTCCTCCTCCTCCTCCTCCTCCTCCTCCTCCTCCTCCTCCTCCTCCTCCTCCCAGGAGGGGGGGGGGAGGCACAAGGGAGAAGGGAGGACGGCGCAGGGGGCCGAAACGAGGGACCGCGGGGTTGGGGCGAAAGCGCGTGGCAGCGTTCCGCAGGACCCTCCGGGACAGGAACCAGGCCGCCAGGCGGACGACCGTGGGCAGGGGTCGGGAGAGCGCGCCGGCGCTCCGCACGATTTTCCGGGACGAGAGCCTGGCCGCCAGGGCAGAGATCACAACCAAGATGAAGTTGACGCACTTAGCCAAGGAGGCCGACAGCACGCGCAAATTCGTGGGTGGCCGCGTTGTCGCGACCAACGCGATCACGTGCCAATTCTGTGAGAAAAGCGCGGTTTCGTATCGTTCTTCGCGTTGGCTTGCGAGAGCGGTGAGATTCCATGGCTCCAGAACATCAGGTGGTCGTCTCACACGAGTACGATGCAAAGGCCGTGGGCGGCGAGTGTTCGAGGACGCTCATGAACAGAATCCCGAACCCCTTGCACCAGTGCCCGCGCATGTTCTTCAGGTGCCGCGGAAGCAGGCATAACAGCGGTGAAACAATTCTGGGTCAGGCCAGGGATCGGTAGCCTGAAGGCCAGATGGGCCAACCTGAGGGACAAGCAGAAGCAGGAGTCGCCGTCGCAGCAGACAACGTCCATCGAGCACGCCTTAGAGGCGGAGCCCGCGAAGCACAAGAACGTCCGGCTGAAGAAGATCTACAAGGCCGTCTTACAGGACGAGCGTCTGGGAACGGCAGTTGACTTCAAGATCGATTTCGGCGGGAACAACCACATCATGTACGCGTGCCCACACTTCAAAACGCCCCCCCTCAAGCCGAAGGAGTGGGCGCGCTGCGCGGTGACGTTGCAGGTGAACGAGCCAGGGAACACCACCACCAGAAGGGGGCACCGACGCGTGGGAGCACCGCGCCATCATCTCCCCGTCGCGATGCGTCGTCGCGAAAGGGCGGCATGCAGACGGTTGGCAGCAAAGGGGCGAGGCATATCGAGGAGCCCCACGAGCGCAGCCCAGAGGGCCAAACGGAGATGATCCACCTCGGCCACGGGGCCCCAGAGCAGGAGGGCACCTTGTCGGTCCTGAGGACAGGCAAGCTGGTGTCCGTCATTAACACCACGAGAGGGGAGGAGATCCAACTGGACGGGCGAGCTCGGCGCAGTTACAGTCACCACCGACTCCAGAGACGAGGAGACTTGCAATACGGCGGCGGCATTGGATAAGGAACGTTTTTCTGGGGCCCAGACCCCCGCGCATCCCTTACTCTTTCAGGGCGAGGTGGGTGGCCCACATTTGGCCACCCATCGGTTGCGAGACCCCGGGTTCCTTTGCGAAGGCATCTGAATCTAAAACCTCCACCGTAAGCTCACGAAGCATGCTCACACGTCCGCCCGCACTGCGAGGATGGGTGCCTCAACCATGACAACTACCGCGCCTTCCGCCCGCCCGAGAGCTGTCACATGTTGAAGGAGGCAGAGCGCGACAGGGCGATCGATCGCTTGCACCCGTTATTCGACAGCTCCGGCCCGATGGGTTCGGGGGCCAAGACGGGCCAGAAGAAGGGCCAGCTCGCGAAGCATTGGGGGCGCGCGCTCGAACGCCAGCAGGCGGCCACAGAGGACCTGATCGATCACATCAACGTGCTCTGACCAGAGAGTCAGTGGGCCCGACGAGGCGTGCTGGCGACGGCGGCGGCGCCGCCCCACAAGGCGGATCAGGGTGGGGCGCCGCCGTCACGCAGGGAGAGCGGCCGCCAGGTAGTCGAGGACAGCGGGCCACCACCTGGCGACGGTGCGTTACGGCACCAGCGGACCGCGAGGTTCGGGCGGCGCAGCATGAGCGTTTGCACCCGCAGGGCGGGGTTCCGCACGACCTTTCGGGACGGGGGCCCCGCCTGCGGGAGAACGTGTAAGACGGCCGCCACGGGGCCCCCAGAGCGCGGCGGTCGCGCGGGAGCAGGCGGACCGCGCGCGGCTGAAAGAAACCCCTCTCTCTCGCTCCTCGACCTGGCAGGAGCCGAGGGGGGGGCGCGGCCGCGGGGCGGCCCCGAATCCCCGCCGACTTGGTGGGCGCCCTTCTACCTCGACGGCGCCCGTCCGCTCGCGGGCTCTCCCTTCGCGCCAGCGGCGGGGCGGGGGGGGAGGACCTCAGTCGGGTGGGTGCGCCTTCGCGGGAGAGATGGGTCGCGTGAAGGGCGGACAGGGCTTCGGGGCCGTACTGGCCACCGTTTTTTTGGTTGGCCGTCGCGCGGTCGAGACTGCGGGCTCGTCGCGCCGCGCCAGCACGGGGCTTGAGCTCGCGCCTGCCCCGCGGCCCCGAAGCCCCGTCGCCGGCGGATGTTCGCCCGGCGCGACGGGGCCCGCCCCTTCGCGCGCGCCCCCCCGCGCCGCGGGCGGGGGGGAGGGCGCCCGCGGGGGGGCGCCCTCGCGGTGCGGAGGGGCCGCACGGGAGGCGGGCGGGGCTTCGAGACCGCGCTTCCCCCCCCCCTCCCCCGTCCGTTCGCCGCACGGCCGGGGCCGCAGGGCCGCTCGCTTCCCGGCCGCCTGCTGCACGGGCCGTTGGGAGCCCCCGCGGCCAGGGGGGGCCTCCCCGCGGCGAAGGGGGGCCCTCCGGTTCGCTCTCGCCCGCGCCCTCGTCCCGGAGAAGCGGTCGAGACGTCGGGGGCCCGCGCCTCGAAGAACGCGAGGCGCCCGGTGTGTGGAGCTGCGCGCGGCCACACCCTCCTCCTCCCTCCTCCCTCCTCCTCCTCCCTCCTCCCTCCTCCCTCCTCCTCCTCCCTCCTCCCTCCTCCACTCCCTCCTCCCCCTCCCTCCTCCCTCCTCCTCCTCCCTCCTCCTCCTCCTCCTCCTCCTCCTCCTCCTCCTCCTCCTCCTCCTCCTCCTCCTCCTCCTCCTCCTCCTCCTCCCCAACGTGCCTCCCGAGTCGTCGTCCGAGGCGGTTTCCACACGCTCGCGTTGCTGCGGTCGCCGCCAGACCAGCACGCAGACACCCGACGATGCAGTTTCTTCCGGGCGCGGCCCCAGAGGTCCCGACTCTTTCTCCAGCTGTTGTTTTTCGCCCCAGATTTGCGTTGAAGGCCGTGGTCCGCCATAGAGTGCCCCAGGGGCGGAAGTCAATGTAAAACGCCCACCCCACGTCCCCAAACCCAAACGCCATGCATGATTTGTTCGTGACGTCGACTCCTCGAGGTCTCGACCCATTCCCCGGGACCGGTTTTTCATCCTGACTTTTTTTGTTGACGGCCCCGCGGCCTGCTAAGGGCCTCCCGTCGCAATTTGTTCATGACTCGATGGGGTCTGGGGAGGCCGAAATCGAAAGAAGCGCCCACCCCTGGAGGAGGAGGAGGAGGAGGAGGAGGAGGAGGAGGAGGAGGAGGAGGAGGAGGAAGAGGAGAGGGAGGAGGAGAAGGAGGAGGAGGAGGTGGAGGAGGAGGAGGAGGAAAAAAGGTGGAGGAGGGTGAGAAGGAGGGGGAGGATGCGCAGGAGGAGGAGGAGGAGGAGGAGGAGGAGGAGGATCTGTGCAAACCCAAACGAATCAACTATGTTGGAATACGCCCTCCTTCCAAGTTCCCTCTTCAGAGGCATCTAGAAGGATTCATTTCCACTGAGGGGAGTGCTGCGTTGGGATACAACGGTGTGAAAACCCTGAAGCGTGCCAACTCACCATTCCCAGGATTTCAACGCCACGAGTCAACCAGACTGTCGCGTCTTGACGATCCTGAGTCGCGCCAGAAAGCCATTCCTGGAATTCCAACACCGCGAATCAGCGAAACTGTTGCGCCCTGACAGTTCTGAATCGCTTCAAAACACCATTCCTGACACGTTTACCATGTGCGCGGCGCCAGGACGAACCGTTGTCAATCCGTGAAACCCTTGGCAGATGGTTGAGACGATTGTCTTCTGCGTTAAGGCGAGGACCACATTTGAAAACGAACCGCCCTCAACCAGTGAATGCATGGCCTGTTCAAACGAATGGGCGCGGCGCTAGTGCGAGAGCCACACTGTGAAAACCACCGTCCGTCAACCAGTGAAAACGTTGCAATGTGTTTAAACGAATGTGTGCAGCGCTATCGCGAGAGCCACATTGTGAAAACCACCCGCCCTCAACCAGTGAAACTGTTGCACTTTGTTCAAACGATTGTGCGCGGCGCAAAGGCGAGAGCCACATTTTGAAAGCCACCCGCCCTCAACCAGTGAAGTGCTGGCAGATCTGTTCACACGAATGTGCGCGGCGCTAGGGCGAGAGCCACATGTTGAAAGCCAACTGTGTTCAACCAGTGAAATTCTGGCAGATCTTTTCAACCGACTGTGCGCGGCGCTCAGGCGAGAGCCACATTTTGAATACCACCAGCCTTCAACCCGTGCAACTGTTCCAAGTTGTCCAAACGAATGTATGCAGCGCTATCGCGAGAGCCACATTTTGAAAGCCACCCGCCTTCAACCAGTGGAACTGTTGCACTTTGTTCAAACGAATATGCGCGGCGCTGAGGCGAGAGACACGTGTTGAAAACCACCCGCCCTCAACCAGTGAAATTGCTGCAATGTATTCGAATGTGCGCGCGGGGCTCTCAGGCGAGAGCCACAACTTGAAAACAACCCGCCCTCAACCAGTAAAACTGTCGCAATTTGCTCAACCGACTGTGCGCGGCGCTCAGGCGAGAGCCACATGTTGAAAACCACCGGCCCTCAACCCGTGAAACTGTTCCAATTTGTTCAGACGAATGTGTGCAGCGCTATGGCGAGAGCCACATTGTGAAAACCACCTGCCCTCGACCAGTGAAACTGTTGCATCTTGTTCAAGCGACGAATGTGCGCGGCGCTAAGGCGAGAGCCACATGCAGAAAACCACCCGCCCTCAATCTGCGGAGCTCTCGCCAGTTTCGAAGCGTCAGGCTCACAAGTGGTAAGGAAGTCTCGGGCGAGAAGCCCGGCCCGCCGTTCCGACT
>CAUYUJ010022447.1:0-32500 GCA_963575745.1 Prorocentrum cordatum
TCCTCCTCCTCCTCCTCCTCCTCTTATCAGTCTTATGAGTATTATCATTGTTCTTAGTGTTCTTATGATTCGTGTTATTAGTAGTATTAGCAATATCGCTTTAGTGTTCTTAAATAATACCAGTAGAAATTAGTAGCATGGGCATTATTATTCGTTATAGTATTATTAATCACATAGGGCGCACGCCCAGGCCCCGCGTGCTCCACTCCTCCGGGGGGGGGGGCGGGGAAGGGGGCGCAGGAGCGGCGGGGGCGACGGGGGGGGGCAGGGAGGGGCGAGGGGCGGGGGGACCGGGGAACAGGCGGACAGGGGTGCGGCGTTGCGGGGGAGGGCGGGGACAGGGCCAGCGAGGGGCGGGGGGCGGCGGTGCGGGGGGGCGGGGGACAGGGCCGGCGAGGGCGGGGGCCCGGCGGCGCGGCGGCTGCACCTCCGTGTGCAGGGAGACGAGCAATGGCAGAAGCACAAAAACTATGAGGTCCGCGCAGATTTTTCTCGGATCGGCGCTGGACCGCGCCAGGGGCGGCGCCAGAGGCGCCGCTGGGGGCCCCAGCGCCGATGCGAGAAATCCGCGCGGACCTCCAACGTTTTATGTTGTGTCGTTGTTGGTTTCCCTAGTACGAGCTCCCCCCCCTGTCCTGGTCCCCAAGGCTGGGCCCCGTACCAATTGTGGCCGCCGCCGCGCGCCCACGCAGCGGCGCCGTGCTCCGGCGACCACGCCTGCTTGTCCCACGGCTGCTGCGCGGCGTAGTGGCCCCAAGCGTCGTACTGCATCTCCTCCCGGCAAGGCTCGGGGGCGGGCAAACATGGATCGGGGGAGGTGCCCTCCCCAAATGAAAGACTCACTGCGGGGAGTTGTTCGCCATCTTCGGCCTCTGGGGGCCCTTGCCGGGCCGGGGGGCCGTCAACAAAAAGACTCGGGATGAGAAGCTGGTCCCAGGGAGCGGGTCGAGACCCTCTGGGGGTCGACGCCATGAGAACATCACAACGTCGGGGGGCGGGGACGAACAGCGTCCGCCCGCCAAGCTGGAGCTCAAAGCCCCCGCCCCTGCCTGCATCCCATCGACCCCCCCCCTCTGTCTGTCTGTCTCTCTCTCTCTCTCTCGCTCTCCCTGTGGAACTGCTGGAAGGCCCGGGAGCCTGGTGGCCCCGCATCCCTCCTTTTCCCTCCCCTGCCCCCCTCGCTCCCCCCGCATCCCTCCCTGCCTCCTTCGCTCGCCCTCGCGCTGCGCAAATTTGTCCGAAGAGCTTGCAACTCCTGCACGGATCCCGGGCGGGTGACATTCGAAATGGGGCTCTCGCCGCAGCCTCGCGCACATTAGCCGTAAAAGCTCGCAACAACAGCTACAAGGGTGCAAGGCGGCTGGTGTTCAACATGAAAATCTCGCGTAAGCGCCGCGACCATCCGTCTTAGCAGTTTGCAGCTTTACGAGGATGCAGGGCAACTGGTTTTCAGAATGGGGATGCGCCCCAGCGCCACACAGTTGCAACATCTGTGAGGATGCAGGCCGGCTGGTTCAAAAAGTGGGGATCTCGCCTGAACGCCGCGCAGATTCGCGCCAAAAGCTTACAGCTGATATTCAGAAGGATGCAGGGATGCTGTCTATCAAGATTTGGGAAAGGCGAGGAGGAGGAGGGGGAGGGGGACGGGGAGGAGGAGGAGGAGGAGGAGGAGGAGGAGGAGGAGGAGGAAGAGGAGAAGGAGGAGGAAGAGGAGGAGGAGGACGAGAAGGAGGAGTTGGTTGAACAAGTGGGGTTCTCGCTCGAGACTTAAGCATTCAAGGCCAGATGCACGAACTTACAAAAACAGCTGCACGGATGAAGTTGGCTCCTTTTCAAAGAGAGTACGGCTTGTCGCATTCCCAGCCACTAGCTAGAAGGATGCAAGGCAGTTCCTTTTCAAAACGGGGTCCTCGCCTGAATGACACGCCCACAGAGCGCTTTTCTTTCCAGGGGGCGCTTCCGAAAGCGAGCAGGAAGGCTTGCGGCTTGCAGGGATTTGTGAGGAGAGGAGGTGGGACGGGATCGGACGTTCGTGAGAACAGAGGGTTTCCTCATCTGGCGTAGCCCCGTCGCCTGTCCCCCTCCCTCCCTCATGCCCTCCTCCGTCGCCCTTGGTTTAAGTGGCTGCTGAAATCACAGCATATTTCTTGTGGGGTTTCTGGGCGGTGCCACAGCTCGCCTGCTCCGCCCGGGCGAAGTTCGGGCCCGCAGGCCCCGAGTAATGGGTAGAGGCAGGGCCAGGTCCCCCCCTCCAGTGAGGGCAGGGGTTCCGGAGGGGAGCCCCCCGGCCCGTGCTTTAAGTCCAGGGGCTTAAGGATATTTCGCTGGCAGTTTGAGGCTAGAGGTGGAGGGTATTTCGCTGGCAGTTTCAGGCCACGGGGTGGAGGATATTTCGCTGGCGGTTTTACTCGACGGGCGTGAATATATTTTGCTGGCGGTTTAAAACCAGGGGGGAAGATATTTCGCTGGTAAAGCCACGGGGTGAGGATATTTCGCTGGCAATGTTCAAGCGAGGCGTGTGAGGATCTTTCGCTGGCAGGATAAAGTCCGGGGGATGAGGGCATTTCATTGGCAGTCTTAGGCCAGGGGTTGAGGATATTTCGATGGGACCTGGTGCGGGCATCCACGCGCCACGCGATGCAGTGTTGCGTCTTGCCCTGTCTGGCCCAAGCGAAAGCTACGCATGCAGCGCGGTGCTGCGCCCGTATATATGCTCGCCCCTTGGCGTGGGGCTGGCGGGGGGCCGAGCTGGTGTTTCCCCGGGTGGGGATATGTCGGTGGCGGTTAAAAGCCAGGTGGGTGAGGATATTGCGCTGGCAGTTTGACGTCCAAAGGGTGAGGATATTTAGCTGCTGGCAGTGTAAGGCCAGGGGCAGTGAGGATATCTCGCTGGCAATTTTAGGCAAGGGCGTGAAGATATTTTGCTGGCAGTTTTAGGCCAAGGGTGAAATAATATTCCGCTGGCAGTGTCAACCAAGGGGTGTGAGGATATTTCGCTGGCAGTTGTAAGAGCGCGTTTCTTTATGTTCGGCGATGAGGGGCGTCATGGGGGGGGGAGGGCGGGGGGGGTATGACGTGACGCCCCCCCCCCGCCGTGTGGCTCCGGCACCACAGCCGCGCCCGCGCGCACGACGCGACGAACGACGAACGACGAGCGACGACGACGACGCGAGCAGCATGTAAGTGGCGATCTGCCCATTGCGCCTGTGTACACCACAACGCTCGCGTGCACCACACCGCGCGTGTGCACCACAACGCCTGCGCACACCGCAAACAGCCGTGTGCAACGCACCGCCCGCGTATACCACAATACTCGGGAGCACTACAGCGCCGGTGTACATACACCGCAGCAACCATGTGCAACAATACGCCTGTGTACACCACTGTGCTTGCGTGCGCCACAACGCCTGTGCACGCCACAGGGCCTGTCTACACCACAGCATCCGCGTGCAACGCAGCGCTGTACACCACAGCGCCTGCGTGCATAGGACAGGTAGAGAAGGAGCATGTACGTCAGGATCCGCTGCGGACAACTAAACGCCACGCCAGGAAAGTTCTGATAATCGAATGCGACGTTTTTCCCTCTTCCCTCCTCCTCCACCTCCTCCTCCTCCTCCTCCTCCTCCTCCTCCTCCTCCTCCTCCTTCTCCTCCTCCTTACCCCCTGTCGTGCGGTTTGGCGTTGCAACGCACGTGCGCATCTCACCGTGCACCGCAGAATGGTCGATTGAATCGGTCCACTTGGTTCTCGGACGGCCTGTTTAGCTGGAGCCTCCTCGACGCAAATGGGAGTTTGGGTGATGCGGGCGGACTCGGGGGGACTCGTAGATACCAACGGCGCTCCTGCGTCCATGAGGATTTGTTTTCCACTGTTTCTCTGGATTCCACACGCGTTCCATGTTGTCACAAGGATCCATTCTGACATTCTATACACAACAATGGCGCTGTGTTGCACACGGCTGATGTGGTGCACACAGGCGCCGTGGCGTACACAAGCACTGCAATGCACGCAGGCATTGTGGTGTACACTGGTGCTGCGTTGCGCACGGCGGATGTGGTGTACGGAAGCGCTGTGGTGTACACAGGAGCTGCTGTGCCCGCAGGCACGGTGGCACAAACTGACGCTGTGTTGCACGCGGCCGCTGTGGTGTACATCGGCGGTTTGGTGTACACAAGCGCTGTGGTGCACGCGGGCACTGTGATGTACACAGGCGTTGTGGTGCAGATCGCCACCTACATGTTCGTGCTACCCGTCCTCCGTCATTCCTAAGCATTCCCAAACGCCGCCGGCGCGAAACGTGACGTCATCGCCCCCCCCCCAGATGATTGCCGTCATCGGCCCGGACATAAAAAAAAGCTCCAGCAGCGTCCGCGCGCACGACGATGAGCGACGAGCGACGAACCACGAGCGACGATGACGACGGACGACGACGACGACGACGACGACGACGACGACGACGACGACGACGACGACGACACCTGCGGACCAGACACCCATGCGGATTCCTACGCGGACTCCTACGCGGATCCCAATGCGCACGGCGGCAGTGCCCGGAGCGCACTGGGGGGGGGAGCGTTACGTCATAGGGGGGGGAAGGGGGGGGGAGCGGGGGCCATGACGCCCGCCATGCCCCAAGCAATAAAGAAACGGGCTCTAAGTCAGGAGTTGAGGATATTCCGGCGGAAACTTTAATGCGGGGGGTGGGAATATTTCGCTGACAAGTTAACATGACGGGAGTCAGGATATATCGCCGGCAGTTTAAAGGCCAGGGGTTGAAAATGATGAAACGGCAGTTTTAAGCCAGGGGTGAGGATATTTAGCAGGCAGATTTCAGTCAGGGGGTTAAGGATACCTCGCTGGCAGTTTTAAGAAAGGGGGTGAGGATATTTCGCTAGCGGTTTTTTGAGCGAGAGGTGTGGGGCTATTTCACTGGCAGCTTGAATTCAGGGGGTGGGTGATATTTCGCTGGCGGTTTCAAGCGAGGGCGTGAGGATATTTCACTGGCGGTTTTCAGTGAGGTGTGTGAGAATATTCCGCTGGCAAATTTAGGCCATGGGGTGGGAATATTCCGCTGAGGGGTGTGAGGATCTATCGCTGGCAGTGTTACGCCAGCGCGGTGAGAATATTTCGTTGGCAGCCTTAGGCCAGGGGTTGAGGATGTTTCGATGGGACCTGGTGCGGGCATCCATGCGCCACGCGATGCAATGTTGGGTCTTGCCCTGCCTGACCCAATGCAGCGCGGTACTGCGCCAGTACATATGCTCACCCCTTGGCGTGGGGCTGGCGGGGGGCCAAGGGGCGAGCTGTCCGGTGTTTACCACGCATTCCTCATGTAGAGGGACATGCCCGATTTAACGCTACGCCCTGGACCTCTTCTGGGGCGCTGTCTGACCAGGATTTCGAGGCGAATCCATCGGTGGCGACGAGGGCCCCCCAGGAAACCCAAAGGGCGAAAACGAATGCGAAGGGCAGCGGTATGTATACCTGTTTTTCCTCTACTCTGACCTTCGATGCCCTCGATGCCCGACTTAAGCCTCGACGAAACCAACACAACCAAAGTCTCATTGTGGAGCCCTTCTCCCCCTCCCGCCACTGTTTTCGAGCACACAGACACTCGCGCAGACTCCACACACACACACACACAACTCCTCGGGGGGCAGGGGGCTGAGCGGGACAGAACGAGGTTCCCCTCCTCCTCCTCCTCCTCCTCCTCCTCCTCCTCCTCACCACTGCCTCCTCCTCCTCCTCCTCCTCCTCCTCCTCCTCCTCCTCCTCCTCCTCCTCCTCCTCCTCCTCCCCCTCCCCCTCCTGGTCGTCGTCGATGTCTTTCAGGGTCGGCGGCACTGGCCGTCAGACCTTTACAATCAATTGGGTGGCGATCGTTGGAGGGCGGGACGGCGCCCAGAAAAAAAATGACCATACCCATGGCGGTAAGGCGATGCAACACGATAACAATCACAGCTTGCGAAATGCCCTTGCGTCGCACCCATCCCCCCAAGCCCAAGAGTTAAGGCGTCCACACTTTGTCCCTGGCCTATGGCCTGCCGCCCAGGCCGTCAACTTTGAATTCGCGGAAGGGGGGGTATGCACTTTGGTCCGACGTGCTTTGATAACTCAAAGTATTGGCGAAACACGTGTGGACACTTTCAGTCCACCCGCCGGAGGGGTGCACCTTTCGCGCCCCTCTGGGGCCCCAGGGCCCCTTTAGTGCACGAAAAGACGCCCACCACCTTTATCGGCCCAGGTGGCCGCCTCATGAGCAGGCGGCAAGCGGCGCTAGACCCGGCAGCAGAAAACGTGGTGAGTGCGCAGGCCACTATTCACTTGTAGACGTTCCCCATCTATCGCACCCCCATTACTGAACGCCCGACCCCGTCGCTGCCCCCTGACCTTCCAGCAGGCTACGCTGCCAGTCCTCGCCGTAAGCGTAGCTGGCGATGCCTCCCTGCCTCTGCGGCGGGCACCACTGCTGCACCTCCGTGGCACTCTCTGGCCACCGGGCCGCCCACGGCAGCAGCACCACAGAATAGCGACCGAACCAGCAGCGAAGCCAAAACCGAAAACGACAGGCCGCAAGGCAGCCTGGAAAGGCGAAGCGACGCAGCAACGGCACGGCAGACGACCGAAACGAACCGAACACACCCGAACCAGCCGAGACACGGACACCGCTGAATCAGCCTCTGGAGGGCTGGCCAGCCGGTCAACGACAATTGCCTAGCCAGTTGGCAAGCCAGCCGGCCAGCTCAAGAAAAATAATGGACATGGCAAACAATGACACCTTTGCGGCCCTTGTGGCCCTTGTGGCGGAAGACCCTCGACAGCTTTACACAGTTACGATGGGGGCCACGATAAGGAGCCACGATGGGGGGATTGAAATAGGGATGAAGATAGGGATAGGGATCTAGGGTTTGGGGTAAAAAGCAAGGGAGACAAGGTTAGGGATAGTGATGCTGATAGGATTTTAGGATCGGGGTAAAAAACGGGTAGGGAGAATGAGATGGATACAGGCAAAGGGGCACAGCGAGGTTTCTAACACACACGATGTCTAATACATGCGATGTTGTAAACACAAGGTCGTCGACTAGGGGTGAATCGAGCATCGCGCGTATATGTATATAATAAAAGGAAAGAGAGACATGTATATATTAAAAATGCAAACATGCATGCATACATACATGCATACGTGCATATATGAATGCATGCATGCATGCATGCATACATGCATCCATACCAACATACATCCATAATTATACACCTACATACATACGTACATACGTGTATATATATATATATGTGCAGACACACGCACACATGGGTACGACCATACCAAAAATACATGCATGCATACACACACATACATACATACATGCGTACATGGTGGTGCACGTCGATGGGTTGGTATACAAACATACATACAACATACACATGCGCATACATACAAACACCGGTACAACATACACACAGCCATACACAGATACATCTACATGATATACATCGACATGTATATATACATATATACACGTGCATATGCACATACACATGCATTCGCACGTACATATAGGCATGTACACAATTACAGACACGCAAGCATGCACATGGACTCATTATTACACACACATAGACACGTATTGTTATACATACTAACCTACCAGCATACAATCATACATCATTAAACGCATACAAATGACAATACACACATGCGTACATACATACATACGGCACATGCACACATGCGTACATACTTACATGTTACATAGTTTAACTAGAACTATTACTATAACTATCAGTTTGTATTTCACAAACAGCGTTTGCACAAAAGGTTCTTTACTTCATTTCCGCGGAGTCGGCCCTGCTTGTTGGTTTGGCAGCTCCTCCGTGTTCGCGGTCGCTGCCACGTCGCCGCCCCGTCGCCACCCGTCGTCTGGGCCTGATTATTCGCCGTCGCCGCCCCGTCGCCGCCTCGTCGCCGCGCGTCGTCTGGGTCTGACCGCTGGTCTGGCGGGTCTGTTGCCACCGTCGCCGACCCGTCGCCGCCCCGTCGTCTCCCGTTGTCTGGGCAAAATTGCCAATCTGGCGGGTATGTTGTCGCCGTCGCCGCCCCGCCGCCGCTTCGTCGCGATGTTGCGTTACTTTGCCGTGTGCATTGTGTTGCATTGCTCGGCATTGTGTCGGATAGCGTTGCATATAGTTGTGTTGACCTCTTTTGGTCCGCAATGGATTGCATTAGGCTGCAGTGTTTCGCGCTATTTCGCATTGGCCACATCGATTACAACACACGTATCACAAAGCAGCGAATGCACAGCATTGGTTTCGCAACATATACTGCACAATGCTGACTGCACAACAGAGGCTGCTTCACATCGGTTGCACCACACAGATCGCCCCACATAAATTGAACAACGCCATGGGTTCACCATATGTTGAACCGCATGACCTGCGCCACATATTTTGCACCACCTAAGCTGCCCCACAAACATGCCACGACCTACACGGCATTTCATTCATAAAAAATGCACCACGTACATTGCACAACATGGATTGAACAACACAGATTGCACAACGTAGCTTGCACAACACACATTGCACGGCACATATGGCACAAACTAAATTGCACCACGTAAATTTTTCCACATAGGATACACAACATAGGGTGCTAGATACACACTGGCTGGGGCCCACGCTGGCGAACATAACTGTACACATATACTATATACACATGTTGTTTAAAAGCGTGGCCAGAGATCCTTGAAGGCCCCCCGCGCAAACGGGGTAAAAACACCGTCGCGCACTCCCGCCGTTGCACCATGGCGCGCGCGTTAGAGTACTTGGCTAATCGGGAAAACACGCCCAGGTACTCAAAGATGAAACCCAGGCACAAGCACCAAGCGAAATGCGGCCGTTAAGAAACGAAAGCCAGCGCGAGCGAAGCAAGGGGACTCGGCCGCCAGGCACACCGAAACGGGCCCAGGGGATGCAACTTCCAAGGGCAAAGAGGAGGAGGAGGAGGAGGAGGAGGAAGAGGAGGAGGAGTTGCCCCCCAACCGCAGTGCGCATACAACGTTCCGTCGCCCATAGTCCACGCCAGGGCGCGCCGCCTGGCGGGCGCGCGCCCAACTCGAGGAGGGAGGAGGAACAAGCAGCAGGACAGGACAGGGGAAGGGCACCTACCGCACCGCTGATCCCCAGCAGCGCGGCAGGCCCGCGCGACAGCGCCGAAGCACCTCGCGCGCGGGGGCATCGACGCACCTGCGCCCGCCAACGGAAACCGCGGGAGGCCACGACCGAAGGCGGGGGGGGGGGCGCACTCGACACGGGGGCGGGCCATGCCCCGCAAAAAGTGGCGCTTGCACTCGCCGCCCCCGCGCGCGTACATACATACATGCGTACATGGTGGTGCACGTCGATGGGTTGGTATACAAACATACATACAACATACACATGCGCATACATACAAACACCGGTACAACATACACACAGCCATACACAGATACATCTACATGATATACATCGACATGTATATATACATATATACACGTGCATACGCACATACACATGCATTCGCACGTACATATAGGCATGTACACAATTACAGACACGCAAGCATGCACATGGACTCATTATTACACACACATAAACACGTATTGTTATACATACTAACCTACCAGCATACAATCATACATCATTAAACGCATACAAATGACAATACACACATGCGTACATACATACATACGGCACATGCACACATGCGTACATACTTACATGTTACATAGTTTAACTAGAACTATTACTATAACTATCAGTTTGTATTTCACAAACAGCGTTTGCACAAAAGGTTCTTTACTTCATTTCCGCGGAGTCGGCCCTGCTTGTTGGTTTGGCAGCTCCTCCGTGTTCGCGGTCGCTGCCACGTCGCCGCCCCGTCGCCACCCGTCGTCTGGGCCTGATTATTCGCCGTCGCCGCCCCGTCGCCGCCTCGTCGCCGCGCGTCGTCTGGGTCTGACCGCTGGTCTGGCGGGTCTGTTGCCACCGTCGCCGACCCGTCGCCGCCCCGTCGTCTCCCGTTGTCTGGGCAAAATTGCCAATCTGGCGGGTATGTTGTCGCCGTCGCCGCCCCGCCGCCGCTTCGTCGCGATGTTGCGTTACTTTGCCGTGTGCATTGTGTTGCATTGCTCGGCATTGTGTCGGATAGCGTTGCATATAGTTGTGTTGACCTCTTTTGGTCCGCAATGGATTGCATTAGGCTGCAGTGTTTCGCGCTATTTCGCATTGGCCACATCGATTACAACACACGTATCACAAAGCAGCGAATGCACAGCATTGGTTTCGCAACATATACTGCACAATGCTGACTGCACAACAGAGGCTGCTTCACATCGGTTGCACCACACAGATCGCCCCACATAAATTGAACAACGCCATGGGTTCACCATATGTTGAACCGCATGACCTGCGCCACATATTTTGCACCACCTAAGCTGCCCCACAAACATGCCACGACCTACACGGCATTTCATTCATAAAAAAATGCACCACGTACATTGCACAACATGGATTGAACAACACAGATTGCACAACGTAGCTTGCACAACACACATTGCACGGCACATATGGCACAAACTAAATTGCACCACGTAAATTTTTCCACATAGGATACACAACATAGGGTGCTAGATACACACTGGCTGGGGCCCACGCTGGCGAACATAACTGTACACATATACTATATACACATGTTGTTTAAAAGCGTGGCCAGAGATCCTTGAAGGCCCCCCGCGCAAACGGGGTAAAAACACCGTCGCGCACTCCCGCCGTTGCACCATGGCGCGCGCGTTAGAGTACTTGGCTAATCGGGAAAACACGCCCAGGTACTCAAAGATGAAACCCAGGCACAAGCACCAAGCGAAATGCGGCCGTTAAGAAACGAAAGCCAGCGCGAGCGAAGCAATGGGGACTCGGCCGCCAGGCACACCGAAACGGGCCCAGGGGATGCAACTTCCAAGGGCAAAGAGGAGGAGGAGGAGGAGGAGGAGGAGGAGGAGGAAGAGGAGGAGGAGTTGCCCCCCAACCGCAGTGCGCATACAACGTTCCGTCGCCCATAGTCCACGCCAGGGCGCGCCGCCTGGCGGGCGCGCGCCCAACTCGAGGAGGGAGGAGGAACAAGCAGCAGGACAGGACAGGGGAAGGGCACCTACCGCACCGCTGATCCCCAGCAGCGCGGCAGGCCCGCGCGACAGCGCCGAAGCACCTCGCGCGCGGGGGCATCGACGCACCTGCGCCCGCCAACGGAAACCGCGGGAGGCCACGACCGAAGGCGGGGGGGGGCGCACTCGACACGGGGGCGGGCCATGCCCCGCAAAGGGTGGCGCTTGCACTCGCCGCCCCCGCGCGCGTCCGGGGCGGAAGAAACTCACGGAAGGGCCAAACTGCACTGCTGACTGTGTCCCCTCAGAAACGCACGCCGGGCGCCTCGTCGACAGGCGCGGGATGGGCGCGGCGGCGGGGCGGGAGGGGCGGCCGCGCTCTCTCGCGGGCGCCGCCGCTCGCCCCCTGACCATCTCACCCGCGGTCAGAAAGGCCCGGCCCAACACCGCGCCACGGCTGGCAGCAGCTGCGGCGCCGCGGAGCAGCAGAAGGGAGGCGCGCAGGAGTGGGCGCACAACAGCAGCAACAGCGACGATAGCAACAGCAGCAGGGGGCAAACCAAGGGGCACAAGAGCGGAGACAATATCGAGGTCCCAGACAGCGCACCGCGCCGCAGAGAAGGGAGGCAGCGGTAGGGGCAGGGAGGTACAGGGACTTAGAGCAGGGGCCAGGACCCATCGGGCCATGAGACATTTCGTCGCCGAGCCCAATGCGCACAGGGACAATGCCAAATAGAAAAGCGGAGCGACACTGAAAAAACTGAACGCGGCCCACTCGGCACAAGGAGCCAGTGGACATAGGAAATGCTACAAGGGCCCGCAGGCGAGGAAAGGGGCGAGACCCAGGACGCAGCGACAAAAGCAAGATGAGGAAGGAGGAAGCGCGCCGCCGATGGCCAAGGGGCGCGACGCAACCACGCAGAGCATCTGGAGAGGCGGGCAGCGAGAGCGGCACTCGCAATCATCACTCTCCAGGAGCCCACACTGGCCAAGGCATGTCTGGCGCCTCGCCTCCATGGCCATAGGGAAACAAGTCTTCCAAAGAAAAACGATTTCGAGAAAAGTACACAGCGCGACAAGGGGCCGCATAATTGAAAATGGAAACGAGACCTTGGGGCCCCGGGGTCACGAGCAGCAACGGCAAACAAGGGCAACTGTCTTACGCCGCCTGGCAGTAATCCCCAGCCGTGCGCGAAATACCTTTCGCGGAGGAGGCACAGTGCCTACGCGGCGGTGGGCGTGGGTCTTCAGCGAGGCATCAGGGCCGGCGCCGGCATCGATCTCACGATCCAGCCCCCACGCTGGGGCCAGAAGAGCGAGAGTAGCGAAGCGAGACTCGCAATGGCGCAGAAGCTCCCCCCCACCGCCCTCGCAGGCGCTGAGAGCCCGGGATCCAAAGGAGGGCTAGAGATCTGAACTGACTGAACTGAACGCAGGGCAGCGCTTGTAGCGGTTTAGGCCCCCTGACCTCCACAGCGGAAACAGCGCCCTCCGTCAGCGCGATGAAACCTGACCGAGGTGCGCGCCGCCCTGGACAAAATCCGGCGAACGCAAGGCTGGCCCCGCTCGCCGCGGCCCACTTCGGGGCGGCGCTAGACACCCGCTGAGGGCGGATGATGAAACGACACCGCTCGACGGGGCACCGCGCAACAGGGTAGACTAGAGGAGAGCAGGGGCCGAGGCACAGTAGAGCGAAACAGAATGCAGCAGGGCAAGGGAAAGAACACTCAGGGGTACAAGCAGATTTGGATTTGGATCAGAGCGAGGCAAAAAATCGACGCGGAAGCAACACCTCGCAACAGCTGAGGGGACCGGCGAAAGTCCCCCGCGCGTTCCCGACGGGCCCCCAGGGGGCACCCCGCGAGACCCTCGCGTACATCCATGCGACCCCTGGCCGACTGGAAGGGCGCAGTGGCGGGTCGGGCCGAAGGCCGCTAGATTACTTCTGCGATCGTCGCGCGCGGTCGCCCCCGAGGGTCGGCGGAGCGGCGCCAGCCGCTCGCGCAATGGCAGAGCGCCGATAGAAGCCAAGGGCGGCGCTCGGGCAGGAGTATCCGATCGCGGCGGGGCACCCACAGGCAGCGAGAATAAACCAAAAGCTGCAAAACGACCATGGAGAGAAGACCGCACCCGACGCCGACCGCGACGACGAGCGAAGGGCAGCGGGGAGGCCCGCGAAGGACAGGCGCGGGCGTAAGGCGCGGGCGCCACGGCAAAATCCTTGCCGAACTCTTCCCGCGCGCGCCCTTGGGCCAGTTCCGCGCGCGCGGCGGCCCGATCGACTTCCGGCCGCTTGACAGCGATGGGGCGCAATGCGAAAGCGACTCCCGTTCAGCGCCGCGAGATTCAATCGGCGACAAGCGCGGGGCACGCGCGGCGGCGGGGGCCGCCGCCAATGGGCCCCCCGGGGCCAGAAAGCCGCGCATTGCCACGCTCTCTCTGGCCGGCCAAAGAAATGGCATAGAAAATCCCCTGGCTGGCGAGTCGGGGACAAGTAGGCGGCCGGGCGTTTCGGCGATACGCCTGCCGAAGTTCACCCGCGCATGGCAGGCGCGCAAGATCTCGCGCCGCCGTCGCGCAGGGCTCCGACGACGGGGCCCCGGGGAAGCAGCTCAAGCCGCTCGAGCCGACGGCGCCTTGGGCGTGCCCGAACGAAGAGCAGCTTCGCGCGCGCCGCTTCGGCGGCGGCGGCGTCGCTGGACGGGGCGGCCGGACTGGGGGGCGCCGCTGCATGATTCCCATGGTCGAACTCATTCTCCTGGCCATTGGCACCGCCCTCCAGCACGCGCACCTTCACCTGGCGGCTCAGCAGCGCAATGATCCGCGCCCGATTGCCGTCGAGATCCTTCTCGCCGCTCACCGCGGCGGCGGCGTCGCCCGCCTTCATCGAGGGTGCCTTCGCCTTCTCTCCGCTGGGTTCGGCGCCCCCTGCGTCCGCGGCCGCGCCGGGCTCGGCGCGGCCCTCGGCGCCCGCCGCCGCGGGCGCGCCCCCCGCCGACGCTGCCTGCTGGGCGGCGCCCCCGGGCAAATGCCTTCCTTCGCCAGCGGCGGCTCTGCCTGCGGGAGCGCGCTCAGCCGCTGCACCGCGGGCCCAGTGCCCCCCGCGCACTTCTTCCAGGCGGTAGTTCCCGTCGCCTTCGCAAGTTCCCTGATCGCGCCAACGGGGGCCTGCCGGAGCGGCGCGGCCAAGGCCCCCAGGGCGTTCGGGCGCGGCATCACCATGAACTTCACGGCGGAGAGCTGCGCGAAGATCTGGAAGTCGACGCTCTCGAGACTCTCGCGGAGACACTCGTCGAGCATGCCGCGCGTCGCCAGGACGTTTTCGGCCACGGGGCGCGCCGCGGCCTCAAGGGCATCGCCCAACGCCGGCTCGACGAGCAGCTCCGCGGCCGCCGCGCAGTCGCTCCGCGAAGCCCCCAGCGCCCCGCCCTCCGCCATCGGCGGCTCTACAACGCGCAAATCGCGGGGCGATTACCACGCCCGCGGCGCCGCGATTCGGCCCCGCATCTCCACGACGCACGTCAGCTCGACGTCACGGGGCAAGTCCTTCGCGATCACGATGGCGACCTCGACCCGGTCAGAGCGCCTCTGCACGCCCAACTCCCCCACCTTCTTCTGCGGCGCCCCCAGCCCCGCCAGCGGGGGCGGGGCGCCCTGCGGGGCCTCCATGACAGCGAAACGCGACCCCGCCCGCCCCCCAGAACGCTTTGCACAGCTCGCTCTGCTACAAACAAAGCCCTGATCATTTTCAAACCCATGTTCCCGAACTCAATTGGAACGTCGCAGGAAAGGCCCGCGCGCGCCAACTCCGCGAACGCAGCCCGCCGCGCCCGAAAGACCAAGCTCTCGCGATTGCCAGCGATCTCCTTCGTCAGCTTCACGACTGGGCCCAAACTCTCGAAGGACTCAGACGGCAAGAGGCACTCAAACACGAGGGGGGCACACTGCTGCACGGAAGGGTCGAACGGCCGGTCGCCCGGCGAGACCGCGGGCCCTGCCCGCGCGCGCTCGACGAACGAGCGCAAGTGGAACTCCACGGCGTCACAACGTCGGGGTCATCAGAGACCCAGCGATGGGCCAAACCAGCTTCCTCCGTGTCCTCCGCAAGCTGCTCGGGCGCATCCTTCATCAAGGTGGCCTCGCCTGTGCTGCCCGCCCGCAACAACGAGCGTTTGCGCTTGCCCGCGCCGCCGTCGGCGCCGACTGGGGCCGCCAGCGCGCTCTTCGGCCCTGGCTCGAAAGTCTCGTTGGGCTCCTCGCTGGGCTCCTCGTCGGAGCGGTCGTCGCGGGCCCGCTCCCCGCCACCCCTGACCTTGTCCTCAAGCCCCACGGGAAACAGCCAGGAGGGAACGGAGCACCTGCGCCCCACCGACGAGCGCCACTTCATCACACCCTTTCCCCAAGTCGCCCAGACCATGGCGGCGTCGACGACCTGCGCCTCGTCGTGGGTCACCGAGCTCGGCCACGACACCGAACTCCTCGGATCGCAGAGCATATCCTTCGCAATCTCCTCGTCAAGCGACGGGCAGAAGGTTCTCATCAAGATGAAGAACGCATGCTGCAACGCGTCAGCCGAGGTAGTCTCGCTCCGCCCTCGCGATCAGATCAACCCTGACGCGGCTGAACCCCATGGCGCGCAGACCAAGGTAGTGGTTCACGTTTTCCTCGCCCACTGGAATCCCGGTGTCGGGGCTCTCTTTCGCCAGGCGCGCAAGCGCCCTGTACGAAATCTCCCGGGCGCCTTGCACCGCCGTCCTCTCGCCCGAGACAACTTGGCTCGCATGCTCCCGAACGTTGGCAAACATTGCGCTGTCCGCGGCCGCGGCGCTCGGCATGCTGAGGCCGACCAGGGGCGCGCGCGCACGGTGCGAGCGGGTGCCTGCGAGGGCGCAACCTGCGCCGACTTTCGAACCAAAGTGGCAGCCACGGAAGAAGGGGGAGAACGAGGAGGAGGAGGAGGAGGAGGAGGAGGAGGAGGAGGAGGACGAGGGGGACGAGAGAAAGGCGGCGGACGACGACGACGACGACTACGAGCACGACCGCGGCCGCGACGACGACGACGACGACCACCACAACAACCACGACGATTACGACCACGACCACGACCACGACCACGACCACCACGACGACGACGACCACGACGACGACGACGACGACGACGACGACGGGCAGCACGGCGAAAGCCTGTCCGAAATGCAAAACATGGACGACGACCGCGGCGACGACGACGACTACCACCGCCACCGCCACGACGACGACGACGACCACGAAGACGACGACGACGACGACGACGACGACCACGACGACGACGTCGACGACGACGACGACTGCAACCACCACCACGACCACGACGATGACGACGACCACGACAACGACGACGACGACGACGACGACAACCACGACGACTACGCCTACGACCACAACCACGCCGACGATGACGACGATGACAACGACGACCACGACAACGACGACGACGAGAACTACGACGACGCCGACGACTACGACCGCAACCACGGCGACAATAACGACGATGACGACGACCACCACGACCACGATGACGACGACGACGAGAACCACGACCGCGACCACCACAGCGACCACGACGACTACGACGACGACGGGCGCCACGGCGAACTCCTGCCCGAAATGCGACCCGGGGACATCGACAACGACAGCCGCCACCACGACGACGACGACGACAACGACGACGACGACGACGACGGGGATTCAGATCACGACCGCGCCCACGACCACGACGACGACGACGACCACATCCACGACGACGGCTACGACCATAAACACGATGACGACGACGACGACGACGACTACGACTACGACGACGACGACGACGACGACGACGACGACGACGACAACTACGACCACGACCGCGACCGCGACCGCGACCACGACGACGCCGACGGGCGCCACGGCGAACTCCTTCCCGAAATGCGACAGGAGGACGACGACGACGTCCGCCGCCACCACGGCGACGACGACGCCGACGACCACGAACACGACCACGACAACGATGAAGACCACGACGACGACGACCGCCACCGCCACCGCCTCGACGACGACGACGACGGCTGCGACCGCGACCTCGACCGCCACCACGACGACGACGACAACGATACCCGGCGCCAAAAACGCGGCTCCGGGGGCGCTTCCAGGCCTGCGACGCAACTCGACGCAACGCGGGCGGGCGTCCACGGCGCCGGCCGTAGAACGCTCGCAAAGAGGAGGCGGAAGAGACGGGGGGAATGGGGGGGCGCTGAAGGCGGAGGAGGGGAGGCGACGCGAGGAACGCGTTACGGCGAAAACGCCTTTGGGAATCAGGCACTTGTCTTTCACAGCAACTCTTCACCCCGGGCCCGTTTCCGCGAGCCCCCGGGCATGAACGCTGAAAACAAGATACACTCGCAGTTTATCTCCACGCTGATCCCCCCCACACACAGACACACACACACACACACAACAACAACAACCCAGCACGGCCACTCGCATGGCACTGGCTGGCGGGATCCGCGGCCCCGGTCAAAAAGCACCCCGCCACCTGCCCGCGGCGGAGAGCGCCCGCGGGCGGGGCCGCGCCGAGCCCCCGCCACGCTCTCGCCGCAAAGGATTTGACGGCAGGCGAACACACGGCCAAGCCGAACGCGCCTGCGCCTTTCCGAGGGCTGGGGCAGGAGCACGCCCGGACCTCGACGTGCTTCGGGTGCCGATATGGCAGCTCGAGACCAAGCGCGACTGCGAGCGCGCGAAGCTGACGATTCGCCGCGGCGGCCAATCGGCGGCGCGCCGAGGGCGGCAGGGGGGGGCCCTCAGAAGGCAGCGCGTTTCTTAACCTCTCCTGCGAAGCACCTGCCTTCTACGAGGCCCCCCCGTTCCCCCGCCCCCTTCGGCGCGCCGCCGAGCCTTCCCGCAACCGGCTTGCACGTGGCCCATCGGTGCCCGAGGAGCACGACAGACTTCGCGCTGGCCAGGTCTGCGCCCATGCCCCTCACGTTGTCTGATGTACAACGGTGGAAGGGCACCCTGCTCGCACGGCGAAGGCGCCCAGGCCAGCTTCGATGCGCGCATGGGCGAAGCACGTCCGGTCGGGGCGCGGCCCTTGCTCGGCCGCGATGGATCTCCATCTGTTCAGATCCCGCCCGCAAGCTGCCTCCACCGCGGCGCGGGCGTCAGACGACGCCGCATATCTGCGGCCGACAGATGTCGCCACCGCGGTCGATTGAGTCGCGCGCCTGCACGGCCGCGCAGACGGTCTCGAACACGGGCGAGAATTGAGCTGGAAGACGCTTCATATGCACCCCGAAACGCTCGCACTTCTCATGAAGGAAGACAACGACGCCACACTCAGTCGCTGCCACTGCCCCTCGCGACGGGGCCAAGACCACCGGAGAGGCCCAGATGACGGTCGGAGCACAACGTTAAAGGAGTACTCAGACACCTCCTCTTCCTGCTCAATGCGTTCAAGCCCGCGCTTCAACCGCCACCCTTCCCGGGCGCCCGCGAGCGCGCGTTTCGCGGCTCTAGACAGCAAGGGCCCCATCGCAGATGCGCAGGTCGCTTCGTCCAGCTGCTGCCTCAGACTGTCACGATATCGGGCCTGTCTCTTTCCACCCCGATCGCGGACAGTCGAGTGGGCCCCCGGGGCCGCGCCGGGCCCCCGCGAAAGCCGCGACGAGATCTTCGCCCCGATCCTTGCCCCCATGCTGCTCCTCTTCGGGGTCGATCACGCCGCGAAAGAGCTCCGGGGAAATGACCGCGCTGCCCGCGAGGGCGGCCCGAGCCAAAATGGCCGCGAGAGGGCGGGGGGCGGCCATGCGAGGGCCCGCGCGCGCCAGTTCCCCGGGCGGCGACAAGCTGGGGCGAGACCAGGAAGGGGGCGCCGCGGCGTCAAGAGCTTCGAAACAAACCAAGGACCCTGGATCCCACGAACATCAGGCCACCTTTCGCTGGCGCCGCTCCACGGCCGCGGGCCCCCGCCAGCCCGCCGCTGGCCTCCGCCGACGGCGACGCGAATTGCACCTGAACGGCCACGCAGGGCAGTCGAGCGCAGCCGGGCGCCACGAACTGCAACTACAGAGCAACTAATCACAATTCAACCGCAACTAAACACAACTAAAAAGCGCATTCGCTGCGATTTAGCTGCGTCCTGCGATCGCGCAGCGATTTCTTTGCCTTTAATTGCGAACTCGTTGCGTTCGCGCGTTAGTTGCGACTTCGTTCCGTTCAGTTGCGCGCCAGTTGCCAATTAACGGCGTTCAGTTGCCCACTAGTTGGGAATCCACCAGCCCCCTGTGCGCAGGTGGTCTAGAGCGGCGCCTCTTCCAACCCCCATTCCCCCTTCTGTGTGGGGGGGGCACATCCTTACTAACCATGACTGATCACCCCCAAACCCCCACCTAGCCGGCCGATGGCAACCCCGCCGCCCCAACTGTAAACAACAATGCGAACTCAACTGTTCCTCGCCAACATGTCGTCGAGTTGCGAAATGTGCAACAAAACAAAAAACGAATGAACATCGTTTGGGTAACCCTAAGCGGGTGGTCGCGCCCTACCCCCCCCCCAAAAAAAAAAAAATCTCAATGTTTGTCTCGCCAGCGTGGACTGTCTTGTTTGAATGAGATTGCGGGTGAACCACCCGCTCCCCAGGGTCAGAAACAGCGGCAACGAATGGCTTCTTCTGGCAAGCGCAGGCGCGCCACGCGCCAATCGCCCCCCCCCTCCTCCGCGCCGCCGACGGCGGCCCCTCGGCTCGACCTGGAAGCAGGCAGGGCCAAACAAAACCTAGAGGGCCAGGGAGGGAAATACCCGGGAGGCGAGGGCCCGAAAGGAAAACTAGAGCCCAAGTGGGCCGCGGAGGGGGAGAGGACAGGAGAAGAGAAATGGATGGCCCTCCCCCTCCCCAGGCACCTCACACTAAAACCTCACGTTCTAGGCTGCCGCGCGAACTCTCACGTGCGAGTGAGCCCGCGCCCGGAAAAACCAAAGAGCGGGTGACCCACCCGCCCCCAAGGATCAGAAGCAGCGGCAGCGGCGGGCTTTTCCTGGCATACGCAGGCGCGCCACGCGCCAGCCGCCCTCCTCCTCTGCGCCGCCGATGGCGGCTCCTCGGCCACCCGGCACCCCGCGGGGCCTCGGCGCCGGTCGCTGCCGAAGGGTCGTCACCGCTGGGCCGCAGCCTCGCCCCCGCCGCCGCCGCTGATCGCGCCGCGGGGCCGCCTCGAGGCCCCCGCCCGGGCTGGGAGGGACCTGGCCCAACGCCCAGCACACATTCCACCTCCACCTGCATCTTGCTCGCCCGCTCCTCTTCAAACGACCTCAGGCTGCGACCGGGCCGCTGCCCCAAGGCCGCCGCCCCTCAGACTGCCGGCAATCCTGCACTGGCCTCCTTAGCGGCACCTGCGTCGCAACCGTCGGCACTCTCCGGGCCGCAGCCCGACCTGGCGGTCATGCCGCCAGCCAAAAACGCTACCTCGCCGCAGCCAAAATGGCTATCCTCGACGCCACGCCTTGGGATCTGGCCAGCGCCCTGCCATCTCCTGCTTCGCTGGCGGCTGCGACTCCCCCCGCAGCCGTCGCCTTATAGCCGACGTGCAGGGTCGCGACTGACTTCGCCATCGCCTCGGAGACCCCCGCCGCGTTTTCGTTCGCCCCACACAGATACTGGTGGAAGGCCCCACTGTTCCACCGCCCCTACCGCTTCACCAACTCCGTGTCCTGGAAGCAGCGGCACAGAGCAGTCGCCCCGCCGATGCGGAGCGAGGGGCTCTTGAACCTGTCCGGCGGGTAGCCCTCAAGCGCCGCCGCCTTCTGGAGCAAGTCCTGGAAGCGCGCCCGCGCGATCGGGCTGCCGCCCGCCCACCTCGCGAACGGTAAGTGCGCCTCCTTGCCCGAGATACGGCTCGGGAACCAGCGATTATAAGACTCCGCCGCCCACGCTGGGAAGATGCCGCCCGTGTCCTTCGAGCAGTAGCGGTTCCTCGCCTGGCCCGCGCCCATCTGGCATGCCTTCGACGACTTGAACCGCGGCACCACCTCGTCTGCCGCGGCGAAGTGGCCCACCTGCCCCCCTTTGCACTTTGGGGCAATGCCCAGCCCCGTCAAGACCTTCTTCAAATCCCAATGGCCCGAGTGCGCATGCTCCCCGATCCGCATCATGAAGAAGAATACGAATATCACGCACAATTACAGCGCCGCGTCGCCCGCTCCATCCCCCGGGCGCAGCACCCCTCCGATCCGCCTCAGCATCTGGATGGTCACCGGGAGCTTCCTCTGACCGGGGCCCTGCCAGTTCTCGACGCCGTTGAGCGCCATCCACAAACGGGGCTTCCCCACCAGGGGGTCAGGCTCCCCGAGCATCACGCGCTGCGAGCGGACGCCGAGGAGCTTCGAGCGAATGGCGCCGCGCGACCAGCGGAGACTGTTGCACGAGCGCACCATGAACAGCAGCAACTCTTCCTCATCCCGATGCCTCTCCTCACGCGTCTCGCCGCGCAAGATAGGGGGACTGCGGCGGACCCGGCAGAAGGTCGCCCACTGCCTGCACGTAATCCCGCAGGTTGCCCTCGCCCCGCGAGCGAACGAGGCCCCCGCTGCCGCGTCCACCAGCTTCTGGTGCTCAGGGGCGTAGCCCATGTCCGCTCGGCCGCCTGCCCGCCTGGAGTCATCCCTCGCCAGTCCCCTCAGCTGTCGCCCCAAGCTCGCGCCCCCTAGACCGCTGCCTTCCGCTGCCGCCAGGTACCTACTCACCGCCTGCGGGTCGACGTCTCCGAGCTGCGGGCCCCCCGCACCTGGCGCCTCGCGCGGCACAGCGTCACCGCGGCGACCACGTGGCCCCTCCTCCTGGCCGCGCACCACCACGCGGCGCAAGGTGCCTGGGGGGGGGGGCGGGCCCCTCCTCAGTCAAGTCGCGCCTCGCGCCCCGCCTAGCCGTCCCAGGCGGGGCCGCGCCCTCCTCCTCCCGTCGCTCCTCCGTCGCGCCAGGCCCGGGCGGCTCCGCCACTGCGGGGCGCTGCGCCGAAGCCCGCCTCGGCCCCGGCCATGGCAACGCAGCTCGGCTCGCCGATGCACTCGACGCCCCTGGCGGACGCCCCCTCGGCCTGGGCTGAGGGAGTGGTTCACGGCCAGCGTGGGCGTCGCTCCGAGCCTCCTCGCGCTCCACCGTCGACAAGTCATCTCGCCCCCCTCCCCTGGGCCGTTCCAGGCCCCAGTCTCCTCGAACTCCACTCGCCGAGCCAGCGAGCGATACGCCTGCCCAACTGCCGTGGCTGTCTCCGCAGGTGGCTCATCCTCCACCACCTGCTCCTCCTTGACCCCCTCCAGTGGTGGGGCCACGGCCCGAAGTCGCATGCACTCGCCCTCTGGCCCGGTAGATCCCGCGGCCGCATTTCTTCGACGGGCGGCCTCGATCTCCCGCTGCTTCTGGCACGCCCGCTTCTCACAATCCCTTCGCGCCAGCGTGGTCGGGGATGGGGGCGGGCGCGCCCCGTCCGTCGGGCCGCCGCTGCCCCCCCCTCAGCGAGCGTCGCCAGGGCGCCCAAAACGACCTGCTTGCGCCGCCCCCCCCCCCCCCCCCCCCCCCCCCGCAACCGCCGACGCGGCGCCCCCCCCTCGGGCTCCTGGCCGCGGGGTTCCGTCTCGCAGCGCTTGAAGTGCTCGACGCCTCCTTGCGCCGAATCAGCGTCTTCGCTCCGGCCTGCGCACTTGTCGCAGCTGAAGCAAGGCCTCCAGAGCCCCTCAGGCCAGGAGTGCTCCAAGCACGGGCAACCAGCCAACAGGCACGGGCGCCGCCCGGCCATGGGCGCCGGGGGCGGTGGGGGCCCCTCAGCCGCAGCTGCCCCCGTCGCGGCTTCGCCGGCACGCCCGCGGCGCCCACGCGGCGCCCCATCGCCCCAGGTCTCCTCCTCCTCCCCCCCCCCTCCCCCTCCTCCTCCTCCTCCTCCTCCTCCTCCTCCTCCTCCCCCTCCTCCTCCGAGCCTCCTACATGACGATCGCGGCCGGGTGGCGATGCCCATGGCGCGCCGCCGCCCCTCGGTCCACCATCGCTCTTAGGGCGCGGCACGTTCCACCAGCTCGGCGGAGGCAGCTTCACGCCCCCCGAGCACGCTGGCCCGCGGCAGCACCCCTCAGCATCCCCGCGCGCCCCGCGGCAATGCAATGTCCACCCCCGCCCCGTCACCGCGCAGAAGCGGAGGCAGACACGGGAACTGCAGATTCGCCCCGCGCCCGGGCTGCCGCCGCGGTCCCTCACCAGCCTGTCCGGGCAAGGGTCTGCCAAGAGGGGCTCCGGCAGAGTCAGCCTCCGATCCTCGTGCGCCAGCGCAGCACCGCAGTCCTGAGCTCGACGACGCCGCCCGGGGCCCGGCCGCCGCCGCCGGCATCCCCTCTCCCCCCGGGGGGGGCTCCTGGATCGGATAGGTCCATCCGCGCATCGGGCACCTCGCCCCTGTCCTCGCCCTGAACCCCACAATACCCGCGCCACGCGAAGCGGCCAGCGTGGCAGCCCCCTCGGAAAGGGGTGACAGGGGCCCTGGTGGCGGGCCCCCGGCTGCTGCCCTCGCCGCCGGCGCCCAAACCCCATCCGCGTCCGGCTCCGCGTCTGGCCCCGTGCCCTCGTCGCCCAGGTCTGCGCAATCGCCCTCCGTGTGGTCGCGTCGCCTGGGCGGTCTCTTGCCGGCGCCTGGCATCCGCCCTCAGCCATCCGGTGAGCTCTCTCCTGCTCTCCTCGTCCTCTGGGCGTCGGCAGATCCCGGCCGCCCGCCCCCGCGCCTCCATGGCCGCCTCCACCTGCGCGAGCGCCGCGGTCAACGCCGCGCCCGCGGCCCTCGGCGGACAAGCGCGGAGCATGCCGCGCAGCACCTCCTCCTGGCCCACCTGCGCGCGCAGGTGGCATTAATCCTCGCCAGTGCCTCCTCGCAGCTGCCACGCCTCCTGGCCCTGCAACGCCGCGGCCCCCAGCGGCGGCCTCTTCGCGTCGTAGATCAGGCGGGTGTCCAGCGCTCCGTTCTCCTGCACTCCCGGGGTCGGCGACGGGCCCGAACTGCCGTGCACTGGGAGCCTGCCCGTCCGCCCGCTCGGACGCCAGTGGCCGACGACCCGAGGTTGGTGGCGCGGCGACATTGCGGCCCGCGGATCCACCACCAACCGCCCCTCCTCCGGCTTCAACCACTCCCCACCCTCGACGCGGCGCGCGTTGAGGAGCCCGCTGGCCATCGGCAGCGGCGGAGGGGACTGCGCCCCCTGGCCCCCCAACCAGCCAGTGGGCACCCGCGCCCCCGGCTTGGTCGCCAGGATCCGCCAGGCCACTGGGCCCCCGAACTCGCCGCACACGCGCCCGTCCTCGACCGCGCCCCAGCCCGCCCGGCGGAAGAAATTCAGCACCTCGGAGACGGATGGGCCCGGGGGGACATCGACGAGGGCCCACAGCGCCGCCCTCCCCTCCAGCGCCTGGGCAAAGTCCTGCAAGCGGGCGCTGACCCTCGTCGGTCTGCGGCGGTGCTGCCGCAGAAGCTAGGCCAGCCCGTAAGTTGCCCCGCCTCGCCGCGCGCCCCCAGCACGCTCGCTGCCCCGGCGCAGGGCGCCATCGTGCCCCTCGCCTCCACCGCGCGCCAGGCCGTCCGCAACAGGCATGGGCCGAGGGACCTCTCCTGGTGACCGGCGTGCCATGAGCTGCATCGCGACCTGCCAGACAGCCGCGCCCACCAGGGCAACCGCACGCACGCGCCGCTCATAACTTTGCGAGGGCACCTCCGCCCAGATCCCCGCCAAATCGATGGGCTGGAAGCCTCCCTCCTCCACGCGCCTCTGGACGTCGGCCTCGTCCGCCCCGGTGATCATGTCCGCCATCTCGTTACTGTGCGCCCTGATGCACGGCGCCGCCAGAATGCGGCAGCTGGCCCACACATAGTTGAGGAGCCTCGCCAGGTGCCGGGCCATCCTGTTCTTCGGACGGCGGCTCTCAAACCACCTCTGGACCGTCTGGTCGTCGCCAACGTAGATGATCAGCTGCCCGCGCCACTCCAGGCCGCGGGCCACGGCGAAGCCGACCACGCAGAACAACTCCCCGAGCGCGATGATCACCCACTCCTCGGGCACCCCCGCGGCCCCCCTCTGCGCATCCATGTAGCCTCCGAGCTCCTGCCTCGCATAGAGCTTCGCCGCCCAGTCGATCTGGCTGGCCACCTCCAGCGTCGAATCGCCGCCCACCCGCGCCACCTGCTCCGGCGCCCGGCATGGACAGCCGCCCCCTCGGCCCCGGCACGCCCGCGAAGGAGGCGAGGAAAGTGGTGCCCCACGTCTCTGGCCACCATGACGCGCAACAGATCGAAACAGTCCCACAACTCCTGCCATGCTACCTCCTGCCCCCCCGCATCACCCTTCGGGGTCGCCCTCGCGGTCGGCCCGCCCGGCCGGCACATCAGCGCGTCCAAGGCCCCCAGTTCCGTGCCCAGCGCATGGTTCGCGGCCGCGAAATGGGCGCCCAAGCCCCTGAGCCGCTGCACCGTCTTCAGCCGAACCACGCGCTGCCCCGGCTCGAGCCCCGCCCCCTGAAACAAGTAACTCAGATTCTGGATATTGGGTTCCGGGGGCGGGGCGCGGTCGACCACCTGCCCCTCAGCGTCTTCCAACTGGAAGAGCAATCCCCAGATGAGCTTCTCCGTGCTGAACTCCCCCTCCTCAGCCAACTTCTCGAGGTTGATCGAGCTGTCGCCCAGCAGCACCTTCGACATGGCGTCGAACGCCCAGGCCGACAGCCACGACCGCGCGCCCAGGGCTGGCTCCGCCAAGACTCCGTCGTCAACCAGCACCTCCGATGACTGGGCGGCCTCGTCCTGGAGCTCCGCCGAGGGCGGGCAATGGGCCCTGCGTGCATCCTGCACCCCGCGCCCCCGCACCGCCCACTCACCCGGCGCGCCCGCCCACCCAAACACCATCGCGAGGTAGAGGGCCGTCGCTGGCTCAGCGCTGGCGAGGCCCTGAAGGCCGACCGCCATGATGCGGAGACCTGGCAATTCTACCCACAGCAACTTGAACGCCGCCTGAAAGTCGCGCTTCGCCAAGTAGACGCAGACCTTCGGGCACCTGCACCTCCACCACAGGATCGCCCTGGCGATCTCTCTGTGCGTCGGCAACTTGGCTGGGGGATGACTCAGCCTGTCGCATCCCTCGTTGGCGCCCCGCATGTCATTGATGAGCCTGCCCTCGTCCGCCAGCGCGCGGCCTGGCCGCGCCCTTGGCACGCGACACTGCGGTGACTCCAAGGCCCCAAACCAGGCTGGCTGGAAGGGGCTGCCCGCGCAAGGCCCTCGACGATGTCCCCCCAGATATTGCGCCTCGCCCCCTCCTGGCGCTGCGCCGCCGACAGGCGCGGTTTGGCCCTGGCCCGCGCGGTCTCGCCCTTGTGCCTGACCTCAACCCCGTGCACCGCGACCCGTCTCAGGTAGGCCAGGAGCCCAGGTTCCACCTTGCCCTCCAGGCACCCGTCGTGGACGACCTCAAGGTGGTCGCCATGCTCCTGCTTCCAAGTCTTCCGCAGCTCTGCGGGGGCCCCCCGCCAGCCTCCGCACGCGCCCAGCAGGCCCGAGCCCCTCATGATGACGCGCCCGATCGCCTCGTCGCTGCAGGACGGCTCTGCCTGCACCGCCGCCCAGAACTTAGAAGCTTCGCCGCCATCTCCGGGAAAAGCCCCTCCGACTCGCTCGCGTAGACCTTCCCCAAATTGGCCGCCGTCGGGCGTCTCGCCGAAGAGGGGGGGGCTGCCCGCAGCCCTTCCGAGCACTGTCGGCCACGGCTCCCATCCTCGCTCTGCTCAGCCTCTTCCTCCCGAATGTGCTCCGCAACCGTCCAAGCTCGTGAAATCGTCGAGTTATGGGTAGGGGCCCTTCCGGCGTCGACCTCGGAGTCGTAGAAGAGGGGCCTACCGCAGCCAGAGACGAGGAACAGGCCGAAAAATTTGTCGGCGGCCCCCCCACCACCACCACCACACCGCGGCCAGAATGGCCCCGGGCTCGAGAGCCTCTCGAAGCATAGCCTGGACGATGGCGCGCAGCAGCTGCCTCGGGCACCGCCCCGCGCCCGCCGCACGCGTGCTCTTGGTTGCCGCGTCGACCCCCTGGAGCTCGACATGCGCGCGCCGCTGTGAACACCTGCGGGCCACCCCCTGCAGATGGCGGACGCAAGTGACAAGCCAAGTTCTTTAGCGGTAGCGCTGGGCGTCGTCGCCCCCGTCTTGCGGGCCGAGGCCGCACTCGCACTGGCCCACAGGTTCCACCAAGACGCCCTTTCGCCGCAATATGTTGCGCCACCGGTCCAGGTCGCACGCCTCGGGGCACGGGCCGCCAGGAGCTGGGTGCTCCGCCGTCGGCAACGCCCCGGCGTTGGCGATTGTCACGAACAGGCGGCCCGCGAAGTTGGCCATGGCCGTGCCCTCGACTTCCCACTGAGGCCGTCGGGGCGACCTGCTGGCGCCTCGAACGTCCGCGCACCTCCGCTACGCAACATCCACGTGCAGGACGTACGGCACTCAAAGCCCAGCCATCACAGCAGGCAAGCGCACGTGCGAGCCTCCTCCAGCAGGCCGTCCTGCACCTCCTTCCTCCTGGTGTCATGCTCCTCCTGCGCCCCCTTTTCCCGTGCTCGGGGTCGGCGCGCAACTCCGCGGCCTGGCCCACCTTTACGCCTGCTTCGCGGAGTGCTCTAGCCCAGCCCTGAGCGCCCGCCCAAACCTCTTTCGCGACGAGGACCCGGCCCTTCCAGCATGGCCGCGCGCCTCCTGTAGCCTGCCCGTGACGCTCATACCTCTTCCAGGCGGGCTCACCCCAGTTGCCCAGGATCCTCCACCTCGGGCCCTCGTCACTGACGCCCTGCCCCCCTGCATTCCGCCCCCGCCCTTCCTCTCGAGCCGCCCGGCACCAGGCTTCGAGTCGGGACAGCGGTCGGCCCAGGCTTCAAGTCGGGACAGCACCGCCCGAAGGCCCTGCCCACGCACCTCAGCGAGCCGCAGACCAACATGTCGATCGCCGAAGCTACGGCTTGCAGTCCGCATCCGAGGCCGATCACCAGCACCACCACCAAGCCCGCGAAGGCGGTCCAGCACGGCATTGGCCAGCCAGACCCGAAAGCGGCGTGGCCGAAGGCGTTCAGGCCGCTGCCGACAAGGCCCCCTCCACCCCACATCAAGTCTGACCACTGGATCTCGGGCGTCGGCGCGTACATGATCCAGCCCCATAGCCGGCTGACCCCGAACCTGATGCTCCCGAAGCCGAACCACCCACGACATTCGTCGTCCTCTTTCTCCCCCCCTCTGCGCGTGGCCCTGCCGGGGGCGCTGCCTCGGCTGCCCCCCGCCTTGCAAGGGGCGATCGCCGCCGCCCCGCCAGCCAGTCCCACGCGGAACTCCTGCGGCGCCGCGGCGCCCCCTCGCCCGCCTCTCCCGGGGGCCCGGGCGGCGCGGCGGGCTGCGGGAAAGCCGCTGCCGCCACCGCCGGGGACGGCCGCCGCCCCTTGCCCCCCGCCGGCCCGCCCATTACAGGCCCCGACGGTGGCGCTCGCCCCTTGCCGGCGGCAGCCACCGCGGGCTTCGCCAACGGGGGTGGGTGGCGATGCGGTTCCTGCGTCGCCGCCGCCGCGCGGCGACGCCGCTGGCCCTCCTCCAGCGCCCGTTGCAAGGAAGGCGCGCCCTCCCACCGCCCACCTCGACCTCGCCAGGCGGACCTCCTCCGTCGCGAGCCGCTGATGGCAGCGCGGGTCTCGCTGGCTGCCCCCGCCACCCGCGGCCAATTTCGACAGCCGCCACCGCTCCTATGATCATCGGCAGCAGTGCCATCATTCCCACCCTGGCCGCCCGCAAGAAACCTCAGGCGGCGCCGGCAGCCATGGGCCCGCAGCGCAGCAGCCGCCGGAGGGCGGGCCTGCGCGGCCCCGGGCCGCGCGCGCGCGCCCTGCGCAAGGGCCCGGGAGAAAAAACTCGAGCCCAAGTGGGCCGCAGAGGGGGGGAGGACAGAAGAACAGAGATGGATGGCCCTGCTCGCACTAAATAAAACCTTACGTTCTAAGCTGGCGCGCGAACTCTCACGTCGTCCACGCTCCGAAAAGTGTAGCAAGAAAAAACAAAATTAACATCGCTTGGATAACCCTAAGCGGGCGGTCGCGCCCTACCCAAACAAAAAATACACGGCCCACGTTTTTCTTGACAGCATGGACTGTTTTGTCGTCGACGCTGCGAAAAGTGTTGCAGGAATGGGACGCGGCGCACATCGTGCGCGGACGCCTGGCCAACCCTACGCGGGACCCCCCGTCCGACCTGCCACAAAACATTAGCAAAGTCGACGTTTTCCTTGCCAACATGCACTTTCTCCTCGTCGGCGCTACGAATCGCGCGGCGGGAATGGAACGCGGCGCACATCGCGCGGGGACGCCCGCTCGAAAACATGGATTTTCTTGTCGTCGACGCTGCGGCCCGTCAGGTTGAGGAGCTGTGCGGGCGGCAAGTCATAATTCCTCAAGCAAGTGCGGCGCATGCAAATGCCTCAGGAGACCCCAAAGAAGTCGAAAAAAGGCGCCCAGGAGGTCCTCGGGGGGCAACACAAAAATTGATGTCATCTGGTGTGAAAAATGGTGAGGTTGGCACCGATTTGTGTTGACAATGCTCCAACCCGGAAGATCTATCCAAGGGGCCCTCAGGCGCATACAAGGAAGCTCCTAGGACGCCCCGCGAACTCCCAAGATGCATCCCCCTCATCCTCCTCAGTTTCTCCCTCCCTCCCTATCTCCCTCCTCCTCCTCATCCTCCTCCTCCTCCTCATCCTCCTCTTCCTCCTCTTCCTCCTCCTCCGCCTTTTCCTCTTCCTCCTACTCCTCCTCCTCCTCCTCCTCCTCCTCCTCCTCCTCCTCCTCCTCCATCCTCCTCCTCCTCCTCCTCCTCCTCCTCCTCCTCCTCCTCCTCCTCCTCCTCTCCTCCTCCTCCTCCTCCTCCTCCTCCTCCTCCTCCTCCTCCTCCTCCTCCCCCCTCCATGCGCGGCAGGAGCGACAGCGTCGGACGCGACGCAGTTGCTTCGTATGTTGTGGGAGGGCGGGCGGGAGTGGATGGAGCCTTCTGGCTCGTTTGAACTGGCTAATTTGATCACTGTTCCCAATTAATAACACCCCCCTCCCCCAGGCGACTGGGGGCCAACCAGGGTCCATGACGCCCCCCCCACACCATTCCTTGAAAAAAACATGCAAACCACACCTGCCTCCAAAATTCGGAACATGCGCGCCAACCCATGCGGCCCCCCCCCCACCATCCCTGTCAAAAAACAATACATAGTACACTTGGAGGCGGCGGCGGCTGCGGCGGCTGCGGCGGCGGCGGCGGCTGCGGCGGCTGCGGCGGCGGCGGTTGCGGTGGCGGTTGCGGCGCAGCGGCTGCGGCGGCGGTTTGGCAGCGGGGGGCGCGGCGGCGGCGGCGGCGGCGGCGGTGGCGGCAGCGGCGGCGGCGGCGGCGGCGGCGGCGGCGGCGCGGCGGGGGGCGGCGGCGGCGGCGGCGGCAGCGGCGGCGGCGGCGGCGGAGGCGGCGGCGGCGGCGGCGGATTGGCCCCCAGTAGCTGCCCATCCAAAGACGACTGCTGAATATGCTCAGGCTCGGGCCAGACTCGGGTGTTACGTATGTGTTGGGAGGGCGGGTGGGAGTGAGCGACACGGCTTGCAGGCGGGGAGGTGGTCTTGACCCCTCCCCCCAACCCCCTCCCCTGGACCTGGACGGGGAGGCGCTGGGGGGTCCAAGGTGGCCCAAGACGGCTCCAAAAGGGCCCCTGAAAGTCCCCGACGAGCTCCAAGATGGCTCAAGATAGCGCGCGGTGCCTCAAGACGGATCCCAAGATGCTCCGAGAGGCCCAGAGAACGTTCCTTGACGGCTCCAAGAGGCCTTCAAAACCACCGAGGAGGCCCACAATAAGCCAAAATCCGCCAAGTCTTGCTATTTGTTCACTTACGAAGCCATCCGAAGCCTCAATACGGCCCCAAGATGGCCCAAGACGGCCCCAAAACAGACCAGGAAGGCCCCGAGACGGCCCCAAGAGCGCCCGGCAGCGCCCCAAGAGCGGCCCAAGAGCGCCCCAAGAGGTGACTTTGGGGGGCCCTCCACGGGGGGGGCCTTTCTTTGATCGATCTCCTCAAAAATATCCCCAGGAACGCCCCCAGGGCTCCCGAGAGCGCCCCAAGATGGCATCGAGAGGCGCCCAGACGGCCCCGAAAGGCGCCCAAGATGCCTCCAGGAAGCCTCCGAGAGGCCCCCAACAGGCTCGAAGGGGACCCCCGAGGCACCCGAGACGCTCGCAGACGGCCCCGGGCTCGCCAAGACGCCCCTCCTCCTCCTCCTCCTCGTCCTCCTCCTCCCCCTCCTCCCCTCCCCCTCCTCTTCCTCCCCCTCCTCCTCCTCCTCCTCCTCCTCCTCCTCCTCCTCCTCCTCCTCCTCCTCCTCCTCCTCCTCCTCCTCCTCTACAGCTGTCTCCTCATCCTTCCTCCTCTTCGCCCTCTTCCTCCTTCTCATCCTCGCCCTCCTTCCTCCTCACCGCCCCCCCCTCTCGGGGCATCGGGTGCCCCCCCCCCCGCGCTGTTCTGCTTGCCCCCCCGCTCATTTCCCTGATCGCCTCAACTCTGCCGCCCTGCTCTGCTCGCAGAACCGCGAAGCCACAGGGCCAAGTATCTCTCGACGCCGGTCGGAAGAGGGCGCGCGAGGGGCAAGGGGAGGGCGAGAAAGAGGGGGGGCGGCGAGCGTCGCAGCGGAGACGCACCCGAGGAATAATGGACTTACCCAGACAGGGCAATAATATGTGCAGCGTTGCTGGCATGAGTTGTTTGCGGGACGGGAAATTGACCACAGCCACTGCTTCTTGTTTGTTGCTGCCTTCCAGCCGGCCGAAAAAGCAGCAGTGGATGTGGTCATTTCCCTGGTGCCAAGCTCAGCGAAAATGACCACAACCACTGGTTTGTTTCTGCGGGCTGGAAGGCGGCAACAAAAGAAAAGCAGTGGCTGTGGTCGTTTTCACGCCCCGTAAATGTATGCAACGTTGCTGGCATGAGATTCTGTTCAACCAAAGTGCGCGGCGGGGGGGCCGACCCGCCAAGCCAAGCACGCGCCGAGCCGGCGCCGGGCCTCAAGCGTCAGGGGGGCTCCACGACCTAGCAAGTAAGTGTGACAGTAAGCGTGCACAAACTGCCAAGCATATTGCCCCATGGTCGCGGGACACCACGACCAAGTGTCGGCGTCGGCCAAAGTGCCCCCGGCCCGGCACCGCCACCCGCAACTCCTAGATTCAGTATGTCGCGCCGCAAGCGGACAACCTGCTGCACAACCCAACGGCGTAGTACCA
>CAUYUJ010022447.1:37500-44078 GCA_963575745.1 Prorocentrum cordatum
AGATAGCGCTGAGAAAGTCCCGATAGCACGCAACATTAGTTATAATGCCATGCTGACGCAAAGCGATGCGTATCCACGGCAGCAGGATTGATCCACAGTCCTCGGGCTGGAGCTGGGCGACACCATTATCAACAAACTGCGGAAGGCACAAGATATCTTGGAATCTTGCCCCTCTGTGGAAGCTTGGTTGGCCACGCCATGACTGTCGAATTTGTGCAAAAACTTTCGCCTGTCTCCTAGGCCTTCGATCTACGGCCCAAGGCGGTGCCAAAGGCGACGCGACACGGTGCTGAGAGAGTCCGCAAAGGCACAGACTTCAAATCAAGGTGGCGAAACGGGTCTCGAAGGCCAAAGAAGCGCCATACTGCCTCCACGCAGCTCTGGCCCGAAGTGGGCTCAAGACGGGCGCACACGGCCCAACATGGCCCAAGATTCACCCCTACAGTGGGGGCCCGACCACAAGAGAAACCTTCCACAAGAAACCCAACCCTGAGACCCCAGGACGTCCATTGACTTTTGGTGTGGGAGCGTCACGCTCTCCATAGCAAAACCATCGAAACCCAAGAAACCCAGCGCACCCTGGAGGCAAGCAGGGTGTTTCTTGGCATGGGCCCCCACTGTAAGGCGACCCCAGGATGGCCACGACCTGGCCCAGGAGACCCCTGGACTGCCCCGACGCGGCCTAAGACAGACCCAGGGCGGCCCCAAGGCGGCAGCCTGAAGGCCCAGGGAAGGCCCCCAGGGCCCAAGACAAGCCCATTGTGGAGGCCACTATACAAGAAACCTTCCACAAGAAATCCAGCCCTGAGACCCCAAGGCGCCCATCGATTTTTCGTGTGGGAACGTCACGCCTTCCACAGCAAAACCATCGCATGCTCTTTTCCTAGAAGGGGCCACCATCCTCCAAGAAGGCCTTCGAAAAGGAGGGCTTCCACGGAACCCCCTGCGACATGGGTCCGTGCGTGTGACGACAGAAGGACTCCAGCGACAAGACGACAGACAGTTTCACGACAAGGAGACCGCGAAAGTGGGAGATGAACGCTCTCGATTTCGCTCGCCCCCCGCTTTCGCTCACCTCCCGCTTTCGCTCGCCTCCAGGTTGCGCTCGGTTCCCACTTTCGCGTCGCCTCCTGGCTTCGTTCGCCTCCCGCTGTGGCTCGCCTCCCGCTTTCGCTCACCTCCCGCTCTCGCTCGGGCGTTTTCGGTGGCCTCCCACTCTCGCTTCGCCTCCCACTTTCGCTTCGCTTCCAACTTTTGATTGGCCTCCCACTTTCTATTTCGCCTCCCACTGTCGCTTCGCCTCCCACTTTCCGATTCGCCTCCCACTTTCACTTCACCTTCCACTTTCGCTTCGCCTCCCACGTTCACCTCCCACTTCCGTTCGCCTTTCGCCTTCCACTTGCATTTGCCTTTGGCCTCATACTTTCGTTCGTCTTTCGCCTCCCATTTTCGCCTCCCACTTCCGTTCGCCTTTCGATCGCCTCTCATTGTTCTTTGCCTCCCACTTTCGTTCTCCGTTCGACCGCCTCTCACGTTCGCCTCGCACTTTGGTGCGCCTTTCGATCGCCCCTCACTTTCGCTTTCCACTATCGTTCGCCGTTCGATCACCTCTCACTTTCGCCTCCCACATTCGTTCGCCTCTCGGTTCTTCCTCATTCGCCTGCCACTTTCGTTCGCCTTTCGATCCTTCCTTTCAGAGGCGAAGCGAAAGTGGGAGGCGAAGCGAAAGTGGGAAACGCAGCGAAAGTGAAAGACGAAAGCGAAAGCAGGAGTCGAAGTCAAAGGAGGAGGCGACACGAAAGTGGGAGGCGAAGCGAAAGTGAGAGGCGAAGCGAAAGTGGGAGGCGAAAGTGGGAGGCGATCGCCTCCCTCTCTAGCCCTCCTTGTCGTGAATTAAAATCACCCTGTCGCGAATTTGTCTCAAGCTGTCGTGAAGTAGTCTCACCTTGTCTCGAGAAAGTACTACCTTTCTCTGCGTCGTAGAAGGCCGTCCCCCTCACGTCCCCGCCTCCTGCTAGGAGTCCCGAGACGGTGCGGTGACAGACCGTGCGGTGACCTCGGAGTCCTCAAAGACCTCACCACACGGACCGCGATCGCACGGTTCTGGACCTCGGAGGCCCCAGCCGCCCGAGACGCCCTCGGAGAACGACCCGAGTCCCAAAAGCGTGAGCGACGAGAATGATGAGCACGCCCGCACATGGGCATCGTCATACCACGAAATGTTCCAAGAACCCAGCAATGTTCTTAGAATATAAACCCGATGCGTTCAAAACAAGATCATATAAAACAGAAACGTTCTAAGAACATTTCGTGGGAACCACAAACAGTTCTTAGAACATTGTTTGGTGGGGCTATAAGCGAGCCGGGACGCTTCGCCACTGCTTGAGCACATGGGCATCGTCCAGGGTGCTGCGAGAACGGCGCCGGGCCACCGGAGCGACGGGAAAGCTGGGGCCCGCCCAGAAGTCCTGTTCGATATTGATTTCAGCTCCGCTGCTGCAACTTCCAACATACATATACATATATATATATATATATATATATATATATGAATGTGGTCGCCCCCCCCTATGATCATACAGATTCGTCTCTCGCGCGGCCACCGATCGATATCTTCGCTCTCCGTTTCCTTCTCCTGTCCCTCCCCGCCTCTCCTCCTCTTCCTCCTCCTCCTCCTCCTGCTCCTCCTCATCGGAATCTTCGAAATCTATATATATATAGATATATCCTGCCCTTGAAGCTGAGGATCCTGCCCAAAGCCGTCAGGTGGCCCCGAGTCCCGACGGACTCACCGCACGGTCTGTGGTCACCGCACCGCTCGGGAGCCCCCCCCGCGATGCTCAGCGCGCGCCGCCGAGCCGGCCGGCTGGGATCTCCTGACCCGGGTCAGTCCAGACCCGGGTCTGTCAGGCCTTGCAGGATCCACTTCCCCTCCTCCCTCGCTCCCCCTTCTCACTTCACACTTCTCACTCTCCCCCCCCCCCTCGCTCGCTGCCGAATCAACACCGAACCAGACATGTTGGCAGCGTGGGGGAGGGAGCGCACCTTTCACGTCCGCCCGCCTCGGGGACCTTCTGACCCGGGGCAATCAGGCCTTGCAGAATCCTGCAGGATCCTGCAGGATCCTGCACCCAAACCCGGGCCAATACGAAAGCTCCTGCAGGGACCTGCACCGAAAAAAAACGGGTCAGTGCGGCCCTGGCCCCGCAGGATCCTGCAAGGTCCAGCGCTCTGGCTGACCCCCGTTTGAATCGACCCCCGCCTCTGGAGCCCCGAGGCAGCTGGGGGATCCGGCGGGGCCGGGAAGAGGCAGCGCCTGATGGGTCAGCAGAATCATGAAGTTCATCACGGACTGAGACTTCTGCCTCGTCGGGCGGGTGGTAATGTTACAGTCGGGGCTGATTGGACAGGACACGCGAGAGGACACAAGATCCTTCCGAGCGCCACATTGCAATAGGAATGTAAGAAGGCATGGGTCACGAAGCTGAGGACACAAGCGTACCCTTGATTTGGCAGGGTCGACCTACTAATCAGTCTCGACTGTAGATCGGGCATGTCCTCTTGCTGGCGGATTTTCGACGAACCAAACAAAATAGCCAACAAAATGCTCATAAAGGGTCACAGATACTCAGAGAAAATCGTCCCTCGCCTATGTTTTTGACTCTTTTTGAATATTTCTCATGTAGAGGGACGTGCCCGACTTAATGGTAAAGGGGGGTGACCCAAATGGAGGGTGATGGAAAGGGCCCTAAAGGGGCCATGTAGGGCCCCTTTGGGGCACCAGCTTGCTCCAACAGGAGCCCCAAGGGGCCCCATTGAAGGCCCTTTTCTTCACCCCCCATATGGGTCACCCCGCATTACCACCCGCCCGAGCCTCCAGTGCGACAGCGCCACCGCGACGCCAGCGAGGTCCCGCCAGGTCACGGTGATGTGCGCGCCATGCCTGGAACAGCCCATGTATTGGGCATCTCGGCTCGTGTCTGTGAGTGGTTGGGTCTGCTGGCTTGGGCATGCGACAAGAGCTCCCTGGAATCGGATGTGGCATCACATGCCTGCCTTTTCAAATCTGCGAAACTGGATTTGGCAACATGCTTACAGCGTGCATCTCGGAGTGCATCTGCGTGTCTCCAACTGCGGCCGGCGACGACGGCGACGACGGCGACGGCAAGGACAACGGCGAGGAAGAGGAAGGAGGAGGAGGAGGAGGAGGAGGAGGAGGAGGAGGAGGAGGAGGAGGAGGAGGAGGAGGAGGAGGGGGAGGAGGAGGACAAGGAGCTGACAGGCGGAAATCACGGCATTCACGTCAGCGAAACGGGCTCCTGTCGTGGCGCAGGCCGTTCGCAGGGGTCGTCATGCGCAGCATCATCTCCTCCAGCCGTACCCCGACCACCTCCGCCGACCCCTCCGCCACCGCCTCATCCTGCTCCATCCCTCTTCTCATCCCTCTTCTCCTCCTCCTCCTCCTCCTCCTCCTCCTCCTCCCCCTCCTCCTCCTCCTCCTCCTCCTCCTCCTCCTCCTCCTCCTCCTCCTCCCCCCTCCTCCTCCTCCTACTTCACTTCCTCCTCCTCCTCCTCCTCCTCCTCCTCCTCCTCCTCCTCCTCCTCTCAAACACATGCGGCTCGAGGTTCCTCCAAAGCTTTCAGCTCAGCGAGGGGCCTCCAGCCGCGTCTAGTGCCTTCTCGAGGCGACTGGGGGGCTCCGACTCTGCCGCATGCTGATTGGCTGCAGCAACTGCCAGATGGCGAGACTGGAAGAATTTGTTGAGCACGGCTACGGCAGGTTCGTGCCGTGTCGGCCTGGGCGTTCAACGACGGGCCAATTCTGGGCCACGGGCGGCGTTCAACCTTAAACGCACGCGCTGGGGTCGCCGCCAGTCGACACGACGCGAATCTGCAGTACGTTTGCAGTAGCCCGTGACCGACGTCCTGTGTATCTTCTCCTGGTGCGCTTCGTGATCTCCCGGGCAAGCCGTCAAGTCCTCGCGTGTGCTGGCCTGGGCACGTGCCGATCGGTGTCACTCATGACCTCGATTACCAGGTCCTCGATCAAGCATTGTCTACATGGTATCGCAGCTATCTGGGGGTGGGATGGTGGTGTGGTGCGCTGAGGGGTGCCCTATGGGTCTGCAGCGCGTACTGGCGGCAATGCACTCCCAGTTCGTGTCCACTTCTCGTGTGCTGCAGCCTGCTGATCTGGTGTGGCCCGCGCCCTGTTGTCCAGGGGGCTCGGTACTCTGCTGGGCGCCTCTCCCTCCCCACCTCTGACAATTCCCACCCTCAGTACTGCATCGAAGGCTGCATCGAAGGCGAGGCTTGACGCTGTAAGAAGAGACTGCGTGCTAGGTGGCAGTTCTTGGTATGCTGCTTAGGGTGTTCTTGTCTCACCCCGAACCTCCATCGTCCCAGGACGCCGTGTTTGTTGTGACATGCCTTCGGGTCAAACGCGAAACCTTAGTAACAGCTGACTGGTCACTGTGAGGCCCGCGCACAGATTGGCTGGCCTGTAATGCGAGCTGTGGCAAGGAGTTGGCAGAGAACGCGAGAGTAGCAATCAGTCAGAAAGCGAATAAACGCTGCTTACATAACAGGATGGGAATAGGTACTCTAGTACGGGCACGGAGATGTTCTGTCGTGGCTGAAGGCACTGCCAGCCTAGTAGGCTGGCCAGGTGGTGCTGGCTGACCTAGCAAAAGGTTCAACTGGAATGGCTGGTCTTACTCCTCGTCAAACTCCTAAATCATGCCCGCATCCACCCCCTTCCCTAGTAGAACTTCAAGGTGGTCAGAGCCTCGCACGCCTCCAGCTACCCCCATCAACATCACTGAGGTGGGCTAGTACGGGCATGCTGGATGTGCTGGCCTTGCTTAGCCCTGACAGCACTTGTAGGCTGGCCAGGTGGTACTGGCTGGCCTTGGCAGTGAGAGTTAACCATATCATCATACGTTTGGTTGTGTTGGCCAGGCGGGCACAAAGATGGCAGTGGCTGGGTGCCGAGATGGTATGCGTGCTAGCTCTGATGATACGGTGGCAGACCATGGGCTGCTACCTGTATCGGTTATATTGGGTGCCCCTACTGTGTCCAGGGGGGGCCTGAAAGGTAAAAGTGTTGGCGACTGAAAAGAAAACACGTGTGAAGCTGCGTGGAGGAGGCTGGCAAGGTGGCAGCTGCGAGTGCAGCTCCTCCTCCTCCTACTCAATCCTCCTCCTCCTCCTCCTCCGCCTCCTCCTCCTCCTCCTCCTCCTCCTCCTCCTCCTCCTCCTCATCATCATCATCATCATCATCATCATCATCATCATCATCAGCAGCTAGTGGTAGTACGCATCAGCAGCATCATCATCATCAGCAGCATCATCATCAGATCATCATCATCATCATCATCGTCACCGTCATCATCATCATCATCATCATCATCATCATCATCATCATCATCATCATCATCATCATCATCATCATCATCATCATCATCATCAGCATCAGCATCAGCATCATCATCATCACATCATCACATCATCATCATCATCATCATCATCATCATCATCATCATCATCATCATCATCATCATCATCATCATCATCAT
>CAUYUJ010022447.1:44178-123543 GCA_963575745.1 Prorocentrum cordatum
GGTCCTGCCGTCCGGCCTGGAGCAGTCCATGCGCACGCAGGCCCACATGAGGTTCGCCACGGCCTGCGCCGAGTAGCCCCCCAGCTCCGTCGTGCAGTGGGCCATCGCGGCCTCGATGAAGCCTCGGGCAGGCGCAAGGGCGGTCGCCGCTCCTAACGGGGCCCAAAAGTAGGCACCACCACCACCACCACCTCCCTCGCCCCCGTCCCTCTCCCAGGAAAAGGAGGGGAGGGGCAGGGCAGAGATGGGAGGAGGGATCAGCGTGGTGGTGATGCTTATTCTTGGGGCCCGCCGCTCCGGTGAGCTCCAGGGTTGCCAGGGCCCAGGCGATGTTAGAGATGCCCTGGTCTTCAAATTTGTCGATGTGGTCCGTCGCCACCGAGGCCAGCTTCAGCAACATCTCGTCCACCGACGCGGGCCGCGACGACGCGCGCCCCTTCTTGGCCGGGCCGGTCATCTGGGGAGCCAGACAGGAGGAGGAGGAGGAGGAGGAGGAGGAGGAGGAGGAGGAGGAGGAGGAGGGAGGAGGAGGAGGAGGAGGAGGGGAGGAGGAGGAGGGGGGGAGGGGGAGGAGGAGGGGGCGAGGAGGAGAAGGAGAAGCAGGAGGAGGAGGAGGAGGAGGGGAGGAGGGCGGGAGGGGGAAGGGGGAGGGGGAGGGGGAGTGGGAGGGAGGAGTACCCAACCTAACCTTTGGACCCGCCACCGTGCCTCGAGGCACGGAGGGGGCGTGCCCTCAGGTCCTCCCAATCCGCCTCCGGGCCTCAGCCCTCACTCCTGAGAAGTCTTTAAATGACTACCTACCAGACCACCCCAACCCAACCCGAAGACTCGAATTTCGGGTTGGGGGGCTACGGGTCCCATATGTGTTTTCTCGATGTTCCACGACCCCCCCACACTGGAAATCGAGGATAAATTGTGGCCTTCGGGTTGGGTTGGGGTGGTTTGGTGGGTGGTGATTAAAAGATTCGGAGCCCCTCGGCCCAAATCTTCTGGGGCGTGGCGCGGTTCCCCTGGGCTCTGGCGCGTTCTGTCGCGTGACTTGTTGGGGCCCAGGAGAGCCTCTGGACGGGCCAACGGAGCTCCAAGAGGCCCTGAGGGCGGTCCCAGAGGGTTCCGACTCGCTTACAGAATTGTCGCTCCAAGACGCCAAAGATGGACCCGAGACGACCCAAGAAGTCATCAAGACGCCCCAAGAGGCCTCCGAAAGGCTTCCGAGGAGGGCCCCGCGGGGCAAAATTCACTGAAGGTTTGTGGCCCTCCGGCCGTTTCGGCTTCCCGACGCTCCAAGACGCCTCCAAGATGACCCAAGAGGGCCCCAAGACAGCCCAATAGGCGCCCAAGACGGCCCAAGATGGCCCCAAGACGGCCACAAAAGAGACTCCACAAGCGGGCCACGAACCAGAAATTCTAGCCTTCCGCCCCGACAAGGCCCCAGGAGGCCCCCAGAGGCCCCCAGAGGCCCCCAAGAGGCTCTCAAGAGGCTCAAAACGGCCCAAGAGGGGCGCAGACGGCCCAAGAGGCGCCGAAAACAGCCCAACAGGACCACAAGACGGCGCCAAGAGGGGCCCGGAAGAGAAAAAAGGAACCGAGAATCCGATCCTTCCGCCCCAAGAGGCACCCGGGAGGCTCCCAGAGGCGCCCAGGACACCCCCACGAGGCCCCCAGGAGGCCCCCAAGAGCACCCAAGAGGCCCCGGAGAGGCCAACAAGAGGCCCCCCACAAAAAAAACAAGAAGCACCCAAACTGCCTCCAAGAGGTCCCCGAGAAGCCTCCCACGATCCCAACGAACATCCGATAGGCTTCATACCCACAACCCAGACACGGTGGCGGGACAACTTCAGGGCTCGCCGTCCCGCGGGTTCCCTTCCTAGTCCTAGTCATTGCTCCTCCCCGCCCTGCCTTTTCTGCCTGGGCGGTGGACTTGGGCCCCCCCTGCGGGCCTTGCCTGTGACGGGCTGCCTGAGCCTCCCCCGAAGACACACGAGGAGCGAAAACCTCTCAGAAGGCCGAGGGGCCTCTGAGAAGCCTCGCCGCCTGCTGCGAAGGCTTGCTACTTCTCACTTCCCACCCCCTCGCTCGCCGCCGAATCAACACTGGACCAGACGTGTTGGCATCGTGGGGGGGAAGCGCATCTTTCACGTCCGCCCGCCTCGGGGATCTTCCGACCCGGGTCAGTCCAGACCCAGGTCAGTCAGGCCTTGCAGAATCCTGCAAGATCCTGCAAAATCCTGCACCCAAACCCGGGCCAACGCGAAAGCTCCTGCAGGACCCCGCAGGATCCTGCACCCGAGCCCGGGTCGACGCGCCCTGGCCCTGCAGGAGCCTGCAAGATCTGGCGCTCTGGCTGACCCCCGGCGGCATGTGCGCGGCCCAGGGGGGGTGCCCAGGGACGTATTGAAAAACAAAGAGGGCCCATGAAGTCTGGGGAGATACCATGGCCCAGGCCATGATATCTCCCCCCCCCTAGTCCTCAACCCCCTCTCGGCCGCCCTCACGTCCGCCCGCCTCCGCCGGGCCTCCCGCCGGCGGAGCCGCCCGTGCCTTCGTTTCCGCCGCCTGCGCCGGGCCTTCCGCCGGAGGCGAGATGCCAGCCTGTCGATCCCTCCAAGGCGAGGCCCACTCCAGAGCTCGGCTGGGGGCGAGAAGGAGGAGGAGGAGGAGGAGGAGGAGGAGGAGGAGGAGGAGGAGGGAGGAGGAGGAGGAGGCGGAGGAGGAGAGGGAGGAGGGAGGAGGAGGAGGAGGAGGAGGGGAGGAGGAGGGAGGAGGAGGAGAGGAGGAGGAGGAGGAGGAGGAGGAGGAGGGGAGGAGGAGGATGGGGCAGGGAGGAGGAGGAGGAGGAGGGAGGAGGAGGAGGAGGAGGAGGAGGAGGACGCCCCACCCAGTAAGATGCTGGGCGCTGCCGTGCGCAGACGGCACGCCCATCGCCCCGTTCGGCTCGAGATGGATACGTCTCTTGCATCTCAAGCCTATCAGGACCAGCGCACGGCATCCGCAGGCCGCAACTGGTGTGCTCGTGTCTCTTACGTTCTCCCTCGTCCCATCTTCTACTGTCTCTTGTCTCTGTAGATCTGCCTGCGTGGGGGTGCCCACGGCCAAGCAAGAAGGCACCCCGGGCGTGGTCTCTCGCCATCGCTTGGACGTCCGCTCCCGTGCATGTTTCAATTTCGTGCGTGTATGCTTGTTCGCAAGATGCTCCTAAATGCTCCTCGATGACCCTCGCTTCGAAAAAATGCAAACGCCCAAGCGGCGCCTTCTTCTCAGACCCCCGCTGCGCTGGGCTGCCCAAGGGCTCCCGCGGGCAGCCCACCATGACAAGCGGCCAAGAGGGCCCACAGACGCCTCTAGGATGGCCATGACGATGACGATATCGTCATCATCATCATCATCATCATCATCATCATCATCATCATCATCATCATCATCATCATCATCATCATCATCATCATCACCATCACCACCATCATCATCATCATCATCATCATCATCATCATCATCATCAGCATCAGCATCAGCATCAGCATCAGCATCAGCATCAGCATCAGCATCATCCTCATCAGCATCACCATCATCACCATCATCATCAGCAGCAGCATCAGCAGCAGCATCATAATCATCCTCAACCTCATCCTCATCATCAGCCGCATCATCATCATCATCATCGTCATCATCGTCATCATCGTCCGCATCATCATCAGCAGCATCATGGGCATCATCATCCGCATCATCATCATAAGCATAAGCCTCATCCTCATTAGCATCATCAGCATCATCATCACCATCAGCATCATATCCTTATTTATCATCATCATCATCATCAACAACATCAGCATCATCATCACCACCACCATCATCATCATCATCATCAGCAGCATCATCATCATCATCATCATCATCATCATCATCAGTATCATCATCAACAGTAGCATCAGCGCCATTTATCATCATCATCATCATCAACAACATCAGCATCATCATCACCACCACCATCATCATCATCATCATCAGCAGCATCATCATCATCATCATCATCATCATCATCATCAGTATCATCATCAACAGTAGCATCAGCGCCATCATCATCATCATCATCAGCATCAGCATCAGCATGAACAGCATTGTCAACAGCATCGGAATCATCATCATCAGCTGCACAAGCATTCATCAAAATAATCATCCTCATCAGCACCAGTATCATCAGCATCGTTATCATCATCATCATCATCATCATCATCAGCACAAGCATCATCATCATCATCATCAGCAGCAGCATCACCCTCATCCTCACCAGCATCATCAGCATCATCAGCATAATCATCCTCTTCTTCATCATCATCAGCATCATCATCGTCAGCGTCATCGTCATCATCAACATCATCACCACCACAAACATCATCATAATCCGAATCAGCACCATCACCACCACCAACACCACGATCATCAAGGTGATCATGCGCGTCATCAACACCGCCATAATCGTCATCATCACTATTATAATCATCATCACCACCAGCATCATCAGCATCATCCTCGTCATCATCGGTATCATCCGCATCATTTTTGCCCGTGACAGACCTCCCATCAAACTCCATGAGCATGCAGGGTGCTCGCGATGTCCTCCTCGCGCGGGGAGCAAAGTCAGCTGCAAAGCTGATCCAAACAAATGACTCGAGCCATCGAGGAGGGATCCCCAATCTGCCGCGAAGTCTCCTGGCGCCAAAGCCCTCGAAATGCGACCAGTGTAGCCGCGGGGTCTGGGAAGCTGTCCTGTGAGCAGCATCGCCACTTGTCTGGGCTTGGGGTTGCTGCATCCACCGACGAGGTCTTTTGTCTGACGCACCGTAGTATACGAGCCGCAACGTCGGCAGAACACGCACCCCAGCCCTGCATGAAGCACACGGGCGATTCTCAGCTGGTGGGCACGAGAAGGAGGGACAGGAGGGGCCAAAAGGGCAAGGAGCGAGGGAGGGATGGGCCCGCACTCAGTGAGGCCAGCCCTTCGCCCATTCTTGAATGAACGGAAACATGTGATGCATTGCCATCCGTTGTTGACCCACCTCAAATCGTGGGCCATGAGACAGCTCTTGATTGGCCTAAAAATCTGGGCCCTGCTTAAATCGCCGAATAAATCCCAGGCTCGTGGCCAGGCTTGAAGCACAGTTGCCATGGCTCTGGCCGTCGCAAATAAACCTTTCTCGGTCCTTGGAGACCCTGGCCACATCTACCTGAGAGGACAATTCCCCCGCAGCTTGCTTGGCAAAAACGCCCGCCCAGGGATCCCCCCTAGTTTTCCAAGGGGCTTGCCTACTATCAAATGCATCTAAATGTGCTTTCACGTTGTGAGCCCGCGTTTTTAATGCACCTCCAGTGGCCCACCTGGGCCGCCTTCTGTTGGGCACCTCTGGTCACGTCCCAGGCGCCCCAAGCAACGGCAGCACAATCCAGTTAAAATTCTTGGCCAACAGACTTCTGCTCGACGTGGCCGACGATGCTTATCAAGGCGCGGTGTTCGGCGAGGGCGGCTGTCTGAGGCAGGCTGGCAGGGATACTTCCACGCATACCTCTGATCAGATTGCCTTCGTGATCGGCCTCGATAGCTGCCCAGCCTCCTCTCGCAAAAATCTCGCACTTTGGCTCGACCACCGACCATCTCCGAAAACAACCGCACCTTCCTGAAACTCGAATGGGTCGATCCTTCCATTCGCGTCGAAATAGAGGACGTCACCATGCTTTGGCCCTGGCACCTCAATGCCGGGCGTTGGTAGCCAGAGCGAATCATAAAAAGGACTGCCTTCACCTGCCAGAATAGCCTCTTCTACGACAGACGGGCCAACCGCGGCACGCTCGGCTTCTCCACGCGGACATTTCCAGACTCGATGTCACACTGTGCCCAGGTTGGGGCAGAAGCGGCACTTCGGCGAGACCTGGAACCCCCACCTGTGAAGTGAGACTGCCGTGGTGTAGGACCTGCAGAATAACTTTCTTGCTATCCCCTTCCCCTGGGCCGTCAGGCCCCCGGCTTCCATCAACAGCTGAATGGGCTCAGTCCAGAGCCCCTTTTCCTTGATGTCATGGGTCCTGGGGTGGTTCTCCTCCGCCAACAATCTGGAAATCGAATATTCAAGATAATTGGCCTGGATGCCCCGCTTGAAAATCTCCTGCGCTAGAGTGGGTGGGGAGTCGGCAAGCCGATCCCCAGGTCTTTCTCTGGAAGTGAAGGAAGCTGCCCCTGTGAAGGAAGCTGCCCCCGTGAACTTCCATCCTGCTTCGACCCCCCAAAAAGAGCGCATCTAGGATGGGGCGCGCCCCGCGCCTCCTTCATCCCTGCGAGACGGGCGCGCCCGCAAGCTTCTGCAAGCACGCGCGGCAGGTCTTCGAGAGCTGCCTCGCCGAGAAGACGCCTGCAGCCCGAATATCATTATCACGCGACTCCCACCATTCACGCGAGTACCTAGCAACCGCGTCAGCAGCGTGAGCAATGGGGCCCTCAGGAGAGTTTGGGGCCCAGGCGAGGTCGATGGAGAGCCCGGGGCCCCAGATGCCCAGCGCCGTCGCCCCCGCGACCCTCAGTCCGAGAACGTCTTTGGCCGAGAGGGCCACAACATCGCTTCCGTCGGTGACGCTGGGCTTCTGCCCCATGAAGATGAGCTTGGCTTTGGCACCAGCTTGCCCCCCTTCATCCCTCTGACGTTTGGCATGCGTCGGAGAGCGGCGGCCCAACGGGCCTTACGTTGCGCTGACTTGCCTGGGCCTGGCTGGCCTTTTGGGAGCTGCCTGGGCATCTTGGGGCCCTTCATCATGCGCTGCGCGAGGTGGCCCACGGAGAAATCCACCCCCGAGTTGACCACCTCCCCAGCCAATGTGAACCCGTACATGCCAGGAGCCTCTGGCGCCAACTCTATGACCGGCTGCGAGTTCGTGGTGAAACAGCCCCTTTTGAGGGCGATCGGCAAACCTAGCCTGCAGGAGCACGCCTCGATCAGGTTGCTGGCGACTGTGCCTAGCAGGTTGAGGCACTCCACTGACGCCACATGGTGCGAGTCAAACTCCAAGTCATCTACGTGCATGGTAAAACTGGCACCTGGAATCTCTTTCATCCCTTCCGCCGTTGGAACAACGTAACCTTTCATCTCAAAAGCTGCCGTGCTGGACCCCGCGACAACGCCCCTCACCGGGTGAAACTGGGGGGGGGGGGGGGGGGGGGGGGGGGGGAACTCTCTCCGTTGTGAATACTCTCGGCCACCAAGCGGAGGCTGCGGAGTGGGAAAGAACATACACCGCACTCGTCCCAGAGCTGCACGTGGCCCACGAGCTCGTAGCACTGCTTAAAATCGCACGACTGCGCACTGCTTAAAACTGCTCTCGCGCTCATCAGCAAGGGCCGCCCTTACAGCTTGCCTCCAATACCGTCGGTGGTGGATCTCCCTGGGGCCATGCTGAAAGCCCCGAGGTGCCTGACGGAGCTCTCCCAGACCACGCAATTCCTGCACTGGACCTTGGAAACCATCCTGGAGTAACTGCGAAAGAAACCGATTGGTCTCCTCCCCGAAACAGGCTTCTCAAACAACTGGACAAAAAATATTCTCAGCTGAGTCGGCCCTTTTGCCCAGGGCCACCTGAAGGGAGAGGGGGCTGGACATGGCCTGGAGCGCCTTGGGGGCACACGAGGCTGAAATGCCTGGGGTGGGCCCCGCCAGTGGCGATCGCATGCTTCTTGAACCCGCTGGAGATTATCCTGAACGCAGCTGGCGGGAGCTGCAAAAAACTGCCTGGTCGGCTGCGCAGAAGTCGCCCTCCATGCCGTGCTCCAGATATCTTGTTGCGCTTAAAACCTGGCACTGAATGAGCCTGTGTCTCCCCCTTCAGCTGGATTGAAGATCTCTTCCCTGCAATTGGCGGGCAGCCTGTCGCACGCGCGGGCCCACCGGGCCCCTCCCTCCAGAGCCTCGGAGCACCAGGTCGTCCAGGAAGCGTTCTTGCTGTTTTCCTTCTTGCAAGCTAAACTTCCCAGCAAAGTCGCAAACCGAATCCACGCCACTAGCTCCTCCAAAACCGCGGTCCAGGGGCGGCGCTTTGTCCTCGGGGCCCCCCTGCCGAAGCACTTCAAAATGCATGTCCAGAAAAACTCACCTTCAGGCCAGTGGCGCCAAAAAGGAAGGTGAAGTCCTCTCGCTGCATCTCTGAGCAGGCGAGTGAAGCACTGTGAACTTGCAGGGGTTACGCTTTTCTTCATCAAACTATTGAACTCCTGCAACCTTCGAGCAACCCAGCCAATCGCCATCGAAACCGATTTGAACGGACTGCTGCGAGTTATGAGGAGCTTGGCCAGTGAAATCTGATGAGCTTATAAGGCGCGCCCCCCTTTCTGGCGCCCGTCGGAGCCGTCTGCTTGGAAAATGTCACCCAGCTCATCCCAGACACGACTGACCCAATCTGCAAACACTCTGTCCTGGAGCTGTTAAACTCTTCAGCTCGTTCGGCAAGGACAGGGCGTAGCAATCCTACTTCAGCTGGGCATTCCTCCACGGGCCCTGATAGGGGGCCCAACAGGTCCTGTTAGTCTGGGGGCTCGGGGTTTGGCCCCACAGGTTGGAGGGCCCCTAACTTTCTGCGCATACATAAGTTTAACACTTTGAGCCCCTGAGTGCCCTCGACAATGTCTAGGTGGACTGGCCGATGCGGAGGCGCGCGGGCTGCGAGATGCACTCGACATGGCTGAGCACCACACGTCGGCACTCTGCTCACAATGCAAAAATCGATCATGGACGAGTGGTCTCCTTGAACTAATGTCGGCGCGCCAGGTCTGCAGATTACCCCTCCGAATCTGCCTGGCGCCAACGCGCTCTCTAAGATGTCAGGTTCGACGTTGAAGTCTCCACCCGCCACGAACGGCGCCCCCGCCCCCAGGGCGCGCTGCCCCAAGGTCATGTTGAGCCAGATATTCGCCGGGCCCTGTCCTGCACCAGATACCCAATAGTTCGAATACAGACTCACAAGGCTATGGGCCTTCGTTCTACAGTATACATGCAAGAGCCTCCCTGGGCTCAATCATAATGCCAAGGCTGCGGGGGTCTACCCAGATATCTAAATGCGCCCTAGCCGCGACGCTTACCCCCCCCCCCCCCCCGCTCGGGAAACCAGCGGGCACAAGTAGACGCGGTGCCCATAAAAAAGGCCCAGCCTTTTTTTTACTGAGCTTCTGGCGGGCCTCTAAAATTCCTGCCAAGGTGAGTTTATGCTCCTGGGCAAATACAATAGACGCATTGCAGTCAGCCAAGAAGTCCAAAATCGTGGCCCAACAGGACCCATTCACACTGCAGAACTTGAGTGGTCTGCACGCTCCTCTGCAACTCCGGTTATTACCGTTGGGGGGGGCGGCGCCTCCACTACGGTGAGGTGAGCGGCTCTGCTCCCCTGGGGCCCGCTCCCCCACTCTATTCGCAGGTGGCTCCAGGCGGCTTCCCGCGGCGGCGGCTGCGGCTGTCGGGGCGGGGTCTGGCCCAGTCGGGCCTCCAGGGGCGCCCGCGGCCTGCGGAGTCGCAGCACCGCCAGCCGCATCCACCGCCGCTGGGCGCGAGGCTCCACCTCCGCCCGGCGCCATCCGTGGTTCGCCTGGCTCGACCGAGGCGTCCACTGAACTCGCTGCTGCAATCTGTGGGGCCGCCTGTGGCGTGTCTGGCGGCTGGGCGCGCGGCTTCAGTGCCTGCGCGAAAGCCGTGACAGCGAGAACGAGCTGGGGATTCGCTGAGCCGCCTGGCCCATGGACTCCAACGTTGACTTGATCCCGTTGAACGACTCGAGCGCCGGGGCCTGCGGAGCCTTCGGACCCTCCTCGCCCCTCGCCTTCAAGTCCCATTGCTTCTGGTATGCTTCGATATTGGCGATCTCGTCTAGGCACTGCTTGATCATTGTCTCTCTCTCTCTCTCTCTCTGTCGCACCTTCTCCTGCTTGAGTTTGTACAACTGCTCTGCCACCATCGCTTCGTTTATCAGCTGCTCGAGTGCGACCTTGCGGTTCTCGAGCGCCTTCTGCTTCTGGCCCAGCTTCTGCGTCATCGACTGGGCCATCTGCATTGGGGTCTTCTCTGAATCTCTGGGCACGGACTGCCTCGAGAACTGCCTGCAACTGGGACGCGTCAATCTTGCCAGCCTTCTCCGCGGCGTCGAACGCCACCTGGATTTTCATGATGGCGCCTCCGTAGTCCGTGCCCTTCGATCCCGTTGCTTCGCTACCCTGCGCCTTCTGGCCCTCCGATCGTGTGGGCCGCAGGCTTCTTTGGTGTCTGCCAGTGCTGACCACACTGCCAGCACCACTCCTTCGACAAGTTCACCGATGCTGTGCACGTGCCGCACGACCATGCCTAGGTTGGGGGTCCTGTGGAGCGGCCCTTTTGTTCGCCTCCAACTCATCGACTGGCATTCGTGGCGCCCTTGTTGTCGCCCTTCTTGCCCGTCTTGCCCTTACACCCTTGGCCCATGGCGAAGTGCGGCAACCTCCCCTGCTGCCCGCGGTGGTGGCGTTCTAACTCCGCGAACGCTACTGTGATGATCCTGCGCGCCTGCTGGCGCTTGTGGCGGGCACGTCTGTGCCACGCTGGTTCAGCACGGGGAGGAGGAATGGCGGCACCAGCCGAACTCCGCGGCGGCTGGGGGCTGGGGGCGGCCGTCTGGAGAGAAAAGAAACGCGTTTCCTGCAACGGCTCGAGCCGTTTATCATCAGCATCATCATCAGCATCCGCCTCATCATCCTCGTCATCAGCATTCTGATCATCATCAGCACCTCATCACCATCACCAGCATCACCAGCAGCATCAACATAATCACCATCACCATCAGCAGCATCATCATCATCATCATCATCATCATCATCATCATCATCATCATCATCATCATCATCATCAGCAGCATCATCATCATCATCATCATCGGCATCATCATCATCATCAGCATCGAAGCGACACCCATAAGGGCCCTGATATATGCTTTTGGAAGAGGAAGGAAGAGGAACAAGGGCGGCCGCAACACCTCTCGAGAAACCCGTGCACTCCGCAGCGATGCGCGGCAGAGGCTGACCAGGGGCTTTACCAACCACAACTTGCCATCGCTCGGACGTTCCCCGTGCATTGGTTGGTGTCGTGCGTTTTTCTGTTGCTGGATGATCTAGGATGCTCCTCGATGGTCCCCGTCGAGGAAAAATGCACAAGTCCGAGCGATGCCAAGACAAGGGCCCCAAGATGGCCCAAGCGAGCTGCCGACAGGATCCCAGATCGAACGCGTCCGCGAAGGCGTGGCTGACTCCTGGACCTGCTCATGGCGATCACACTAGCTGCCCTGACGGCTACCCGCCTCTTTTTCGTTCCACGGCATGCTCCAACACTGCCCTGATCAATAGAACTCGCCCTGGTACCGTTGATGGATGGGCTGATGGGAAGTACGCGAAACGTCAAGGAGTCACGAACATCTGATGGGAGTGCCTGAGAACCACAAAAGGTCGGCTGTGTGAGGCAGGCCAATGCTTCACGTAGTCCCTCGATATGGAAGGGCAGGCTGGAGGACAAGGTATCAGTTGTATCCCTATCACTTCTCCCTTCTTGAACTCGTAGAGCTTCGCATACGACCACGCCACCATCGAGAGCTCCTGAGCCTGGAACTCCAATAGGCGGCCTGGCAGCGTGTCTCTGACCACGCGCGAGAAACCGCTGCCAAGCGACCACACGAAAGCGACGTTGTGTGCCAACCGAGCTCGACGAGCATGAAGGAACGATATGTCAACATGCGAGCGCGAAATAGCCCAGGTGGACCACTGCTTCGGAGCGCTGGCTGTGTTCTGAGGGATGCGCATGCGGTGTTCAGAACTGACTGTGGATGTCTCGTGAGCCGCTCCTCCTGGCTTGCTCTTGCTTAAGCTCCTTCTGCCACGCCTCCCTCCTCCCTCTTCTCGTCCTCCCCCCCCTCCGCGTCCTCCTCCTCGTCCTTCTCCCCCTCGTCCTCCTCCCCCTTCTCGGCCTCCTCCCCCCCTCCACGTCCTCCCCCATCCTCGTCCTCCTCCCCCCCTCCTCATCCTGCCCCTCCTCGTCCTCCCCCTCCGCGTCCTCTTCCAACTCCCCCGACTGGAGAAAAGGCCGCGCATCCCCCCCCCCCCCCCGCCCGAGGGCGGCCTGCGGAGGCCTCGGCCATGGCAACGAGCGTGTTGCGCACGCCGCTGTCCTGTGGGCCTTCCCGGACGGCAGGGGCAACGAGGATCGAGCCTGCCTCGATCCTCGACATCCTCGATCCTCGCCGCTCGACCCTCGCTCGATCCCTTCTCCTCGGCATCCTCGATCGATCCTCCCGAGGGGCCTCCTCGATCCTCTCCGATGATCCTCAGGACGTGTGTTTAGCCCAATGTGTGTGAGCGTGTGTTGGTGTCCCGTTCTGCTCCGCCGACGGCACGCGGCCCGTGTCGGCCGCGATCATGCCGCCCGCGCCGGAGCGAGGTGCTTCGGAGGACGGGCGCACGCTGGCGCGACACACGTTCTGGAGGAGGAGGAGGAGGAGGAGGAGGAGGAGGAGGAGGAGGGAGGAGGAGGGAGGAGGAGGGAGGAGGAGGAGGAGGAGGAGGAGGAGGAGGAGGAGGAGGAGGAGGAGGAGGAGGAGGGAGGAGGAGGAGGAGGAGGAGGAGGAGGAGGAGGAGGGAGAGGAGGAGGGAGGAGGAGGAGGAGGAGGAGGAGGAGGAGGAGGAGGTCATCGAGGGGAGCGAGGGGCGAGGCTCGAGGATGTCGAGGGCCAGGGGTCGAGCGAGGATCGACGATCCTCAGGCCACGCGTCGGCGCCAGCGGTGCGCCTCTCCTCCGAGGCCCCCTCGCCCCGACGCAGGCGGCAGCATCGCGGCCGACGCAGGCTGCGTGCTGGCTGCGGAGCAGTCAGGGACAACACACACACACACACACACACACACACACACACACACGTCGGGCCAGCACAAGTCCTGAGGATCATCGAGAGGAACGAGGGGCGAGAGTCGAGCCCTCCGAGCCCCTGTGGAGGCGAAAGAAAATCGTACTCGGTTCAAGAATCCGCCGGCCCCCTTGTGGGGCCACCAGGCTGTAGGCCGAAGCTTCGCAGTTTCCTATACCAGTTGCAGCTTCCAGTTTCCACTGTTACAGTTCTGCTTCTTGCTGCTTACTGTTCCTTGTTGATGGACCGCGCGAGGAGGGGGAGGCCCAAACGGGCAGGTTGAGCACGCCCTGAGCGTGTGCTCTGAATTGCTGGGGTTGGTAAAAATTGGCACCCCTCACGCAGATCGGCGGGGTCAGGGTCCAAAAACACATCGGATTTGCGCTCCCAGGGCCTCCTGGGGCATGCTGCGGCGCCCAGGTCCATCAAGTTTTGCAAAACAAGCGTTTCGCTCGAGACATCCTCTATGTTTTGGCGCGGGGGGCGCACCATCCTCGAACGGGCACACAAAAATTCAACATTTTCACATTTTCCGCGCCGCGTTGGACTTCACTTAGTTTTTTATCGAAATGAACGGGGGTCCGCGGACCCCGTTATTTATCGAGGATCCGAGATGGGGGGTAAATTTTTCCCGACCATCCTGTGGTGTTGGGTCTTCGTTTTGAAGAGACAGCGCGCCGCGTCCCTCACTCACGCCTCCTCCCCCTCCTCCTTGCTGCCGCCCGCATGCGTCACGCACACCCAATTCGGCACAGCCCTCACACGCTTCGTGGCCCCATAGGGAGCTCCACCGAAGGCCCCAGTGCGTGCCGCACCGCATGCTCCACCGTCCCGCACACCCAATTCGGCACACCCCTCACACGTTTCGTGGCCCCATAGGGAGCTCCACCGAAGGCCCCAGTGCTGCCGCCCGCATGCGTCACGCACACCCAATTCGGCACACCCCTCACACGTTCGTGGCCCCATAGGGAGCTCCACCGAAGGCCCAGTGCTGCCGCCCGCATGCGTCACGCACACCCAATTCACACCCCTCACACGTTTCGTGGCCCCATAGGGAGCTCCGCCGAAGGCCCCAGTGCTGCCGCCCGCATGCGTCACGCACACCCGTTCGCACACCCCTCACACGTTTCGTGGCCCCATAGGGAAGGCTGCCGCCCGATCACGCACACCCAATTCGGCACACCCCTCACACGTTTCGTGGCCCCATAGGGAGCTCCGCCGAAGGCCCCAGTGCTGCCGCCCGCATGCGTCACGCACACCCAATTCGGCACACCCCTCACACGTTTCGTGGCCCCATAGGAGCTCCGCCGAAGGCCCCAGTGCTGCCGCCCGCATGCGTCACGCACACCCAATTCGGCACACCCCTCACACGTTTCGTGGCCCCATAGGGAGCTCCGCCGAAGGCCCCAGTGCTGCCGCCCGCATGCGTCCCGCACACCCAATTCGGCACACCCCTCACACGTTTCGTGGCCCCATAGGGAGCTCCGCCGAAGGCCCCAGTGCTGCCGCCCGCATGCGTCACGCACACCCAATTCGGCACACCCCTCACACGTTTCGTGGCCCCATAGGGAGCTCCGCCGAAGGCCCCAGTGCTGCCGCCCGCATGCGTCACGCACACCCAATTCGGCACACCCCTCACACGTTTCGTGGCCCCATAGGGAGCTCCGCCGAAGGCCCCAGTGCTGCCGCCCGCATGCGTCACGCACACCCAATTCGGCACACCCCTCACACGTTTCGTGGCCCCATAGGGAGCTCCGCCGAAGGCCCCAGTGCTGCCGCCCGCATGCGTCACGCACACCCAATTCGGCACACCCCTCACACGTTTCGTGGCCCCATAGGGAGCTCCGCCGAAGGCCCCAGTGCTGCCGCCCGCATGCGTCTTCGTTTCGTGGCCCCATAGGGAGCTCCACCGAAGGCGGCACACCCCTCACACGCTTCGTGGCCCCATAGGGAGCTCCACCGAAGGCCCCAGCGGCCGCGCTCACATGCGTCCCCGCCACCCATCCCGGCACGCCCCTCACAACAACAGGTTTCGTGGCCCCATAAGGGAGCTCCACCGAAGGCCCCAGTGGCACCGCCCGCATGCGTCACCACCCGCACCCAATTCGGCACACCCCTCACACGTTTCGTGGCCCCGTAGGGAGCTGCACCGAAGGCCCCAGTGGCGGCGCTCACATGCGTCCCCGCCACGCATCCCAGTACACCCCTCACGCGCTTCGTGGCTCCATAGGGAGCTCCACCGAAGGCCCCAGTAGCGGCGCTTACATGCGTCTCCGCCACCCATCCCGGCACCCCCCCTGCAGCAGCATCATGTTTCGGGGACCCATAGGGAGCTCCACTGGAGGCCCCAGTGGCGGCCCTCACATGCGTTTCCGCCACCCATGTCGGCACGCCCCGCACGTGTTTCATGTCCCCATAGGGAGCTTCTCCGAATGCCCCAATGGCACCCATCTCGGCACACCCCTCACATGTTCCGTAATACTATGGGGGGTTCCTTTGAAGATGAAACCCGCAGCTGCGGTACTGACAACTGCATATGGTTGGGTTCTTCGCCAGGCTAATTTTCGACTTGTTTCGAATGGTCACGCACGAAACGCACTTTCCGCGCCGCGTTGCACTTCACCTCGGTTTTCTATCGAAGAAAACGGGGGTCCGCGGACCCCGTTATTTATCGAGGATCCAAGGTGGGGGGTCGACTTTCCTCGAGCGGGCACGAGCGAAACGCATGTTTCACGCCGAATTGGACTTTACCTTGTTTTTTATCGAGCTGAAATTCGCTGGCCCTACAGAAGTTGGCACCGGGGAAATTTCCTAATAAAGAATGCCCTGGGCCTGCGCTCTTGCCGGGAGAAACACACGTATTCGTTCCCCTGGAGGGGGACAATATATAGGTAATGAGAGGGCCCATATATAGGAACATACATAACACTCGTATTCGTGTCCCTGGAGAGGGCCAATCTATAGGAATAGACGTAAAAACACACGTATCGTGCCCCTAGAGGGGGCCAATCTAAAGGTAATGAGAGGGCCCATCTATAGGAACATACATAGAACACACACGGTTTCGTGCCCATGGAGAGGGCCAATGCATAGGAACACACAGAATCCTGGAGAGGGCCAATCTACAGGAACATATGTAAAACACACGTATTCGTGCCCCTGGAAGGTGCCAATCTATAGGTAATGGAAGGGCCAATATGTAGGAACAGACGTAATCCGTTCCCCTGACCAAAGCGTGTCCCGCACCCTGTGACTTATCGACCGCGATTTCAAAAACCAGCGTTTCGCTAGGGACATCTTCAATTTTTAATTCGCCGGCCCTACGCGACCTCGATATTTATCGCAACAGAAATTCGCCGGCCCTACAGCCGTCAAAACTGGAAGGAAACAAAACTAAAAGAGAACCCTGGGCCTGAGCCCTTTCCGGGAAAAACGGTGCACTCTCGTGTTCTGGGCCGATGATTGGCTTGCGTGATGCGCTGCAATACAGGCAAGCCAGGTCCGCCCGGGTCGATGTAAACACAGATTCCTGAGTTTGAGATGTCGAACCTCAAAGCAGAAGAAGATCGATCTGAAAGGCTAATCCCATCCTCCGAAATGGTCTCGCAAGTCCCGCGAGGCCGTTCCCTAGGGATTTCACGCAATATGCCTGCAGGTGGATCCCGAGGCACATCGGAGTTCTCCTTCACACCACACCCACGACACGGGTTACCTCATCATGCATGTCCGAGCCCTGTGCGTGGAACAGCTGAAACTTTACCGGCATTCCCCATGAGTCTCTCAGCGACACGTGGAAATTGACGGTGTCCACGAGTGGCGGCTCCAAGAACTTGATCAAGTTGACTTCCTCGGTTGCGTTGAAAGCTAGATCAGCAAAGCGAGTGCCTAAAAACATATGTTGCGGCGGTTTCAAAAGCAGCGTGGCAAGGTGCGTGGACGATTTCGAAAGCTGATAGTCTTTCGACAGATGAACTACAGCGTCGCACATACTAGACAGGAGCCTTCCGCTGTGGCTTCAAAATTCCGCGACTCCTTCACCTCCAAAGTTGCCAAAAACTCAGCATCGCGGGATCGTGTGCATATGGCTGTTGTTGGAGAACGATGAAATCGCTACCAACTACTTCATACAGAAGTTCACAAGCTCAAGCAAAGGCGATACAGTTGCGACGTACGCGCAAACCAAAACATGATCGACCCACGAACCCGGAAAGGAATATAGAACTGTAACACATGGCAGCGTTTTCAAAGGCACCTGATTGGGTGACGGGCAAATGCAATGCTGAGTGTGTCGATCTTGATGTACCCTGCCGAGGGCTGTGCTGTGCTGCGCAGTGCTGAATTGCGATGTGCCATGGCGCGATTGTGCTCTATGGCGTCGTGGATCGAATCCTCCTTTGCATCCGAGTCCTGACCGAACTGATCTGGATCTTAAGCTCGAGCTGCCTGAACACATAATAGCTGCCCCAGAGCTAAAAGGACAAGGGAACATGCCAGGAGGACGCGCCGCGAGACGTCCCAAGGGATGCGCCAGGCGACGTGCCAGGGGACGTGCCATGGGGTCGCACCGCGGGACGTGCCGAGGGGACGCGCTATGGAACGTGCCAATGGATGTGCCACGGGATGTGCCAGGGGACGCGCCACGCGACGTGCCAGGGGGACTCGCCAAGGGACGCCCCACGGAAAGTGCCAAGAAACGTGCCAAGTTGCAATGCTGAGTGTATCGATCTTGATGTACCGTGCCGAAATCTGTGCTGTGCTGCGCCGTGCTGAATTGCGATGTGCCATGCCGCGATTGTGCTCTATAGCCTCGTGGATCGAGTCCTCCTTTGCATCCGAGTCCTGACCGAACTGATCTGGATCTTAAGCTCGAGCTGCCTGAACACATAGTAGCTGCCCCAGGAGTTAATTGACAGGGGGACATGCCAAGAGGACGCGACGCGGAACGTCTCAAGGGACGCGCCAAGCGACGTGCCAAGGGACGTGCCATGGGGACGCAACGCGGGACGTGCCAAGGGGACGCGCTACGGAACGTGCTGGGAACAAGCGTTTCGCTCGAGACACCCTGTCAAAACCCAAGGAAAGCATGGCAGAACGAGCGAATTAGCCTAGACATCCTCTAAATTCCTGCGCGCGGGACGAGGCACGCGCGAGACATCCTCAGGATTCCTGCGCGCGGGACGTTAAAACAACAATTTCGCCTGAGACATCCTCTGAATTCTGGCCCCCCACGAGGCCCCCGCTCGAGACATCCCCCAATGTTACAAAACCTGCGTTTCGCTTGAGACCTCCTCAACCTATTTTTCAATTTTTTGTAAACAAAGAAAAATGCTCGAGACATCCTGCCAAAATCCTAAGAAATCCGAGCAAAACAAACGAAATAGCCGAGACATCCTCAAAATTCCTGCGCGCGGGACGCGGCACGCGGGAGACTTCCTCTGAATTCCTGCGAGCGGGACGTCAAAATCCAATGAAATCATTGCAGAACAAGCGAATTAGTCGAGACATCCTCAAAATTCCTGCGCGCGGGACGCGGCACGCGCGTGACATCCTCGGAATTCCTGCGCGCGGGACGTGAAAACAAGCATTTCGCCTGAGACATCCTCTGAATTCTGGCCCCCCACGAAGCCCCCGCTCGAGACATCCCCCAATTTTGCAAAACCAGAGTTTCGCTCGAGACATCCTCAACAAATTGTAAAAAGAAGCATTTCGCTCGAGACATGCTGCCAAAGTCCCAAGACATCCTGGAAAAACAAGCGAATTAGTCGAGACGTCCTCGAAATCCCTGCGCGCGGGAAGCGGCACGCGCGAGACATCCTCGGAATTCCTGCGCGCGGGGCGCTTTTCCACGTCGCGGTCGGGGCTCCAGACTTCGGTTTTTGTTTGAGGATTCTGCTACAAATGCCCCGCACCCGATTTTTTACAAAGGAAAATGGTGGTCCGCAGAACCCGTTATTTATCGAGGATCCGAGATGGGGGGTCGACTTTCCTCCAGCGGGCACGCGCGAAACGCATTTTTGTCACGCCGAATTGGACTGCACCCCGTTTTTTATTAAGAATAATTCCGCCAGCCCCCTTCAAGTCAAAACCGGGGGTAAACCTCTAAAAGAGACCCCTGGGCCCGCGCCCTTTCCGGGAAAAGACATCAGTCCACGCTCCGCATGAAATAGGCCCAGCACGAAACGTACGCTAATCCTGATGCGACTCCCACTTGAATAGCTTATTATGACTGGGTTGCTGGCTGCAGGAAATATGATATAGTACATAACTGATGTTACATGTACAGCACACGAGGGACCAAGGTACGCGGACTGACAAATGCGCACGAGGGCACACAATCAGAAGCTCATACCAGTGTAGTCCTTCAATTCGACAGTAGATCTCGAAGCTAGTAAGCCGCGAAATAAAACAAACGAACATGATCGACCCACGAGCCCGGAAAGGAATGTAGAGCTGTAACGCATGGCAACGTTTTCAAAGACACCTGGTTGGGTGACGGGCAAATGCAATGCTGAGTGTATCGATCTTGATGTACCCTGCCGAGGGCTGTGCTGTGCTGCGCCGTGCTGAATTGCGATGTGCCATGGCGCGATTGTGCTCTATAGCCTCGTGGATCGAATCCTCCTTTGCATCCGAGTCCTGGCCGAACTGATCTGGATCTTAAGCTCGAGCTGCCTGAACACACAGTAGCTGCCCCAGAGCTAGTTGACAGGGGGACATGCCAGGAGGACGCGCCGCGAAACGTCTCAAGGGACGCGCCAGGCGACGTGCCAGGGGACGTGCCATGGGGTCACACCGCGGGACGTGCCAAGGGGACGCGCTACAGAACGTGCCAATGGATGTGCCACGGGATGTGGCAGGGGACGCGCCACGCGACGTGCCAGGGGGACTCGCCAAGGGACGCCCCACGGAACGTGCCAAGGACCGTGCCAAATTGCAATGCTGAATGTATCGATATTGATGTACCGTGCCGAAATCTGTGCTGTGCTGCGCCGTGCTGAATTGCGATGTGCCATGCCGCGATTGTGCTCTATAGCGTCGTGGATCGAGTCCTCCTTTGCATCCGAGTCCTGACCGAACTGATCTGGACCTTAAGCTCGAGCTGCCTGAACACATAGTAGCTGCCCCAGAGCTAGTTGACAGGGGAACATGCCAGGAGGACACGCCGCGCAACGTCTCAAAGGACGTGCCACGGGGACGCACAGCGGCACGTGCCAAGGGGACACGCTACGGAACGTGCTGGGGACAAGCGTTTCGCTCGAGACACTCTGTCAAATCCAAAGAAATCATGGCAAAACAGACGAATTAGCGTAGACATCCTCGAAATTCCTGCGCACGGGACGTGGCACGCGCGAGACATCCTCGGAATTCCTGCGCGCGGGACGTAAAAACAACCATTTCGCTTGAGACATCCTCTGAATTCTGGCCCCCCACGAGGCCCCCGCTCGAGACATCCCAAGTTTGCAAAACCAACGTTGCGCTCGAGACATCCTCAACAAATTATGAAAACAAGCGCTTCGCTCGAGGCATCCTGCCAAAACCCAAGGAAATCCTGGAACAACAAGCGAATGAGTCGAGACATCCTCCAAATTCCTGCGCGCGGGACGCGGCACGCACGAGACATCCTCAGAATTCCTGCGCGCGGGACGTAAAAACAACCATTTCGCTTGAGACATCCTCTGAATTCTGGCCCCCCACGAGGCCCCCGCTCGAGACATCCCCAAATGTTGCCAAACCAGCGTTTCGCTCGAGACATCCTGTCAAAATCCAAGGAATTTCTTGCAAAAACAAACGAATTAGTCGAGACATCCTCGAAATTCCTGCTCGCGGGAAGCGGCACGCGCGAGACGTCCTCGGAATTCCTGCGCGCGGGACGCTTTTGTGCGTCGCGGTCGGGAATCCTGACCTCGTTATTTCTCGAGGATTCTGCGGAAAATGCCCCGCACTTTCTTTTTCACCAAGGAAAACGGTGGTCCGCAGACCCCGCTATTTATCGAGGATCCAAACTGGGGGGCTCACATTCCTCGAGCGGGCACGCGCGAAACGCATTTTTTTCACGCCGAATGTGATTTTACCTTGTTTTCTATCGAGCGGAATTCCGCCGGCCCCCTTCAAGTCAAAACCGATGGGTAAACGAACTACATGATCGACCCACGAACCCGGAAAGGAATATAGAGCTGTAACGCATGGCAACGTTTTCAAAAACACCTGATTGGGTGACGGGCAAATGCAGTGCTGAGTGTATCGATCTTGCTGTACCCTGCCGAGGGCTGTGCTGTGCTGCACCGTGCTGAATTGCGATGTGCCATGCCGCGAATGTGCTCTATAGCGTCATGGATCGAGTCCTCCTTTGCATCCGAGTCCTGACCGAACTGATCTGGATCTTAAGCTCGAGCCGCCTGAACACATAGTAGCTGCCCCAGAGCTAATTGACAGGGGGACATGCCAAGAGGACGCGACGCGGAACGTCTCAAGGGACGCGCCAGGCGACGTGCCAGGGGACGTGCCACACCGCGGGACGTGCCAAGGGGACGCGCTACGGAACGTGCCAATGGATGTTCCACGGGATGTGCCAGGGGACGCGCCACGCGACGTGCCAGGGGGACTCGCCAAGGGACGCCCCACGGAAGGTGCCAAGGAACGTGCCAAATTGCAATGCTGAGTGGATCGATATTGATGTACCGTGCCGAAATCTGTGCTGTGCTGCGCCGTGCTGAATTGCGATGTGCCATGCCGCGATTGTGCTCTATAGCGTCGTGGATCGAGTCCTCCTTTGCATCCGAGTCCTGACCGAACTGATCTGGACCTTAAGCTCGAGTTGCCTGAACACATAGTAGCTGCCGCAGAACTAATTGACAGGGGGACATGCCAGGAGGACGCGCCGCGGAACGTCTCAAGGGACGCGCCAAGCGACGTGCCAGGGGACGTGCCATGGGGACGCACCGCGGGACGTGGCAAGGGGACGCGCTACGGAACGTGCTGGGGACAAGCGTTTCGCTCCAGACATCCTGACAAAATCCAAAGAAATCATGGCAAAACAGACGAATTAGCCTAGACATCCTCGAAATTCCTGCGCACGGGACGTGGCACGCGCGAGACATCCTCGGAATTCCTGCGCGCGGGACGTAAAAACAACCATTTCGCTTGAGACATCCTCTGAATTCTGGCCCCCCACGAGGCCCCCGCTCGAGACATCCCAAGTTGGCAAAACCAGCGTTTCGCTGGAGACATCCAGCAACAAATTATGAAAACAAGCGCTTCGCTCGAGACATCCTGTCAGAACCCAAGGAAATCCTGGAAAAGCATGATCGACCCACGAACCCGGAAAGGAATATAGAGCTGTAACACATGGCAGCGTTTTCAAAGACACCTGATTGGGTGACGGGCAAATGCAATGCTGAGTGTATCGATCTTGATGTACCCTGCCGAGGGCTGTACTGTGCTGCACCGTGCTGAATTGCGATGTGCCATGCCGCGAATGTGCTCTATAGCGTCATGGATCGAGTCCTCCTTGTCCTGACCGAACTGATCTGGATCTTAAGCTCGAGCTGCCTGAACACACAGTAGCTGCCCAAGAGCTGATGGACAGGGGAGCATGCCACGAGGACGCGCCGCGAAACATCCCAAGGGATGCGCCAGGCGACGTGCCAGCGGACATGCCATGGGGTCGCACAGAGGGACGTGCCAAGGGGACGCGCCACGGAACGTGCCAATGGATGTGCCACGGGATGTGCCAGGGGACGCGCCACGCGACGTGCCAGGGGGACTCGCCAAGGGACGCCCCACGGAACGTGCCAAGGAACGTGCCAAATTGCAATGCTGAGTGTATCGATCTTGATGTACCGTGCCGAGGGCTGTGCTGTGCTGCACCGTGCTGAATTGCGATGTGCCATGGCGCGAGTGTGCTCTATAGCCTCGTGGATCGAGTCCTCCTTTGCATCTGAGTCCTGACCGAACTGATCTGGATCTTAAGCTCGAGCTGCCTGAACACAGAGTAGCTGCCCCAGAGCTAATTGACAGGGGGACATGCCATGAGGACGCGCCGCGGAACGTCTCAAGGAACGCGCCAGGCAACGTGCCAAGGGACGTGCCATGGGGACGCACCGCGGACGTGCCAAGGGGACGCGCTGCGGAACGTGCTGGGGACAAGCGTTTCGCTCGAGACACCCTGTCAAAATCCAAAGAAATCCGGACAAAAAAAACGAGTCAGTCGAGACATCCTCGAAATTCCTGCGCGCGGGACGCGGCACGCGCGAGACATCCTCGGAATTCCTGCGAGCAGGATGTGAAAACAACAATTTTGCCTGGGACATCCTCTGAATTCGGGCCCCCCACGAGGCCCCCGCTCGAGACATCCCCCAATTTTGCAAAACTAGTGTTTCGCTCGAGACACCCTCAACAAATTATAAAAATTGTGCAAAGCCGGCATTTCGCTCGAAACATCCTCAACCAATTATGAGGGAAAAAAAAAACATTTCGCTCGACACATCCTGTCAAAATCAAAGGAACTCCTAGAAAAAAACAAGCGAATTAGTCGAGACATTCTCGAAATTCCTGCGCGCGGGACGCGGCATGCGCGAGACATCCTCGGAATTCCTGCGCGCGGGGCGCTTTTCCGCGTCGCGGTCGGCTCTGCAAAACCAACCTTCCGCTCCAGAAATCCTCATCTGAAAACAAGCGTTTCGCTCGAGACATCCCCAACTCTGCAAAACCAGCGTTTCGCTCGAGACATCCTCAACAAATTCTGAAAAACAAGCGTTTCGCTCGAGACATCCTCCCAACTAATTCCGCCAGCCCACCTCGACCTTGATATTTATCAGGGAAAAATTCCGCCGGCCCACCTCAAGTCAGGTCCGGGGGTAAACCTCTAAAAAAGAACCCTGGGCCCGAGCCGGGAAAAAACATGATCGATCCACGAACCCGGAAAGGAATATAGAACTGTAACACATGGCAGCGTTTTCAAAGACACCTGATTGGGTGACGGGCAAATGCAATGCTGAGTGTATCGATCTTGATGTACCGTGCCGAGGGCTGCGCTGTGCTGCGCCGTGCTGAATTGCGATGTGCCATGGCGCGATTGTGCTCTATAGCCTCGTGGATCGAGTCCTCCTTTGCATCCGAGTCCTGACCGAACTGATCTGGATCTTAAGCTCGAGCTGCCTGAACACATAGTAGCTGCCCCAGAGCCAATGGACAGGGGGACATGCCAGGAGGACGCGACGCGAAACGTCCCAAGGGATGCGCCAGGCGACGTGCCAGGGGACGTGCCATGGGGTCGCACCGCGGGACGTGCCAAGGGACGCGCTACGGAACGTGCCAATGGATGTGCCACGGGATGTGCCAGGGGACGCGCCACGCGACGTGCCAGGGGGACTCGCCAAGGGACGCCCCACGGAACGTGCCAAGGAACGTGCCAAATTGCAATGCTGAGTGTATCGATCTTGATGTACCGTGCCGAGGGCTGTGCTGTGCTGCGCCGTGCTGAATTGCGATGCGCCATGCCGCGATTGTGCTCTATAGCGTCGTGGATCGAGTCCTCCTTTGCATCCGAGTCCTGACCGAACTGATCTGGATCTTAAGCTCGAGCTGCCTGAACACATAGTAGCTGCCCCAGAGCTAATGGACAGGGACCATGCCAGGAGGACGCGACGCGGAACGTCTCAAGGGACGCGCCAAGCGACGTGCCAAGGGACGTGCCATGGGGTCGCACCGCGGGACGTGCCAAGGGGACGCGCTACGGAACGTGCCAATGGATGTGCCACGGGATGTGCCAGGGGACGCGCCATGCGACGTGCCAGGGGGACTCGCCAAGGGACGCCCCACGGAACGTGCCAAGCGAGCGTGACGTGAATCCTCGGAATTCCTGCGAGCGGGACTTGAAAACAAGCATTTCGCCTGAGACATCCTCTGAATTCTGGCCACCCACGAGGCCCCCGCTGAGACATCCTCCAATTTTGCAAAGCCAGCGTTTCGCTCGAGACATCCTCAACAAATTACAAAATTACACTACACCCGCGCTCCCAGGGCCACGATCCCTCGTAGATTACGCTACGTCAGCGCTCCCAGGGCCACGATCCCTCGTAAGGGCTCCTGGGCCCTCCTGGGTCTTCCTTGGACCTCTTGGGCCCTCCTGGGCTCTCCTGGAGCCTCCTGGAGCTTCTCCTGGGCCCTCCTTGGGCCCCCTGGTGCCTCTTGGAGCCTCCTGGGTCCTCCTGGGCCCTCCTGGGCTCTCCTGGGCCCTCCTGGGCTCTCCTGGGCTCTCCTGGAGCCTCCTGGGCCCTCCTGGGCGAAGTCAAGGTCCGAAAACACATGGGACTTGCCACATTTCTGAAATTCGGTGCCACCCCTCACGCAGGTCGGCGGGGTCAGGATCCGAAAACACATGGGATTTGCCACATTTCTGGAATTCCGTGCCACCCCTCACGCAGAAAGAGAACCCTGGGCCCGAGCCGATAAAAAATAAGCGTTTCGCTCGAGACATCCTATAAAAATCCCAAGAAATCCTGGCAAATAAACGAATTAGTTGAGACATCCTCGAAATTCCTGCGCGCGGGACGCGGCACGTGCGAGACATCCCCGGAATTCCTGCGAGCGGGACGTGAAAACAACCATTACGCTTGAGACATCCTTTGAATTGTGGCCCCCCACGAGGCCCCCGCTCGAGACATCGCCAAATTTTGCACAAACAGCGTTTCGCTCGAAACTTCCTCAACAAATTATGAAAAACAAGCGTTCCGCTCGAGACATCCTGTCAAAATCAAAAGAATTCCTAGAAAAAAAAAAAAAAAAAAAAAAAAAAAAAAAAAAAAAAAAAAAAAAATGATCGACCCACGAATCCGGAAAGGAATATAGAACTGTAACACACGGCAGCGTTTTCAAGACACCTGATTGGGTGACGGGCAAATGCAATGCTGAAAGTATCGATCGTGTTGTACCCTGCCGAGGGCTGTGCTGTGCTGCAACGTGCTGAATTGCGATGTGCCATGGCGCGATTGTGCTCTATAGCGTCGTGGATCGAGTCCTCCTTTGCATCCGAGTCCTGACCGAACTGATCTGAAACTTAAGCTCGAGCTGCCAGAACACAGAGTAGCTGCCCCAGAGCTAATGGACAGGGGAACATGCCAGGAGGACGCGCCGCGAAACGTCCCAAGGGATGCGCCAGGCGACGTGCCAGGGGACGTGTCATGGGGTAGCACCGCGGGACGTGCCAAGGGGACGCGCTACGGAACGTGCCAATGGATGTGCCACGGGATGTGCCAGGGGAAGCGCCACGCGACGTGCTAGGGGGGCTCGCCAAGGGACGCCCCACGGAACGTGCCAAGGAAGGTGCCAAGTTGCAATGCTGAGTGTATCGATCTTGATGTACCGAGCCGAAATCTGTGCTGTGCTGCGCCGTGCTGAATTGCGATGTGCCATGCCGCGATTGTGCTCTATAGCCTCGTGGATCGAGTCCTCCTTTGCATCCGAATCCTGACCGAACTGATCTCGATCTTAAGCTCGAGCTGCCTGAACACATAGTAGCTGCCCCAGAGCTATTGACAGGGGGACATGCCAGGAGGACGCGACGCGGAACGTTTCAAGGGACGCGCCAAGCGACGTGCCAAGGGACGTGCCATGGGGACGCACCGCGGGACGTGCCAAGGGGAGGCGCTGCGGAACGTGCTGGGGACAAGCGTTTCGCTCGAGACATCCTGTCAAAATCCTCAGAATTCCTACGCGCGGGACGCGGCACGCGCGAGACATCTTCAGAATTCCTGCGAGCGGGACGTGAAAACAAGCATTTCGCCTGAGACATCCTCTGGATTCTGGCCCCCCACGAGGCCCCCGCTCGAGACATCCCCCAATTTTGCAAAACCAGCATTTCGCTCGAGACATCCTGCCAACATTCAATGAAATCCCGGCAAAGCAAACGAATTAGTCGAGGCGTCCTCGGGATTCTTGCGAGCGGGACGTGAAAACAACCATTTCGCCTGAGACATCCTCTGAATTCTAGCCCCCCACGAGGCCCCCGCTCGAGACACCCCCCAATTTTGCAAAACCAGCGTTTCGCTCGAGAAATCCTCAACAAATTATGAAAACAAGCGTTTCGCTCGAGACATCCTGCGAAAATAAAAAATCATGGCAAAACAAACGAATTAGACGAGACATCCTCAAAATTCCTGCGCGCGGGACGCGGCACGCGCGAGACATCCTCGGAATTCCTGCGCGCGGGGCGCTTTTCCGCGTCGCGGTCGGGGCTCCAGACCCCGTTATTTGTAGAGGATTCTGCGAAAAACGCTCCGCACCCTCTTTTTTACTAAGGAAAACGGTGGTCTGCGGACCCCGTTTTTCATCGAGGATCCGAGATGGTGTGCGCACTTTCCTGGAGCGGGCACGCACGAAACGCACTTTCTCGACTGAATATCAGCACTTTACCTCGTTATTTACGCAGAATAATTTCGCCGGCCCTCTTCAAGTCAAAACCGGGGGTAAACCAACTAAAAAAGAACCCTGGGCCGGCGCCCTTTCCGGGAACAAGCGAATTAGTCGAGACATCCTTGAAATTCCTGCGCGCGGGACGCGGCACGTGCGAGACATCCTCGGAATTCCTGCGCGCGGGGCGCTTTTCCGCGTCGCGGTCGGGGCTCCAGACTTCGGTTTTGTTCGAAAGATTCTGCTAAAAGTGCCCCGTACCTTTTTTTCTCACGAAGGAACACGGTGGTCCGCGGACCCCGTTATTTATCAGGGATCCGAGATGAGGGGTCGACTTTCCTCGAGCGGGCACGCGCGAAACGCATTTGTTTCACGCCGAATTGGACTTTACTTTGTTTTTATTGAAAATAATTCCGCCGGCCCTTCCGGGGGGGAATAAACAAACTAAAAGAGAACCCTGGGACTGCGCCCTTTCCGGGAAAAATAGCAGGCGCCAATGGCGACTATCCCAGGGCACGCCTTGGCCGATTGGTCTTCCATGTCCGTCATCTCTCGATGCAACGGATGCTTTGGTGTATGTATAAGAACCACCTTGTCGCGAATCTGAGCGCCTCCTAAGCTTGGCCCGCCGGATACGGTAAGAGAACACATCGTCCAGAAACACGCAAACGCCAACTGGTGCATCGCACGACAAGAATATGAAGAGCAGCACCCGAATACGATGATCCACCGTCATCGCGACGAGGGCGATCGCTGACTCAGGCGACGGTCGCTCCCGCGTGATGGATGTGCCTTGAACTCACGAGGCTTACGCCAAAATGGCTACGGATGGTCCACGTTCGGCTCTTGTGGGGCCACCAGGAATTCCTTTCTGGACTGGTTGGCGGTCGGTGGGGTCCTCCTCCTCCTCCTCCTCCTCCTACTCCTAATGTTATCCGTCCCCTCTTCTTCTTCCTCCTCCTCCTCCTCCTCCTCCACCTCCTCCTCCCGTGGATTCGTCGTCCCTCCTTCTCCTCTCTCCTCCTCCTCCTCATCCTGTCTGCTATCTTTCTCCGCTTTCGCTGCCGCTTCTTTCCTCCTTCTCCTCGCGTTGGCCCTTTCTCATTTCCCTCCCGAAGCGGGAGGTTGCTGGAAGTCCTAGGAAGCTTAGGACACTACGTGAGGTAGCCGGAGGTTTCGGAAGCCGAGATGGGAAAGGAACCCAAGCGGATCGCAGGTCGAATGAAGCCTCCAGAAGTCTCGAAACATTCTTCAGGGAGAAAGGAAAGGCATGGATCCCTGGGGCCGCTGACTTCGCGCCTGGCGTAGTGCGCAATGCGAGGTGCGGTGGTGTTCGCGCACATTCGCGCCCTCGCGCCGCGGCACCGGGACAATCCGCCACCGCGCCGCAGTCACGAAGGGGAGTGCCCCGAGGCTCCAAACGGGAACCGCCGCTTCAGTCCTATGGGCGCATTGGGCGAAGAAGAAAAGAGGGAAGGCGAGGGCCACGAGGAGCCGATGGCGAGGACGACGGGGCGAGCGTGAGGATAAGTGGAGCGCCCCGAGGCTAAACAGTCTGCACGGATTCTGGCCCATCCTCCTCCTCCTCCTCCTCCTCCTCCTCCTCCTCCTCCCCCTCCTCCCCCTCCTCCCCCTCCTCCTCCTCCTCCTCCTCCTCCTCCTCTGGCTCCTCCTCCTCTGGCTCCTCCTCCTCCTCCTCCTCAACAAAGGCTCGACAGTGGCAGCTCTTGTGGCCCAAGCCACGACACTGCCCGCGCGGTCCTGGGCGCGCCTCCGGGGCGCGTGCCTGCGCCGGCCCCCACCGGGGACGGGCCGCGCGCCTCGGACGGCCATCGAGAAGTCCTAGAAGAGCCTCCCGAGGAGCGCCCGAGCGGGCAGCGAGGGCTCCGGCACCGCTTCAGAGGGGAGGAGGAGGAGGAGGAGGAGGAGGAGGAGGAGGAGGAGGAGGAGGAGGAGGAGGAGGAGGAGGAGGAGCAGGAGGAGGAGGAGGGAGGAGGAGGAGGAGGGAGGAGGAGGAGAAGAGGAGGAGGAGGAGGAGGAGGAGGAGGAGGAGGAGGAGGAGGAGGAGGAGGAGGAGGAGGAGGAGGAGGAGGAGAGAGGAGGGAGGGGGAGGAGGAAGGGGGGAGGGGGGAGGAGGAGGAAGGGGGAGGAGGAGGAGGAGGGAGGAGGAGGAGGAGGAGGGGGAAGGGGGAGGAGGAAGGAGGAGGAGGAGGAAGAGGAGGAGGAGGAGGAAGAGGAAGGGGGAGGAAGGAGGAGGAGGAGGAGGAGGAGGAGCATCCACGACGCTCCATGAGAGCCCCAAGAGCACCCCCAAGTGGGAGGCAAGCGTCCCAATGCCTCAAGAAACGCACACGAGTCTTACATCTAGAAGAAAAATAACGATGCACATACAACGATTCTGGCCAGGCCCATCCTGAGCCCAGGATTGGTGCATACGCCCTCCTACCTTGGCCAGGAAGGCATATGCACCGATCCTGGGTCAAGGATGGGCCTTGCCAGGATCGGTGCATGTGCATAGTTCCCTTCGCCCGACTTACATCGTGTGCACGTGGCGCGGCCAAGCGATCAGAAAACACAAGTCTGGCAGGATCGATCGAGCAGAGACTCGTTTCTTGCCCTGGGGTCGCTGACTGCGGCCTCGGCGGCCCCGGCGACGACGACGACGGCGACGGCGAACCTGGGAATGTCTGCTCAATCCTCCACTTCCCAGCGGGGGCGCTGCGACCCCGCCAGGCATCACGTTAACTGTTGTGGGGGAAGTTTTCGCTTTGGGATTATCGACGTGGGGAGGTTCGGGCGAAACGCCTGGCCCGCCCCATCCACACGCCTCAGGGCGCGACGAGGAGCTGCTTGTTGTGAAGAGAGAAGGGTGGCGAAGAGGGGGACGAGGACTAAGAGGGGGAGGTGGATTCAGACATACAAAAAGAGCAATACTAGCAATCGTAAAAATACAATCATACTAATATTTACGAAATTAAACAATCATAGCAATAGTGGTAATAGTATACGGCTGTACTAAGACTAAGACTAACAGTACGAATGACAATAGTATGTTCTTTATTACAAGTAACAATGATAACAATAATACGAACAATAACAAACACAACAACAATAATCACACGAATACTAGCAATAATAACAATTATGATCATAACAACAATTCCCCAATCTGCTTGCACTGAAGGGGTCCGAACCGAGATTGGAAGATTTGGCGCAAGTCCCCGGCCGATTTCGGTGGGCGGCCGGGTTCCTGGGTTCTCGGGTTCCTGGATCCGGCTTCCCAGGTGCCCGCTTACTGCTTCGGGGCCGATTTCGTTAGGCGGCGGGGTTCCTGGGTTTCCAGGTTCACGGTTTCCTCGTCGACCTCCTTATCGATCGGTCTCACTATCGATCTCCTTACCCACCTCCCTATCGATCTCACTATCGATCTCACAGTCGATATCACAATCGATTCACTAGATCGCACGGGCGATCTAACGATCAATCTCACTATCGATGTCACTGAATCGACTTCACTATCGGTCTCACGATCGACGTTCCTATCGTCCTCACACTATTGATCCCACTATCGATCCCACGATCTCCTTCTTCCACGTCAACATCGAACTCCCGGTTCTGGGTTCCAGGAAGCCCATTGTCTGGTTCCAGGCCGATTTCGGTGGGCGGCGGGGTTCCCGGATTTCCGGGTTCCCGGTTTCCTCGTCGATCCACTAATCGATCGGTATCACCATCGATCTCCTTACCCACCTCTCTATCGAGCGCACTATCGATCTCACAACCGATCTCACAATCGAGTCACTATCGATATCACGATAGATCGCACGGGCGATCTCACTATCGATCTCACAATCGATCTAAATATCCATGTCACCAATATTCGCACCATCCACTGATTGAGGTTTCTCTGGTGTAATCAATATCACTATCGAACTCCCAATTCCGGGTTTCCAGGTGCCCGTTTGCTGGCTCCGGGCCGATTTAGGTGGGTGGCGGGGTTCCCGGATGTCCGGGTTCCCGGTTTCCTCGTCGATCCCCTTATCAATCGGTATCAACATCGATCTCCTTACCCACTTCTCTATCGAGCGCACTATCGATCTCACAACCGATCTCACAATCGATTCACCATCGATATCACTATAGCTCGTACGGGCGATCTCACTATCGATCTCGCAATCGATCTCAATATCCATATCACAAATCTTATAACCATCCACTGATTGGGTTTTCTCTGGCGTAATAAAAATAATCATCAGTAGTAGTAGTGCGAACTAATGATAGCAATCAGAGCTGTGAGACAACGATTAACAATATTAACAAGGGGAAAAATAAAATAATGATGGCGGATGGGGCCGAGGAGGGGAAAGGAAAGAAGGCACCGATCCTGCGCCCAAGGTGGGCCCGGCCGAGACCGGTGAGGTACACAGCCGCCGCTCCCGGATTCGACTAGGGAGAGAGAGGGCGGCGGAGGAGAGATCTGGAGAGGAGATCTGGACGCCCGGAATGGGTGCGGAAAGCATGTGTGCAGTGCCCAACATCTGGTTTGTTCCAAAACCAACGGCGGCCGCTGATGGGCGGGCGACCTTCTGTCTCCAATGGACCCTGTCCGCGGCGGCACTGACGGAGAGTCATTTTCAACATGGGCAACAGCTGCTGTCGGCCTTCATACCTACTCTCTCCGTACCCATTGCAATCGTGCCGAGGGGATTGTTGTTGACATCCACTGCCACTGACCTCCCTACAGGAGGCAAAAAGTAGAGGTGTCGACTGTGATCCCAGCCCTCTGAGGGTGGAGTCCCTTGCCGAGCAACCTCCAACTCTCGCATTTCTGAGGATGCGAGGCAGGCACGCAAAGCTTCGCGAGATTCGCGAGGCGGAGGGGAAGGAGGGGAAGGAGGAGGTTGGGGAGGCTGGAGGAGAAGGAGCAGACGGAGGGCCAAGGCCTGGGTCCCGACCCGCGCCCCCGGGCCTTTGCCGACGCCCGCCACCCGCAGCTGGGCGAGGGCCCAGAGAACGTTCGCCAGCCCCTGGGGCGTGAAGGACTCGAGCTGCGCCGACGAGCTCGTCTGCTCCATGGCCAGCCTCTCGAGTCCGCCGGCCGGGGGGGGGGCAGCCGGGAGCTGGGACTCTGGGCACTGCGGATTCCTTCCGACCAGCCATAACTGGAGAGCTGTGGTCCTTGCCCCCCTGGGGGAACCCATCGCATAGACTATCTCTCGAGAGGGGTGTCGAAATCGATGGGCCCCCAGGGGGGTAAGGACCACAGCTCCCCCAGTTGTGGCTGGCCTGCCCTTCGAGGGCTCTGGTCGGGACTTGTGCTGCGATGCTGCCATTCTGTAGCTGCGTCGGTTTGCAAGGACCGCCGCCGTGCCTGGCCAGGGCCAGCCTGGACCCTGGCAGCGCCCTCCTGGCCGGGGCCAGGCGGGCCTGCGCACATCATCCGTATGGGCCGAAATGGTTCTGGGCACGCACGATGGCAGTGCACAGTCAACCCGCGTAACAAGGACGCACGATCAGGATGCCAGGGGCTTGAAGTCCATGTCGACGCTTTGCGAGCGGGGCGCGGCCAGCGAAAACGGCCAGGGATGGGCCGAAGGGGAAGGATCCAAGGTCAACCTTGGGAAGTTGCTCATCCTTGCTGTGCGGGTTGACTGAAACTCGGGCTTCCTGCGGCCGTTCGGGACGATTCTGGCAACCCCGGAACGCCCTCGACGAGGCGCAGCTGATGGAAGCCACCCCGGGCCTCGGAGAACAGCTCGCGAGAATTCTCGCGAACGACTGGAGAAGCTCCGAGAATCGAAGCCTCCTCCCCTGGACATCGGGATCCTCCTGCGGATCGCAGGAGCGCGCGTGGCCCAGGATCTGACTACCGACCAGACCACCCAACCCGAAGACCCGAATTTCGGGTTGGGGGGGGACGGGCTTCATATGCGTTTGTTCCTAACCATTTTGAAGAGACAGCGCCCCGCGTCTCTTTTCCTCCTTCCTCCTTCCTCCTCCCCCTGCGTGCCTCTGACCTCCGCATGCCCATTCCGGCACACCCCTCACACGGTTCGTGGTCCCATAAGGAGCTCCACCGAAGGCCCAAGTGGCTGCGTTCGCATGGCACCACCGCACCCATTTCGGCACACCCCTCACACGTGTCGTGGCCCCATAGGGAGCCCCACCGAAGGCCCAAGTGGCTGCGTTCGCATGCCACCACTGCACCCATTTCGGCACACCCCTCGCACGTTGCGTGGCTCTATAGGGAGCTCCACCGAAGGCCCAAGTGGCTGCGTTCGCATGGCACCACCGCACCCATGTCGGCACACCCCTCACAGGTTTCGTGGCCTCATGGGGAGCCCCACCGAAGGTCTGACAACATAGAGGGCTCCACCGAAAGCCCAAGTGGCTGCGTTCGCATGGCACCACCGCACCCATGTCGGCACACCCTTCACAGGTTTCGTGGCCTCATGGGGAGCCCCACCGAAGGCCCAGGTGGCTGCGTTCGCATGGCACCACCACACCCGTTCCGGCACGCCCCTCATACGTTTCGTGGCCCCATCGGAAGCCCCATCAAAGGCCCTGGTGGCTGCGTTCGCATGGCACCACCGCACCCATTTCGGCACAACCCTCGCACGTTTCGTGGCCCCATAGGGAGCCCCACCGAAGGCCCAAGTGGCTGCGTTAGCATGGCACCACCGCACACATGTCGGCGCACCCCTCACATGTGTCGTGGCCCCATCGGGAGCTCCATCAAAGGCCCTGGTGGCTGCGTTCGCATGGCACCACCGCACCCATTTCGGCACACCCCTCACACGTTTAGTGGTCCCATGGGGAACACCACCGAAGGCCCAGGTGGCTGCGTTCGCATGGCCCCACCGTACCCCTTTCGGCACGCCCCTCACACGCTTCGTGGCCCCATCGGGAGCCCCACCGAAGGTCCAAGTGGCTGCGTTCGCATGGCACCACCGCACCCATGTCGGCACGCCCCTCACACGTTTCGTGGCCCCATCGGGAGCCCCACCGAAGGCCCAGATAGCTGCGTTCGCATGGCACCACCGCACCCATTTCGGCACACCCTCACACGTTTCGTGGCCCCATCGGGAGCCCCACCGAAAGCCTTCGCATGGCACCACCGCACCCATGTCGGCACACCCCTCACACGTTTCGTGGCCCAGAAGCGTCCATTACATGTGCGGTTCGCGGTCCCATAGGGAGGCCTGTCGAAAGATGGACCCACAACGCGGTACCTACAGCTGCTTATGAATGGGTCCTTCGCCAGGATACTTCAGACGTTCCCCCAGGGGGGGGGGGTGCGAGGGCCTGCGCCGATCGGCAAAACAATTAATAACATGATCGCCCCACGAACCCGGGAAAAAAAACAGAAATGTAAGACATGGCAACGTTTCAAAGACACCTGATTGGGCGACGGGCAAATGAAATGCTTAATGTATCGATCTTGATGTACCGTGCCGAGGGCTGTGCTGTGCTGCGCCGTGCTGAACTGCGATGTGCCATGCCGCGGGTGTGCTCTATAGCGTCGTGGATCGAGTCCTCCTTTGCATCCGAGTCCTGACCGAACTGATCTGGATCTTAGCCTCGAGTTGCCTGAGCACATGGTAGCTGGCCCAGAGCTAATTGACAGGGGAAGCATGCAGGAAGACGCGCCGCGGAAAGTTCCAAGGGACGCGCCAGGCGACGTGCCAGGGGACGTGCCATGGGTACGCACAGCGGGACGTACCAAGGGGACGCGCTACGGAACGTGCCAATGGACGTGCCACGGGACGTGCCAGGGGACGCGCCGAGCGACGTGCCAGGGGGAATCGCCACAGGACGCGCCACGGAACGTGCCAAAGAAAATGCCAGGTTGCAATGCTGAGTGAATGTATCGATCTTGATGTACCGTGCCGAGAGCTATGCTGTGCTGCGCCGTGCTGAACTGCGATGTGCCATGCCGCGAATGTGCTCTATAGTGTTGTGGATCGAGTCCTCCGTTGCATCCGAGTTCTGACCGAACTGATCTGGATCTTAAGCTCGAGCTGCCCGAGCACATAGTCCACATAGCAGCTGCCCCAGAGCTAACTGACAGGGGAACATGCCAGGAAGACGCGCCGCGGAACGCTCCAAGGGACGTGTCAAGCGACGTGCCAAGGGGACGCGCTACAGAACGTGCTGGGGACAAGCGTCGTGCTGGTGGCCTGGACACGTGAAAACACATGGTGCCAACTCGGGGCAACCATGTTAGATACGCCCTGGGTGGCCTGGACATGTACAAACACGTGGTTCCAGCTCGGGACAATCATGTTAGAGATCTCCCTGCGTGGCCAGAGCATGAAAAATACGTGGTTCCAGCTCGGGACAGCAATGTTAGATACCCCCCTGCGTGACCTGGATACGCTAAATTCGCGCTCCCGCTCGAGACATCCTCGCAATGACTTCCCTGGAGAGGCCCCCAAAGCGCCACCCCCTGTCCAGAGCAAGAAAGCATCACTTTCCTGGATTGGGACACGTGTTCGGGTAGCGCTTTTCGTCCCCCCGTACGTTTCCTCATGATTCGGCGCTGGGCCCGACGCCATGTTAGATACCCCTCTGGGCGGCCTGGACACGTAAAAACGTGGGTGCCAGCTCTGGACAACCATCTTAGATTCACCCCTGGGTGGCCTGGACATGTTAAAACACATGGTTCCAGCTCGGGACAACCATGTTAGATGCCCCCCGGGGTGGCCTGGACACGTAAAAACACGTGGTGCCAGCTCGAGACAACCATGTTAGAAACACCCCTGAGTGGCCTGGACACGTTAAAACACGTGGTCTTTGCTCGTGACAATCATGTTAGATACCCCCCTGGGTGGCCAGGACATGTAAAAACACGTGGCTCCAGCTCGGGACAACCATGTTAGATACCCCCCTGCGTGGCCTGGATACACTGAATTCGCGCTCCCGCTCGAGACACCCTCGCAATGTCTTCCCTGGGGAGGCCCCCAAAGCGCTACCCCCTGTCCAGAGCAAGAAAACATCTCTGGGACATGTGTTCGGGTAGCGCTTTTCGGCCCCCCGTGCGTTTTCTGATAATTCGGCGTTGGGCCCGACGCCATGTTGCATATCCCCACTGGGCGGCCTGGACACGTAAAAACAGGCGGTTCCAGTTAGGAAACAATTAGATACCTCCCTGGGTGGCCTGGACACAGGACCACTATGTTAGATACCCCCCCTGGGTGGCCTGAACATGTAAAAAAACGTGGTTCCAGCTCGGGACCACCATGTTAGATGCATCCCTGGGTGGGCTGGACACGTCGCTCGTAACATGGTGGGCTGGACACGCGAAAACACGTGATTCCAGCTCGGGACCACCATGTTATGTACCCCCCTGATGGCCTGCACACGTAAAAACTCAAGGCTCCAGCCCACCCAGGGGGGATATCCAACATGCGGTCGTCTGAGGCGCCAGCGACGGACAACCATGTTGGAGACCCCCTCTGGCCGACCTGGGCACGTGAAAACAAGCATTTCGCCTGAGACATCCGAGGTGAAAAACAAGCGTTTCGCTCGGGACATGCTCAAATTTTAATTCGCCGGCCCTACGCGACCTCGTTCTTTACTAAGCATTTTCTTAGGGTGGATGGCTCAGGGTGAAATCCATATGGGCTTTTGCACCTCGAATATTAATCCGTTGTGTTGCTCGCTCTTTGCAGATCAAGCCTTGAAAACCCATCGAAACGGCATTTCAGATTTCACCCTTCGCCCTCCACCCAAAGAAACTGCTCAGATTCATCGCAAAAGAAATTCGCCGGCCCTACAGCCGTCAACACCGGCGGGGAAAAAAAAACTAAAAAAGAACCCTGGGGCTAAACCCTTTCCGGGAAACATGATCGACCCACGAACCCGGAAAAGAATATAGAAACGCAACGCATGGCAACGTTTTCAAAGACACCTGATTGGGTGACGGGCAAATTCAATACTGAGTGTATCGATATTGATCTACCCTGCCGAGGGCTGTGCTGTGCTGCGCCGTGCTGAATTGCGATGTGCCACGCCGCGACTGTGCCCTATAGCGTCGTGGATCGAGTCCTCCTTTGCATCCGAGTCCTGACCGAACGGATCTGGATCTTAAGCTCGAGCTGCCTGAACACATAGTAGCTGCCCCAGAGCTAATGGACAGGTGGACATGATTTGAAGACGCGCCACGAAACGCCCCAAGGGACGTGCCAGGCGACGGGCCAGGGGACGTGCCACGGGGTCGCACCGCGGGACGTGCCAAAGGGACGCGCTACGGAACGTGCCAATGGTTGGCTTCGCCAAGGGCTATGAAGGGACGCGTGGATATTTTTCCTTTTCAAATTTCATTTTAGTGGTCTCGTGCCGAACAACGACAGATCTTATTGAACTGATCTGCTCAGCCCCCCCCAAAAAAAAACGCGCAAAATCCACTGCGGATGCCCTCAGAGGAAAACGAACACTGGAATGCTGCATAAGCGGCGCCCGCGTTCCGCCCGCAGTCCAACTGCAAGCAAAACCACAAATGATCAGCCCACCGGAAAGCTCACGAGCATTGCGGCGGGGACGGTCATACATCGAGCGAGGGCAGCGGAATTATAGCCGTCTGATGGGGCTCAGCCAAGGGCTACAAACATACAACCGCAAACTGGAGGCAAAGAAACAAGAGCAGTGCGAAAGAAGGTCGCTGCGAAACCAGACAGATGTCTCCAGGAAGGCGAATGTCTGCCAACGCGCCGCTTGCAATTGTTAATCATACTGGCCCGCGGTAAACCCCAACGGCAACGCCCATGCGCCAACAATAACACCTAGACGCCCGCTGAAGTCATTGACGCGCTGCTCAGATCCTCACGAGCCAATGCATGAACAACCACGAGGCGAGTCGCCCTGATCAAGGCCGGGAAATCGGGCAAGCGGCGAAAATAGCGAGCCGCATCCGTAGATGATGAGGTGCAGGAAGCGGAGCAAAGGAGAGGTGGGCGGAAAAAGAAAATCATAATGAACACGGTGAATAGAGGGAGTATGGTGATAGGAAAGACTGGAAACGTGCAAGAGCATGAGCAGGTAGGAACACGGAAGAGGAGCTTGGGGGAGGTAGGAAGAAGCACAAGAAGCCTGAGGGAGGCAAAAGGCGCACCAGTGATCCGCGCGGAACGCGCGTGCGCCGTGCGCCCATCACTAGCGATGGTGTAGGAAGAGGTGGGAGGATCAAGGAGCAGGGGGAAGTAGGAGGAAATAGGAGGGGCAAAAACATGCAGAAGAAAGCATTTGCAGACTCGAATCCCAAGCAAGTTGCGCTCAACATGAAAGCGAAGTGAAGCAACATGCAACGCAAGAAAAAACGATGACAACCGTTACATTAGGGAAAGAAAAGGGCGCAGGAGTAATTAATCGGAAGATGCACAGGAACGGGGAGGGAGCAGAAAAAGGAGGAGGTCACAGAAGAGGGACGAGGAGGAGAAGGAGGACAAGGAAGGGAAATATAAAGGATAGAGAGGAAAAAACACGCTGACGACGACGGGCATCAATCATCGAGGATCTCGAGTCGTTCGCTCTAGGTGCCTGCGGGGCGCCCCATCAACGTCGTCACATCGGTGCCGCCGCGGCGCTCTCTCATGGCAATTCTGGCTGCCTTTGGCGGCTGTCTTGGAGCCCCTCTGGGCCCTCTTCGGGTTGTTTCGGGGATTTCCTGGGCCCCTCTTGGAAGCCTCGGGGGCCCTCCCGGGGCCAGATTGAAGCCGTCGGTCAAAGACGCGGGGCCCTAGCAACGCCCCATTCCTCCTCGAGCCCCCCAGTCGCCAAATGCGGCCCTCCTGCGACGCCCTTGAAGCGTTTTGGGCCGCTCTTTGGTGCTCTTGGAGCCGACTTGGGCCCTGATGGCCCCCTCTCAAAGCAAATTCAAACCAACTCGCAGCCATCTCGAGGCCTCTAGAAACAACGGAAAGCAAAAAGGCGAGAAGGACAAAATTGAAGCGCACAGTGATTGTAAAGGAGTTGAACCTGTTGGAGGCCTCCTTCAAGAGCTCGAAAGACAATTGCGGGCTGTCACGAAACGGTCTTGAAGGGGCTTGGAGGCACATTGGAAGCAAAATTGTACCATCTGCAAGTATATGGAGCGATCTCGGAATCCTTCTTGGGTTGCCTGCGGTTCCTTTGGAGCCATCTTCGGCCATTTCGGGCACTCCACCGCCCCGCGGTCACTCTCTGCCCACGCCCGGGGACGAGAGGGCAGGGGGGGGGCCCCGTCCCTGCCAGGGAGAAACGCGCGGATAAGCTAGCCCGTTAAACCACCACCCACGCTCTGCATGGCTGGTGGGATTTTTCCACGGCCGCCTGGGAATACTATCCCGGATTCTCGAGTGAATTCTGCCCGGATTTTTCCAAATCCAAATGTGAATTTGCCCCGGAAACCGCGTGAATTTTTCCGGGTGTCCTCCGGATTTTTCCGCGCGTGTTTTTTCGATGCGCGCGCCCAAGGAAAAATCCACCAAGAATTCGGAGAGGTATTCAAAACGAGTTTTTGTTTTTCTCCCCGAAGTTTTCACTAGGCCGCGCGCGGAGCCTGGAAGGAGGGCGGGGGGGGGGGGAGAAGTCACAGGGAGTGGGGGGGCACGCCGCAGGAGAGGGCCGGAGGGAGACAGGAATCCCAGCACCCCTTTAAGCGTGAGCGGCGTGACGAAGTAATTCATCCAAGCCCACTCTTCCCCTTCATGGACACGGTTCCCCATTTCCCCGCCCAATCCTTCATGCGCGGGAAGGTAGCCGCGGGTCGTTGGAGCGCCCAATACGGCCCAAAATGTATCCGAGATGGCTGCAAGGAGCCCAGATACGCCTCCAATATCGCTCAATGCATCCCAGGACGATTCCGAATAGCCTCCAACATGCCTCTGAGAGTCGTCAAGACCGCTTCAAGACGGCCCCGCGTGCCCTTCGAGCTCTCCAAGGAGGCCTCCAAGACAAAAAAAGTGAAAACCATTGCGTGCTATGCGTTATGTCTCGCCGCCTTTTCGTTTTCCATGGGCTCTTGAGGCCTCAAGATGGCCACGCTGGCCTGAGATGGCCCTCCAGAAGAACCCGACAGGCCCCAAGACGGCGCCGAGAGCGCTCAAGAGCAGCCGAAGAACGCCCCAAGAGAGCGCCAAGAGGCGACGTGGGCGGCTCCAGAGAGGGGGCGCTGCAAGGACCCCCCCCCCGTACTCTTTGACTGACGGCGTTTCCAAGATGGCCCCGAGAGGGCCCCCAAGGCCTCCAAGACGGGCCCGCGAGACCCCGAAGAGGATCCCAAGGAGGCCCGAAACAGCCTCAATAGGACCCCGTAGGCTCTCCCAAAATGGCCCCAAATTAGCTCCACAATGGCCCGCAAATCACCCCAAGGGGCTTCTAACAAGAGCCGTGTGCGAAAAACAAACAAAATCCGCCATGATTGATTATGGCCGTCGTCGTGACTTTTTCTGTCCCATCCTTCCTTTTCCTACTCCTCGTCCTCATCCCGCCCCTCCTCCGTTTCCTCGTCATCCTCCTCCTTGTCCTCCTTCCCCGCTGCTGTTAATCCTCCGATTCCTCCTGCGCCGTCCTCACGTTTCTAACGTAAACAGCGTCGCCCTCTTGGTTGAGCACCATGCTGGCACACGTTTCTGATCAACACAATTTGCCTGGGCACCGTCTCCGGAACTGCTTCGTCCTGAGCGTTCTTACCCCCATGTCCTCCTACCTCCCCCATGCTCCCCCCACCTCCCCACCTGGCACATTCCTACATCCTCGTTTACGAAAGGATGCGGCGCACTGGTGTTCTGCGCGGATCACCAATGCGGCTGCTGCCTCCCCCTGGCTCCTCGTAACCCTCCTCCCCCCCTCAGGTCCCTCATCATCCTTCCGACCTTCTCATGCTCTAGCATGTTGCTGTTTCCTCCAGCACGCGCCCATCCTTTTGCTGTTCCTCTTCTTTCGTTACTACTGGTCCTTCGCCACCAGATTTGTTCCTTCGCTTCCTCCACCTCCTCTTCCTCCCCCCGTACAGAACCAGTGAAAACGCATTCGGTTCGCTGCGGCGCCGCATGATGCTACGCATGCTGATCGAGGCAACTCGCCTGATGATTGCTCTTGCCTTGGCTGGCGGAAATACGCGAGGCGTCGGAAATGAAGGCAAAAAGGCGGATGAACAGTAAAATCCCGCGGACCACGGCCGAAACGCGTCAGAACATATGCGAGGAGACAGGTCTGCAAGTTGTTGTGGACCCCTACAAAGCCTGTCTTGGGACCCTAGGGCCTGCTTGCAATCCTTCTCGGGACCTGCTGGACTCTCCTCGAGCTCACTTGCAGCTTTCCTGGCGCCCTGTTGGATCCTGCCGCAGGCCCTGACAAAAGAAGATGGCAGCGGGAGGGAAATAAAGAGAAAAACCATGCAGGCAAGAGGAATAAGATAAATGAATACGATGAGGAAGAATCAAGGGCACGGAAGACATTCGAAATTCGCTGGCCACGCGGCATTCACACGAACGCCCGAGCCACATGATCGATTGACGTGCGCATATCAGAAAAAAGGAAAATAAAAATGAAAAACGAAGACGCAAATCCACGCTGAATTCACTCTTAGCACCGGCGAAACCAACAATGGATGTGCCACGGGACGTGCCAGGGGACGCGCCACGCGACGTGCCAAGGGGACTCGCCAAGGGACGCCCCACGGAACGTGCCAAGGAACGTGCCAGGTTGCAATGTTGAGTGTATCGATCTTGATGTACCGTGCCGAGGGTTGTGCTGTGCTGCGCCGTGCTGAATTGCGATGTGCCATGCCGCGATTGTGCTCTATAGCGCCGTGGATCGAGTCCTCCTTTGCATCCGAGTCCTGACCGAACTGATTCGGATCTTAATATCGAGCTGCCTGATCACACAGTAGCTGCCGCGAATTGACAGGGGAAACACGCAGGAAGACGCGCCGCGGAACGTCTCAAGGGACGCGCCAAGCGACGTGCCAGGGGACGCGCCATGGGGACGCACCGCGGGACGTGCTGAAGGGACGCGCTACGGAACGTGCTGGGGACAAGCGTCTCGCTCGAGACATCCTGTCAAAATCCTCATGCTAAACATCCGCCCGAGCGACCTGGACACGTGAAAACAAGGGTTTCGCTCAACGCATCCTCAACACATTCCCATGCTACACATCCGCCTGGGCGAACTTGACACGTGAAAGCAAGTGGCTCGCCCGAAACATCCTCAACGCATCTTCATGTGAGAAGTCCGCCTGGGTGACCTGGGCACGTGAAAACAAGCGTTTCGCTCGAGACGCGTTCAACACCTCCTTATTCTAGACGTCCGCCTGGGCGACCTGCACACGTGAAAGCAAACGCCTCGCTCGAGGCATCCTCAACACATGTTCATGCTAGACATCCGCCTGGGCGACCTGGACACGTGAAAACAAGCGCATATATCAAGACAGTATCAACACATCCTCATGCGATGCACCCACCTGGGCAACCTGGACACGTGCAAACAAGCATCTCGATCGAGATTTCCTCAACACCTCCTCATGCTAGACATCGTTTTTTTGTTTGTTTGCGAGCTCCCCGATGGCGCACCGCAGCTCACCGAGCTCGAAGGTCCAGTGCCAGCGAGCCTGCAAGGCTGCCAGCACAGCCCGCTGCTCGGCTGGCGGGAGAGGGACCGCCTCCCCGTCGCACAGTCTTTGACTGGTGTACGGGTTCTCTCCCCTCAAAAGCTTGCCTCGACGACACTTGGCCTGCGCATTGGCGGGCTCTCCTTCACAGGGCAAGCATGGCTTCTTGGTCCGTCCGCTTGAGAAGACTCCGCAATTTCCACGAAACACAAAACCTCCAGCACGCAGGGGAACGCGCTGGCGGCTGGGTGGCCCCTGCGAGGGTCTCGCTGGCAGCACAGAGCGGGCCATCCTCGCATGCGCGTTTTTGCATGGCGTGCGAAAGAGCGCGCGCGTGCCCTGTGACGCACGCGAGAGCCTACCGCACTGCTGACACCTCCAGGCTTTGCAGTCCCAGACCAGGGCGCGGGGGCGGGCCCCGGGGGGGGGGGGGGCCGAGCACGCAGACGAAATCCCACCCCACTCCGCACCTGATGCTGGCGGCCAGTGGTGTCCTTGAACGCATCTGCTTGCGTGGCCATGCAAGTTACAAAGTTACACATATTGGCAGAATATCTGGAGCGTTGGTGCCAGACCTGCCTCAACCAATCGGGGAGACCATGAAGGGCCGCGCCCTCCTTGGCCTGCTTGCCCGCCTGTGCATCACCCAAGACATCGAGGCGGGCCTGGCCAACGAGGGAGTCGGGGTCGCAGCCCGAGTGGGCCTTCACCTCGACAACTTCGAGCGCGCCAGGTTCCTGGCACTCGTCCCGAACGAACAACCAGATGCGTCGCCACAGATCGGCATGCGGGCGCCTGGCTTTAGCGCACCAGGTCTCCCCTCTCCGGAAGCCTCGACGCACGGCACCATTGTCAACGGCAACCTGCAGTGGGGCCCCCCCGTGCTGCAGGACCTCAAAAGGCCCATTAGTTCAGCTCTCAGGACCGAGCCCAACAGGCGAGGCCCCCCAGGGTGCCACGACACGCCTTGACGACACGACCGCCCCCGTCGAGAAACGCAAATCCCCATCCGAAAGACTTGCACCCTGGGGGGCCCATCCCCGAACCATCGGAGTACGCGAACCCCGAGGCGAAGGGATCGTCACCCAATTCAGTGACAAGCCCCTCATGGTATTCCTGAACAAGAGAAAAAGGGTCGCCAACAGGGTGGGCCGTGAGGCCTCGCGAAAACAAGAGGGAGGAGGGCGTTGATTCCGCCGCTCTCTGGGCAACCCCTGTCACTTCCTCGACCGCAACGCCGCGGGCTCCATTCAGACCTGGGCGCTTGCAGAAACGGCGGCGCTGCGTGCCTTCGGGCGCATGACAGAGCTGGCACTCGCGAAAGTCGCTATACCCAGCCTTCCAGACCTTGTCCTGAGTCCAGAAAGATTTACACGCAAAGGCCAAAAGGGCAGCCGCTGCCGAAGGGCAGCACGGATAGGCCCCAGGAAGGGCCGACCAAACCTGAGGCCCCTGGCTGAAGCCCACGCGGCGAGCTCAACGGCTTCGAGCCTTGCCGTCACAAGCCCCTTTCAAGGCCGCGGGGGCTGCGCGACGGAAGTCTAGGCGGCACCCCGTGTGGGTGAAGAAAGAATGATAGGCTGGCCAGTGCCATCCGAGCCTGCCGAGCGCGGCCAGCACGGCCGACGCAGGCCCGCAAACCCGCCCCCAGCGGTTCGCGAGCGGTCGGGCTGCTAAGTTAGCGCTTGCCTGCCCCCATCCAGCCTCGAGACCATGCCATGCAACATCGCTGAAAACCGCAATGGCCCACTGGACCAATGGCTTGATGCATGCTTCGGTCACTGGGTCAACGCGGCGGAGCCGCAGCACCCGGGCACGGCCTTTACCGAGAGCAGCACCTCCAAGACTACTCGCCACCAATTGCCTCGACCTGTTGAGCCTGCCGGGGCCCATGCCTAAGCAAGAGGAGCCGTAAGTGAGGGAAGGTATCAGGCCACTGCGAACGACCTTACCCACTCGCGCCCCCTGCCGAGCGAACGCCGTTATATTGCGCTTCCGCTTGAGAGCCACCTGCTCTCGGCCCCAGGCGCGCCCTCGAACTCCCACGCCCTCGCCGCCAGCGCTGCCCGCGCCAAGCTGACCACCAAAAGATTTAAACTCGAGGCCCAAGCGGCCTGCCCAGCGCTTACACGCCTGGCGCGCGCGGCGAGAGGCTGCCAGAATGAACCCCTCGCCTGCCGCGCCGCCAGCGCGGCGGCGAGAGACGGGGAGGCCGTCGCCCTCAATCTGGTCGATGTCGTTGGCGACCGCATCTCTCAATTCTTCCGAAACAGTGATAGGGTCCGCTCTGCGCTGGAAGCTGACGTCATCGATGTGCAGGGTGGTGTACATTTGTGGCCAACGTGCCATGATGTGATCCAGAACTCCAATGACCGCCATTTTCAGCGCTCGAGTACCACAGCGGAATAGGTGGTACCACTCTGAGAGCTAGTTACTCCCCTGAAAGCCACACTCCTGACACGTGAAAATTGAAATATCCATCCTCCGAAGCTGTCGTGGGAAGCCGACCTCATCTGCAATCCCCCAGAGCTTGTGCATCGAGGTGTGCTCGTCGGCCTTTTCCAAATCAAGAACCCCAGTGGCTGCGGCAATGCCAATAGACCTGCTGGCCCCCTCGTCGACAAGCACCTGGTGCCAAGTAGCTTCTTCTGCCCCGCCTCAAGGTCCAGCCGCGTCGCAGGGCCTCCGAATCATGTTCTCCCAGGCGCATAAGAGCGGAGAATGGGCCCTCTCAGCCACGCGCATGGGGGCGGGCAGTAGCCCTAAGGGTCTGGTTCCTCCTTTTGGCGTCTGCGACAGGAAGTACATGACATACCTAATCTGTGGCGGCCAGTGAGCCCGACGCAAGACGTAGCGCATGAAGCCGATCAGAAACTGCACTGCGCCGTCCGAGAGCCAACTCCACCATCGGGGATGCCAGCAGTCGGTTCCGATACCAGTATGTGGATAGCTCGAAACCGCTCAGGCGTAAAGTTAGCGATGCCCTCCAGCAAGCTGTGGTCGCACTCGATGCCCTCCCACGGCCGATGCGGGGTGGGCGCCCATGCTGATGGATCCGTGACTGGCCCACACATCGGACCAAGCTTTGGCCTCGACGTCTGCGGCAATCTGTGGGTCTACCAATTGAAATGGGGCGAAGCCGGCCTTCTGAACAGGGATTGGTGGCGTCGCCCATTTGGTAAGACGGTGCATGTAGCATGCACCTCCTCGGGATTGTTTCCTTGAGTCTTGCTCTCCAAGCTTTGGAGCGCTCCGCAGCTTGTGCCCTTTCAGTGGCCTGGGCTTCTCCCTGGGCCTCTCGCTACAGCCCCATGACAGGGTAGATGTCCAGTGCCAGGGCACCGATCGTGCACGCCCCATTCAACATGATCAACAAACGTCGAAGTAACTCTGACGACCGCTCGCCCAGCGGCGCGAATCATCGCTCGGATCCTCCCAGGATACGCCGCTGCAGGTCACGCCATCTGGCCATAAAGGGTGCCCAGGAACTCGCAGCCAGCGCGGCCTGGGAAATGAACACTATGTCGCTGGCACGGGATGCGATCCAGCGCCAGCATCGTGACTGAGGTGTACCTCGTGGCCGTGCGTGGGGCTGTGGTCCTGCCAGCGGGGGGCGAATCCATCGAGGGTAGCCTCCTCTTCCACAGTAAGCTCTAGAGTCGTCCAACTGGCAGATACCCACAAGTTCACGCTCCGCCAGTCGTGAGAACAAAAGCCATTTGGCGTACATGCCATCATCCGTCCAATTCACGTGATAACCGAACTCTGGCCATTCTGGCGGCTCGGGTACGCATCCTGGCGGCCTTTGCAATGGAACAGGCTTCGGACGCGACAGTTTCCAACCATGCTTGATACGTATGCTCCTCTGCAGTGTGATCTGCACTGGTGAGTGTGGGAAGGTGGCGCTGTCCAGCACGGTGGCCTGACCGAAAGCCCCGGCGATGGCAGAATCTACACTGGAATAATCGACAGTGTGGCCTCCTCTCATCCCAGCACACGTAGGTTTGTCAGGGACAAGTGCGACACCTGAAACGTTTTCGATCCAGCCCGTCTCTATCAGCGACTGGATGCCATTATTGAAATGTGCCTGCAACACCCAAGGGGTACCGTACGACACAATGACGTCCCCGATGGCATCGAGGATCGACAGGTTCCTGATGGTCCAAGACTCGTTGGTCCAGAAGTACGCACTGATAAAGCATGAGTCCCCCAGCTTGGCCTGCTGGCGCCCATGCTGCTGCCACTCTGCCTTCCAATCCTGGCGGCAAGAAGTCGTAGCCGCTCTTACCCTCCAGGACTGTGGGGCCAATGTTACGTGGTGCAAGGATTCCTATCCCAGCACTCCTTCCACCGCCTGCACCGACCGCAGAGGTGGTGAAGGCGGCAATGAGATTACGTCCGAAGCAGGAATCAGCAACTTGATCACGCCAGTCAGGTGGAAAACGCAGCTCCTGTAGAAAGAAAATGTAATGCGGTTCAAGATCTGTGGCCTCGTCGAGGTAGTCCACCGCCGTCGACCACGCGCTGGCGCTGAGCACGGCCAACTGCAGCCCAGGCCTCTGGTGCGGCTTGAGCCCGCCTCGGCCCCTCGCCGCGCCGCGCCTGTGTCGCCTGGCCGAGCTAAAGCCCAGATGCGGTTGGGGGCGCCTGTCCTCCTGGCCCAGGAGGCTGTGCGCCGTCGGCTGCCCGCTGGCGTGCTGCACGGGCCAGCTCAGCAGCGTCAGCAGCAGGAGCGCCTGCACACCAGGTTCCGCAGCCCTCGCACCAGCGCTGGCACCTGGACCTTCCGCCGCAGCGGCAGGGCTGACTCGCCTGCCTCCTCCGCAGGGTCTGGGTCGTCCGTGCGTCGCCTCCTGGGACTGGAGTCGCTGCCGCGGCTCCTCCAGCTCGCGGCGCCGCCTCTGGAGTTCCTCTGCCGTGGCCCCGAAGGCCTGCTTGACTGCGGACTTGAGCGGCGAGAACGCGTGAAACCAGGCGTCTCGCTCGAGACATCCTGAACCAATCCTGCCGCTAGACCTCTGCCTGAGCAACCTGGACACGTGAAACCAAGCGTCTCGCTCGAGACATCCTCAAGACCAGGGCACGTGAAAACAAGCATTTCACTTGAGAGATCTTTTGAACCCAATATATAACACAAAACAAGCGTTTCGCTCGAGACATCCTCAACCATGTGTGAACATGGTCGGCCCACAAACCCGGAAATTAATATATAGAAATGTAAGACATGGCAACGGTTCAAAGACACCTGATTGGGCGACGGGCAAATGCAATGCTTAGTGTATCGATCTTGATGCACCGTCCCGAGGGCTGTGCTGTGCTACGCCGTGCTGAAAAGCGATGTGCCATGCCACGATTGTGCTCTATACAGCGTAGTGGATCGAGTCCTCCCTGGCATCCGAGTCCTGACCGATCTGATCTGGGTCTTAAGCTCGAGCTGCCTGAGCACATAGTAGCTGCCCTAGAGCTGATTGGCAAGGAGGCATGCTAGGAGGACGCGCCGCGGAACGTCCCAAGGGACGCGCCAGGCGACGTGCCAGGGGACGTGCCATGGGGACGCACCGCTGGGCGTGCCAAGGGGACGCGCTACGGAACGTGCCAATGGACGTGCCACGGGACGTGCCAGGGGACGCGCCAGGGGACGCGCCGCGCGACGTGCCAGGGGAACTCGCCACGGGACGCGCCACGGAACGTGCCAGGGAACGTGACAGGTTGCAACGCTGAGTGTGTCGATCTTGATGTACCGTGCCGAGGGCTGTGTGCTGTGCTGCGCCGTGTTGAACTGCGATGTGCCATGCCGCGATTGTGCTCTATAGCGTTGTGGATCGAGTCCTCCTTTGCGTCCGAGTCCTGACCGAATTGATCTAGATCTTAAGCTCGAGCTGCCTGAGCACATAGTAGCTGCCCCAGAGCTAATTGAGGGGGAACATGCCAGGAGGACGCGCCGCGGACCGTCCCAAGGGCCGCGCCAGGCGTCATCCCAGGGGACGTGCCATGGGAACGCACTGCGGGACGTGCCAAGGGGACGCGCTACGGAACGTGCCAATGGACGTGCCACGGGACGCGCTGTCAGGGCAACGATCCCTCGTAAAGTACGCTGCGTCCGCGCTCCCAGGGCCACGATCCTTCGTAAATTACATTGGGGTCGCACTCCCAGAGCCCCGACCCCTTGTAAATTACGCTGCGTCCGCGCTCCCATGGCCACGATCCCTCGTAAATTACGCTGCGTCCAGGGCCCCGATCCCTCGTATTCTACGCTGCGCCCGCGCTCCAAGGGCTACGATCCCTTGTAAATTACATTGCGTCCGCGCTCCCAAGGCCCCGACCCCTTGTAAATTACGCTGCGCCCGCGCTCCGAGGGCCACGATCCCTTGCAAATTACGCGTGGTCCGCGCTCCCAACGCCACGATCCCTCGTAGATCACGCCGCGTCCGCGCTCCCAGGGCCTCCTGGGGCATGCTGGGGCGCCCAGGTCTCTCAAGTTTTGCCAAACAAGCGTTTCGCTCGAGACATCCTGGATGTTTTGGAGCGGGGGGCGCACCATCCTCGAGCGGGCACGCAAAAACTCAAAATCCTGGAAAAACAATAGAATTAGTCGAGACATCGTTCCTGCGCGCGGGACGCGGCACGCGCGAGACATCCTTGGAATTCCTGCGCGCGGGGCGGTTTTCAGCAACGCGGTCGGGGATCCAGACCTCGGTTTTTGTTTGAGGATTCTGCAAAAAGTGCCCCGCATCCTTTTTTTTTTAACGGGGGTCCGCGAACCCCGTTGTTTATCGAGGATCCGAAGTGGGGGGTCGACTTTCCTCGAGCGGGCACGCGCGAAGCGCTCTTTTATTCACGCCGAATTGGACTTTACCTTGTTTTTTATCGAGCGGAAATCTGCTGGCCTTCTTCCGGGAGGGAGTAAACCCACTAAAAGACCCTGGGCCTGCAAACATGCGTTTCGCTCGAGATATCCTCAAAAATAAGTTCGCCGGCCTACAGCCGTCAGAACCGGGGGTGAACACACTAAAAGAGAACCATGGGCCCCAGCCCTTTCCCGGAAAAAACGATCACTAAGACGCAGCAAGGGCGAGCATACGGTTGAGGTTGATTGGAGAGGACACGCGAGTGGACACAAGACCCTTCCAAGAGCCACACTGCCGCAGGAATGCATAAGGCAGGAGCCGCGAAACGCAGGACCAATGTATATCCTTGATTTAGCAGGGTAGACCTACTTATCAGCTTCGACTGCAACATCGGGTGAAGAGAAATCGAGAATCTCTGAGATCCGGCGGCTCTGGAGGATGTCTCGGGCGCCGCGGCCTTCTCAGAGCGTTCCTGAAAACTCTGAGAGCGCTCCGGAACGCTCTGGAACTTACTTATCCTCGTCTTGGCCCCGTCCGACCTGAACCCAAAACGGTCCGTAGTCCAGCGTCTTGGCCGCAGTGCCCAGCGCAGCTGGCAATCGATAGCGCATGTGGAGCAAAAAAACAAAGCCCACCCAGATCGGTGAGCCAGGAGCGCCCAGAGGTTTAGGGTCCAGAGTCGAGAAGCTGGGATTCCGAGCGCTGCGGATCCATTTGAGGGCCGTGGGCGCGAATTTATGAAGGGGCGATACATGGGGGGGGGAGAAGGTGCCCTTCAAGGACCCCAAAGGTCCCCTCTTGGGCTCAAAGGGCTCCTTCTCGGCAGCCCTCGCCGCTCCCTCCATATTATCGCCCCTCTAATTGATCACCGCCCAAGGGCCTCCTTGGTCCGAGGCCTCCTTGGGGGCCTTGGATAAACCACGGGGGCCCCTGGAGCTGACCGAGCGCGATCGGGGACGAGAGGCTGGGACTCTGGGCGCTGCTGGTCACTCTTTGGGGGCCTCTGGGTCGGAGGCCTCCAGGGAACCCTGGAGACTCGGGTCGGACGAAATTGCCATCGCTCGGACGTCCACTCCCCGTGCATGCTTCGATCTCGTGCGTATATATATATATATACACACACATATATATATATGTACATATATATATGTACATGTATATTCATATATATATATATAAAAATACATATATATATATATATACTAGAACCACGCGCGCGCTTCGCGCGCTTAGGTTCTAGCTAGGATCGTCACCCAGGATACGAATACTGGAACCCTCTTGGGATTTTTGGGGGGGCCTCGTCCGGCCGCTCGCTGGGAGTTTGACGTAGCTTCTCGGGAGCCTCTGAACCTGTCGGGGGCCTCCTGGAAGCAGGTTCGAAGCATTTTGGGGGCCGATTTGGGGCTTCTCGGGGCCTCCTTTGGGCCTCTTGGGGGTCTCCTGGGGCCTCTTGAGGGGCCTCCTTGGGGCCTCCTGGCGGCCTCTTGGGGCGGAAGGCTCGAGCTTGCGGTTCGTGGTCCCCCTCTGGGCCCCCTCTTGGGCCCGTCTTGGGGCCCTCTTGGGCCATCTTGGGCGCCTCTTGGGCCGTCTTGGGGCCCTCTTGGGCTGTCCTGGGGCCCTCTTGGAAGCTTCTTGGGCCGTCTTGGGGCGGTCTTGGGCGCCTCTTGGGCCGTCCTGTAACGTCGGAAAGCCCAAAAGGCAACTTTGTGAAAAATGTACGTTTTACGAAGGGAATGGGCCAATTTTGCGTCTAGGGGCCCTCTTGGGACGCATGTTGGAGGCTTCTTGGGGCGTCTTGGGGGCGTCCTTGGACGTCTGGAGGCCATCTTCAGCATCTCGGAGCCCTCTTGGAGGCCTCTTGGAAGTTTCTTGGGCCGTCTTGGGCGCTTCTGGGGCCGTCTTGTCTGACCGGGGAGGCCTCTGGCAAGCCCCGACGAGCCTCCGGGGCCCCCGGAACCCAGTTGTGGTCGGGGCGCCGGCCCCGGGCCCCCAGACCCAGTCCCCCGTTGTATGTATGTAAAGTGTATGTATGCATATATATATATATATATATATATATATATATATATATATATATATATACATAATACATACACATGTATGCTGCGCACATGGATCCAAGATGCTCCTCGATGTCCTCGCCAAAGAAAAATGTACACGTCCGAGCGATGCCAAAGAAAGCTCCTCCTCCGCCTCCTCCTCCTCCTCGTTCTCCTCCCCCTCCTCGCTCTGCTCCTCCTCGCTCTGCTCCTCCTCCTCCTCCTCCTCCTCCTCCTCCTCCTCCTCCTCCTCCTCCTCCTCCTCCGCCTTCTCCTCCTCCTCTTCCTCCTCCTCCTCCTCCTCCTCCTCCTCTAGTAAAGCGGGAGTTAGCGGCGCAGCTCCCACTGCGGATTCTCCTGGCGCATCCTGGGCGCCGTAGGCGCCCACGTGCCAAGTGACCGCGCCCGGACGCAGGGGGCCGAGCCCAGCGTCGTGCAGCAGGTTTCGCAACCAGACCTTCCCTAGCCTCCCCATTTTCGCCCGACTGGAGAAACCCCAGACCTCCTGGGAAGATCTCCGAGGAGGGCTTAGGAGGCAACTGCTGGGAGGGCTTCGCCGGAAGGATGAAAGAGAATTGAGGGCCATTGGGGGGCTGCTGCGCCAGATTAGGCCGAGGGTTAGGCGGGCTGAAGCTGGATTAAGCGGGATTGAGCCGGATGTACCGGGATTGAACCTCCTCCTCCTCTTCCTCCTCCTCCTCCTCCTCCTCGAGCGCAAAATCGGAGCTGGGACCCCCAGGAGTGGCATCCGGAGAGGGGGGCGGGGAGCCACACCAGCTGGCAGGCCTCACGACCCCCCCCCCATGCCATGTTTTGAGGGATGAAAAAACGACCTTACCCTAGGTTACAAGTGCGTGGTCTGTAAACCTCCTGGGAACCCCCAAAGCCTAGAACCGCCAGGACACGGCACATCACGCAGGGTTTACTCTGTTAGCCCATAGGAGTTTCAGCGCAAGGCGCCTCGTAAACCAGGATAGGGGGGGGGTTATGCCCTTGAATGTTACCTTTACCCGTCGGTCGGAAGTAGTAGGTAGAAACATGAGGTAGAAGAGATTGAGAGTAGATTGGGTGTCCGCCCGCCCCCTGATGAGGGCGAAAAAGGCGAAGCCACTCGATCATTGAAGTAGGCAGGCGCTTGACGTAGATTGGAATCTGGGACTCCAAAAAATACCTACTTTCAAAGACGGATGGGTATTGCTTATTGCGTCGTTTCGCCACTGTGCATTCACGAATAGGTGCGATCGTGCGCGCGACGAATCCCGCCAGCCCTCTGGGCGAAGGTATTCTAACGGCCTACTTTCAACGACCGATGGGTATCCTGCCTCCCCTCCACTTTCCCAGCAGGAGGAGGAGGAGAGGCAGGAGGAGGAGGAGGGGCGCTTCGGAAGGGCACTTCTGTGTACTCTTCGTGCACCTGGGCCCACTACCTCCGACGCGCTGTGTGCGCTTCTCGTGCTCCTTCTCCTCCTCCTCCTCCTCCTCCTCCTCCTCCTCCTCCTCCTCCTCCTCCTCCTCCTCCTCCTCCTCTTCCTCCTCCTCCTCCTCCTCCTCCTCCTCCTCCTCCTCCTCCCTCTCCCCCTTCTCCTCCTCCTCCATCGCACACCCTTCCACCCCGATCCTCGTCCTGTCGCCCCCGTCACCAGAAGAAGCAGAATGATCAGAAAGCTGGTAATCCTCGCCGTCGTCACACCGCCGCCATCGCCATGATTTGCCATCATTGTCGTCACCGCCATCCTCGTCATGATTTTCATGACTGTCATCATCAGTGGCTGCATGGCAAACAAGACGGTCATCGTAATCGACAGCATCATCATCCTCATCATCATCATCATCATCATCATCATCATCATCATCAACAACAGCATCATCATCATCATCATCATCGCCACCACCATCAGCATCATCAGCATCATCAGCATAATCAGCATAGTCAGCATCATCATCATCATCGCCATCATCATCATCATCATCAGCAGCAGCAGCAGCAGCATCGTCATCGTCAGCTTCGTCATCATCATCAACATCATCATCGTCATCATCATCATCATAATCGTCATCATCATCATCATCATCATCCTCATCATCATCATCATCATCATCAGCATCATCAACAACAGCATCATCATAAGCATCACCATCAGCAGCAGCATCTGCATCTGCATCATCACCAGAATCGTCATTCTCATCACCATCATCGTCAGCAGAATCGTCATCTTCATCAGCAGCAGCATCATCGTGATCATCCACATCATCAACAACACCATCAGCATCATCGTCATCACCATCAACAGCATCATCACCCCCACCACCATCATCAGCATCATCATCACCATCATCACCCTCTCATCGGCATCGTCATCAGCATCAGCATAATCATCGTCATCATCATCATCATCATCAGCAGCAGTATCGGCATCATCAGCATCGTCGCCATCACCGTAACCATGTCATCAGCATCATCATCGCGAGCATCAACAGCATCATCAACACCATCATGGTTATCATCATTATCAACATCATCATCACCATCAACACCATCATCATCGTCATCATACTTCTCATCGACACAATCATCCTCATCATCGTCATCATTATAATCAGCATCTGCATCATCAGCATCATGTTGGTCATACTCATCAGCAGCATCATCAGCATCATCATCATCATCAGCATCATCACCATCGCCATCACGATCACCACCATCATCATCGTCGTCAACAACATCACCACCACCACCACCACCACCATCATCATCATCATCATCATCATCATCATATTCATCTTCATGAACCTCGGCAACATCACCATCATGCTCACCATGTGCATCACCACCGCCAGCCTACGAGCTGTGGTAAAGATCTGTATACCCCGACCGCATGCAACGGTGACTCTTTTCCCGCGTCCGGCCTCACGTACTCCTCCACGTCGGGACCGTGAACCTTCAGGCGGGCCATGGCCCAGAAGGAGTTTGCCACGCACTGCGACGTGAGGACGGTCACCCTCTGCACGCAGCGGCGGACAATGGCGTGCGACACGAGGCTGACCTCGGGGGGGAGAGCCAGGGCCGCAGAGGCACCGCAGCTCGCAGGCCCCCCCGCTGCTTGAAGAGGTGGAAGCGGACGACGGAGCCTAACCTTAGGCCGGGCGTGTCCTCCTGCAGGCGGATTTTGGGAGAAAAATTCGAAAATATTTAAAAACACATGATCGACCCACGAACCCAGAAAGGAAAACAGAAATGTAATGCATGGCAACGTTTCAAAGACACTTGGTTGGGCGACGGGCAAATGCAATGCTTAGTGTATCGATCTTGATGCACCGTCCCGAGGGCTGTGCTGTGCTACGCCGTGCTGAACTGCGATGTGCCATGCCGCGATTGTGCTCTATATAGCGTTGTGGATCGAGTCCTCCCTGGCATCCGAGTCCTGACCGAACTGATCTGGATCTTAAGCTCGATCTGCCTGAGCAGATGGTAGCAGCCCCAGAACCAATCGACAGAGGGGACATGCCAGGAGGGCGCGCCGCGGAACGTCCCAAGGGACGCGCCAGGCGACGTGCCAGGGGACGTGCCATGGGCACGCACCGCGGGACGTGCCAAGGGGACGCGCTACGGAACGTGCCAATGGACGTGCCGCGGGACGTGCCAGGGGACGCGCCGCGCGACGTGCCAGAAGGACTCGCCAAGGAATGCGCCAAGGAACGTGCCAAGATGCAATGTTGAATGTATCGATCTTGATGTACCGTGCCGACGGCTGCGCTGTGCTGGCCGTGCTGAACTGCGATGTGCTATGCCGCGATTGCGCACTATATAGCGTTGTGGATCGAGTCCTCCCTGGCATCCGAGTCCTGACCGAACTGATCTGGATCTTAAGCTCGAGCTGCCTGAGCAGATGGTAGCTGCCCCAGAGCTAATTGACAGGGGAACATGCTAGGAGGGCGCGCCGCGGAACGTCCCAAGGGACGCGCCAGGCGACGTGCCAGGGGACGTGCCATGGGCACGCACCGCGGGACGTGCCAAGGGGACGCGCTACGGAACGTGCCAATGGACGTGCACCGCGCGACGTGCCAGGGGGACTCGCCACGGGACGCTCCGCGGAACGTGCCAGGCAACATGCCAGGCTGCAATGTTAAGAGTATCGATCTTGATGTACCGTGCCGAGGGCTGTGCTGTGCCTGGGCGACCTGGACACGTGAAAACACGCGTTTCTCTCAAGACGTTCTCAGCACATCCTCATGCTAAACATCCGCCTGGGCAACCTGGACACGTGCAAACAAGCGTCTCGATCGAGACTTCCTCGACACATCCTCATGCTAGACATCCGCCTGGGCGACCTGGATGCGTGAAAACAAGCCTCTGGTTCGAGACATCCTCAACAAATCCTCATGCTAGACATCTGTCTGGGCAACCTGGAGGCGTGAAACCAAGCGTCTCGCTCGAGACATCCTCAAGACCTGGGCACGTGAAAACAAGCATTCACTTGAGAGATCCTCTGAATTCAGGTCCCCAGGAGAGGACAATCTATAACACAAAACAAGCGTTTCGCTCGAGACATCCTCAACAAATTCTGAAAAACAAGGGTTTCGCTAGGGACATCCTCGAATTTCAATTCGCCGGCCCACCTCGACATCGATATTTATCGCAACAAAAAAAATCGCCAGCCCACCTCAAGTCAAACCCGGGGGTAAACCATCAAAAAAAGAACCCTGGGCTTATGCCCTTTCCGGGAACATGATCGACCCACGAACCTGGAAAGGAATATAGAAATGTAACGCATGGCAACGCTTCGAAGACACCTGATTGGGCGACGGGCAAACGCAGTGCTGAGTGTATCGATATTGATGTACCGTGCAGAGGGCTGTGCTGTACAGCGCCATGCTGTACTGCGATGTGCCATGCCGCGATTGTGCTCTATAGCGTTGTGGATCGAATCCCCCTTTGCATCCAAGTCCTGACCGAACTGATCTGGATCTTCAGCTCGAGCTGCCTCAGCACATAGTAGCTGCCCCAGAGCTAATTGACAGAGGAACATGCTAGGAGGACGCGCCGCGGACCGTCCCAAGGGACGCGCCAGGCGACGTGCCAAGGCACGTGCCACGGGGTCGCACCGCGGGACGTGCCGAGGGGACGCGCAACGGAACGTGACAATGGACGTGCCACGGGATGTGCCAGGGGACGCGCCACGCGACGTGCCAGGGGGACTCAACAAAGGACGCCCCACGGAACGTACCAAGGAACGTGCCAGGTTGCAATGCTAAATGTATCGATCTTGATGTACCGTGCCGAGGGCTGTGCTGTGCTGCGCCGTGCTGTACTGCGATGTGCCATGCCGCGATTGTGCTCTATAGCGTTGTGGATCGAATCCCCCTTTCCGTCCGAGTCCTGACCGAACTGATCTGGATCTTCAGCTCGAGCTGCCTCAGCACATAGTAGCTGCCCCAGAGCTAATTGACAGGGGAACATGCCAGGAGGGCGTGCCGCGGAACGTCCCAAGGGACGCGCCAGGCGACGTGCCAGGGGAAGCGCTACGGGGACGCACCGCGGGACGTGCAGAGGGGATGCGCAACGGAACGTGCCAATGGACGTGCCACGGGGCGTGCCAGGGGACGCGCCGCGCGACGTGCCAAGGGGACTCGCCACGGGACGCGCCACGGAACGTACCAAGGAACGTGCCAGGTTGCAATGCTAAATGTATCGATCTTGATGTACCGTGCCGAGGGCTGTGCTGTGCTGCGCCGTGCTGTACTGCGATGTGCCATGCCGCGATTGTGCTCTATAGCGTTGTGGATCGAATCCCCCTTTGCATCCGGGTCCTGACCCCCGTCCCAAAAAACTACAGCGGACGCAGACCCTGGCCAAGGTCGACCAACACGTGGGGCCGCCACGCCTCCAAGAGCTGGGTCATTCGACATGCCCCGGACAAACATGCCCCGCGCAGATGCTCGAAACACGCGGCCGCCCGCCCCACTCTTGCGAGGCCCCCAAGAGGACGAACAAAAACGCAAAGGAGGGCCACCGCTGTCTTGACAGGTCTTCCTCCGATTTCTAGGGGGCGGGCGGGGCGCGCCCCCTGGGCGCCCAAGGCTAGCGAGTGCTCCCTTCTGGGGGTCCGCACCGTTAGGGATCGAGTCTTCCTTTGTATCCGAGCCCTGACCGAACTGATCTGGATCTTCAGCTTGAGCTGCCTCAGCACATAGTAGCTGCCCCAGAGCTAATTGACAGAGGAACATGCTAGGAGGACGCGCCGCGGACCGTCCCAAGGGACGCGCCAGGCGACGTGCCAAGGCACGTGCCACGGGGTCGCACCGCGGGACGTGCCGAGGGGACGCGCAACGGAACGTGACAATGGACGTGCCACGGGATGTGCCAGGGGACGCGCCACGCGACGTGCCAGGGGGACTCAACAAAGGACGCCCCACGGAACGTACCAAGGAACGTGCCAGGTTGCAATGCTAAATGTATCGATCTTGATGTACCGTGCCGAGGGCTGTGCTGTGCTGCGCCGTGCTGTACTGCGATGTGCCATGCCGCAAGTGTGCTCTATAGCGTTGTGGATCGAGCCCCCCTTTGCATCCGAGTCCTGACCGAACTGATCTGGATCTTCAGCTCGAGCTGCCTCAGCACATAGTAGCTGCCCCAGAGCTAATTGACAGGGGAACATGCCAGGAGGGCGTGCCGCGGAACGTCCCAAGGGACGCGCCAGGCGACGTGCCAGGGGAAGCGCTACGGGGACGCACCGCGGGACGTGCAGAGGGGATGCGCAACGGAACGTGCCAATGGACGTGCCACGGGGCGTGCCAGGGGACGCGCCGCGCGACGTGCCAAGGGGACTCGCCACGGGACGCGCCACGGAACGTACCAAGGAACGTGCCAGGTTGCAATGCTGAGTGTGTCGATCTTGATGTACCGTGCCGAGGGCTGTGCTGTGCTGCGCCGTGCTGTACTGCGATGTGCCATGCCGCGATTGTGCTCTATAGCGTTGTGGATCGAATCCCCCTTTGCATCCGGGTCCTGACCCCCGTCCCAAAAAACTACAGCGGACGCAGACCCTGGCCAAGGTCGACCAACACGTGGGGCCGCCACGCCTCCAAGAGCTGGGTCATTCGACATGCCCCGGACAAACATGCCCCGCGCAGATGCTCGAAACACGCGGCCGCCCGCCCCACTCTTGCGAGGCCCCCAAGAGGACGAACAAAAACGCAAAGGAGGGCCACCGCTGTCTTGACAGGTCTTCCTCCGATTTCTAGGGGGCGGGCGGGGCGCGCCCCCTGGGCGCCCAAGGCTAGCGAGTGCTCCCTTCTGGGGGTCCGCACCGTTAGGGATCGAGTCTTCCTTTGTATCCGAGCCCTGACCGAACTGATCTGGATCTTCAGCTTGAGCTGCCTCGGCACATAGTAGCTGCCCCAGAGCTAATTGACAGAGGAACATGCTAGGAGGACGCGCCGCGGACCGTCCCAAGGGACGCGCCAGGCGACGTGCCAAGGCACGTGCCACGGGGTCGCACCGCGGGACGTGCCGAGGGGACGCGCAACGGAACGTGACAATGGACGTGCCACGGGATGTGCCAGGGGACGCGCCACGCGACGTGCCAGGGGGACTCAACAAAGGACGCCCCACGGAACGTACCAAGGAACGTGCCAGGTTGCAATGCTAAATGTATCGATCTTGATGTACCGTGCCGAGGGCTGTGCTGTGCTGCGCCGTGCTGTACTGCGATGTGCCATGCCGCAAGTGTGCTCTATAGCGTTGTGGATCGAGCCCCCCTTTGCATCCGAGTCCTGACCGAACTGATCTGGATCTTCAGCTCGAGCTGCCAGAACACATAGTAACTGCCCCAAAACTAGTTGGCAGGGGGACATGCCAGGAGGACGCGCCGCGGAACGTCTCAAGGGACGCGCCAAGCGACGTGCCAGGGGACGTGCCATGGGGACGCACCGCGGGACGTGCCAAGGGGACGCGCTACGGAACGTGCTGGGGACAAGCGTTTCGCTCGAGGCATTTTGTCAAAATCCTCATGCTAGACATCCGCCTGAGCGACCTGGACACGTGAAAACAAGCGTTTCGCTCAACAGATCCTCAACACATTCTCATGCTAGACATCGGCTTGGGCGTACTGGACACGTGAAAACAAGCGTTTCGCTCAGTATATCCTCAACACATCTTCATGTGAGACGTCCGCCTGGGTGACCTTGGCACGTGAAAACAAGTTTTTCGTTCGAGACGTTTTCAACACCTCCTCATTCTAGACATCCGCCTGGCCTGGGCGACATGGACACGTGAAAACAAGCGCATCCCTCAAGACATGCTCAACACACTTTCATGCTAGACATCCGCCTGGGCAACCTGGACACGTGCAAACCAGCATCTCGATCGAGACTTCGTCAACACATCCTCGTGCTAGACATCCGCCTGGGCGACGAGGACGCGCGAAACCAAGCGTTTCGCTCGAGACATCCTCAACAAATCCGGGCGCTAGACCTCTGCCTGGGCAACCTGGAGGCGTGAAACCAAGCGTCTCGCTCGAGACATCCTCAAGACCTGCGCACGTGATAACAAGAATTTCACTGCAGAGATCCTCTGAATTCTAGTCCCCAGGAAAGGACAATCAATAACACCAAACAAGCGTTTCGCTCGAATAATCCTCAACAAATTCTGAAAGAAAACAAACAAACAAACAAACAAGAAAAAACGCTTCCCAAATGTTAAACCAGCCCGCCTCGACCTCGATTATATTTCAAAACAAATTCGCCAGCCCACCTCAAGTCGAAACCCGGGGTAAACCACCTAAAAAAAAACCTGGGCCCAAGCCCTTTTCCGGGGAAAACAAATGGTCCAGCCCACCCAGGGGGGATATCTAACATGCGGCCGTCTGGAGCGCAGGAGGGCCCGGAACGCCCAGAGGCACCTGGAGGCAAAAAAATCAAAGAATCGACACCACATACAAATAAACTCTCAACGTTCCGTTCCGAGTCCCAAGAAAGATCCAGAAGGCCCATGGTAGATACACCCACCCTGAGTGGCCTGGACACGCGAAAACACGTGGATCCAGCTCGGGGCCACCATGTTCGATACCCCCTCTGGGTGGCCTGGACACGTGAAAACGCACGGCTCCAGCGCAGGACCACCATGTTAGTAACCCCCTGGGTGGCGTGGACACGCACGAACCACGATTCCACCTGCGGACCACCATGTTAGATACCCACCTAGGTGGCGCGCACACGTGAAAACACGTGGCTCCAGCGCGGGACCACCATGTTAGACACCCCCTGGGTGGCGTGGACACGTGAAAACACGTGGTTCCAGCTCGGGACCGGGTTGGACACGTGAAAGCACGCGGTTCCAGCTCAGGGCCACCATGTTAGATACCCCCTTTTGGGTGGCTCGTCTGATGCGCCAGCGACGGACAACCATGTTGGGTACCCCCCGGGCCGACCTGGGCACGTGAAACAAGCATTTCGCCGGAGACATCCTTTAAACTCTGGCCCCCCACGAGGCCCCCGCTCGAGACATCCCCCAACTCTGCAAAACCAGCGTTTCGCTCGATACATCCTCAGCAAATTATGGAACACAAGCGTTTCGCTCGAGCCATCCTCATATGTTAATTCGCAAGGCCCTACGCGACCTTGCCATGTATCGCAAAAGAAATTCGCCGGCCCTACAGCCGTCAAGACTGGGGGGGACCAACTAAAAGAAAACCCTGGGATTAAGCCCTTTCCGGGAATATCCCAGAAATGCTTCCAAATAGTGGGAAAATCGTCCCCCAAATAATTTTGGACTGTCTTTAAATACTCCGCCCGAAAAGAGACAGACCCGACTTAAGCCCACCATGCTGGAAGCAAATCTGCACTGCCACGACGGAAAGCTGAAGGGTTGGGGCGATCCTGCCCCGTGACGCCCCGAGGCGCCACGGGCCCAGGCTGGCCGCCCTGCACCTCCCAGGACAAGCAGAGCAGAGCAGAGCAGAGCAGAGCAGAGCAGAGCAGAGCAGAGCAGAGCAGAGCAGAGCGCCGACAGCCGCCCCACAGGGGGACGGCCCACCGGGGGCGCGGCGGGGGCGCCTCAGCGCCTTCGTCTTCGAAAATGACTGTGGTGTCGTACCAGCGTTTCCGCGGCCGCTCTGGGCGTCGCGCGCAGCCAACCGGCCCCCATTGAAATGTTGCTTTCGCCCAAGAACGCGCCTCCGAATGCAGTCGCCGCAACCATTTGCGGGCAGATTTGCGGCGCTCCTCGATCCAATCACGAAGTCCCAATTTTGACGCACGGTGTTCCGCATCCTTTGTTGTCCGTTGGGTGAAATCTGCCCATGGTTCCAGAAATATACTCTTGCTTGAAGCAGAGGAAAAAGACGAGGAAGAAGTAGAAGACTAGAACCACGCGCACGCTTCGCGCGCGCTTAGGTTCTAGCAAGCCCCAGGCCGTGACAACTTCACAAAGCCTCTGAAGTAGTTCCCCACAAATGGCTTGAACATGAAGTACGACGAAGCGTCGAAAAGCAAGGGCCAAGCAGAGATTAATCACCGACAATGGCACGCCCATACAATGCAATGCGAACCAAAGAAAGATGTGAAGAGAATGGAGTGCCCACACTGGTGCTGCAACGCAACGCAGTACCATGGAAAGCAGATGCGAGCGCCATGCAGCGAGAAGCATTGAAAAGACAGAGCAAATGAACGGTAAGGCAATGCGATGCAATAGAAATGAAGACAAAATTGAGCAATGATCACCAGCGCAGTGCCGTTTGCGGAGCCATGCCCATCCGTCGGAAAGCAACCAAGTGAAATACAATGCAAGCAAAGTCACAATAACGCAAAAGGCCGCGCGGACCGGAGGGTTTTGGAACCTTAGAGATCGCCGAAATAAGATGTGGAAAAAGTTGTGGATGCCCCTGTTCCGCCGTCGGTAAACCAACACGTCCTCCTCGTCCCCCTCCACCTCCTCCTCCTCCTCCTCCTCCTCCCTCCTCCTCTCTTCTCCCTCTCTCCTCCTCCTCCTCCTCCTCTCTCCTCCTCCTCCTCCTCTCATCCTCCTCCTCCTCCTCCTCCTCCTCCTCCTCCTCCTCCTCCTCCTCCTCCTCCTCCTCCTCCTCCTCCTCCTCCTCCTCCTCCCTCTCGTAATCGATCCTCTGGCCGGTCGGCCAGCCCAAGTCAGCGACAGTTTAGATTGCCACACAGACTTCTTCGGAGCAAGGGACAACTGCCGAATTCCCCCCCCTGGCTGCTGGGCAATAACTGTTACAGGTAGCCCCTGGCCCATCGGTCACGCGGCCCGGCCAAGCTCTGCATGTTCCAAGTTGGCCTCGGGGGGGCTGGATTTGTCCGCTCGCATGCGGCGGTAATCTGGAGGCCACGTCAGGCCCAGATCCCCTGAAACCTACGTACAACATTCTTCGTGGGATCTGCATGTCCACCACAGGCTTTTCTTTTTTCCACTTATTGGGATTGTGTTGCAGCCATATCACTTCGTTTCTCCCGGCCATGGGCCTAATCTGGCCTACCCTGGACCCGGCGTCACTTTCAGATTATGAGCTATTGTCTGTTCCTGCATTGTCCCTTTCAGCTCTGCGTTTGCGCTGCCATCTGCTTTCTCCACGGTCCTCATCCGCGTGCTCGTCCATCCCCGTTTACCTCAAACCCTCCACATCCTCCTGCTCCCTGTCTTCCCCAATCTCCTCTCCCCCCCTTTCGTCGTACTCTATATTCTCCTCCTGCCGGGCGCAGCGCGCGCGCGGCACCAAAGGCTGGAAGCCAAGTTTTCCCTAGTGGGCGGCAAGGTTCGTGGCGTTCTCTCGACACTCGTGCCGCAGAGGGGGCGGAACATCTGTCGATCGTTCGCAGCATCGACGCGATGTCACAGCTACGAGGCCCTCGCCTTCCAACCGTGGCAGTGAAACTCTACATAGCACACCACTGAAATGATGGCGCGGGCATTCTGATAGCGATGCTCACTGGGATCATCCAGCCGGGCATCAATAATGTCTTCTCTGAATCAACAGGTCGGTAAGTCTACACTATTCGGCGGCAGTGTTTCTTCCAAGCGGCTCGGCGGCAACAGGCGACGGATACGGCTGCGTCCTCATGAAACGTACAGTCTGCGCAGGTTGATCGCAGCTGGTGGCGATCCAAATACGTCGGCCTCTGAACTGGGGCGGCGAATGCCCACGTAGAACACGGCAGATCGCAACCTATGGGCGTGCTCGTGGACACTCTCAGCGGTAGCAATGAGAAGCATGTCGACGACGCTTTCGCGAGGTATACCGAAGGGAGCTGGATGAATGGGGTCGCAGGGCATGGCGAACGGAATTGGATCGACAGAGTCGCTGGGTGACACAGAGACGCATGGAACTACAGCGATCCAGTGGCCTCCATAAGCAGGCGTCCGAACGAGGTAGCCACAACACGCACATGAACCGTCCTCGGTTTCATGGTCTGGAAAGGGAATGTCCACGTGATGATGAAGATGGCAATCAAACGGGGACAGCTGTTCGTCGGCACGGATCAGCGGGAGCAACTTGACATTGGAGTGTGAGAAATTGGCGAGAAGGGCAGCGAAATCGTAGTTGGAACCGCCTGGTTCGACAATGTTTGCTGCCACGTCCCCATGTCGCGTTTCAAGCGCTCTCGCTTCAAAATTGCGCTTGGCGACAGGCTGCCACGGGAGGCCGACCAGTGACGCAGCTTTCGCGGCGAGATGGTTGAATGCGTGCAGACCGCAGGTTGCCCCAGCTTGTGTGCCAGAATGTGTGACACCATCTGTGCATGGCGAGTTGTACCATGAAGGGCGCGGCAGTTGTTCCATGAGGTTATCAGTGGGAGCAGTAAAGTCCGTGGCACATGCGTGAACATCGCAATCTGTGACTCTCATGCTCGGGACTTCACACGGGCAGGCATTTGAACTACATCGCGTTGTATAGAAAGCGGCGCGGCTTAAATCGTCGATTCATGTCCGCGCCGCCTGGGGTTGCAGACAAGGCAGCTGCGGCCATGGACGAGGATGCTGTCTGCCTTGGTGGTACAGTGGGTGGCATGTCCTCGTCGGGAGCAGGCGCGCCGGTTGGTGCGGCGGCGAGGTCGTGTTGGACCGGCATGATCGGATGTATGGTTCCGTTCCAGTGGGCGTGTAAGCTGCGCGGGAATGTCGATTCACAAGGTCCTGATTTGTCAGCGGCATCCGCAGGGCAAGGTGCAGGGTGCATGACACGTGTGAGTGATACTTCTGCAATCGAGCGTGCATTGGTGTTCGGCTCAAGCGGTCGACGTGAACCTTCCTCGGTGACGGCGAGCGATGCTAGCGGGGCCGCAGCGGCCGTGGAAGAGTCCTGAAGAGACGCTGATGGTGCTCTGGAGGCCACATGCAGGTTGGGAGAAGCGCTGCCCGGTGGCGGGACGGCGAGGACGTGGTGGACTCTCGAAGCCTGCGGCTTGACGACATCGGAAGCGTTGGAAAATGCCCCCTCTCTGCCACAGCTCAGCCACTCATCGTATCCCGAATCGTTGTGCTCTCAATGTCGTCGCGTTTCGCTCCCCTTCGAAATCCGTCACCGTGCCCCCTGGCACGTTGAGGCGAGCTAGAATGCCAAGTGCTGTCTGGTAGGGTTTGTGTGATATTCTAAGGGCCCCCCCCTCCGGGTAGCGCGTCCTTGCGTGCACCGCCCCTTCTTCCCGAAGCTCTGTCGGCGCCCAGACACGTCCCTGGCGCTCTCCAAGGCATCGAAGATGCCCAAGATAGCTTCCAAGACGAGCCTCGGAGGCCACCAAGGCCGCCCACATGGCCCAAGATGCCTCCAAGATGCCCCAATACAGCCTCAAGATGGCTGAAGCTGGCCTCACGACCGCCCAAGAGGCATCCAGGAAGGCCCAAGAGGGCTCCAAGGGAGCCTCCAACAAGGTCCGAAGAAACCCAAATCATCGATCTTCTGTATGTTTTTGAAAGATTTTCGCGTTCTCGCCTTTTCGAGCTTCCGTCGGCTCAGGACGGCCCGAAGAGGCCTCCAAGATGGCCCCACAGCGGCCCAAGAGGTCCTCGACATAGCCCAAGAGGCCTCCAAGACGGCCTGAAGACAGCCCGAGAGGGCCCGTGGAGAGCCCAGGACGGACCAAAGAGGGCCTCCAGCTGGCCCTGAAGGGTCTCTGGAGTGACCCAAGACTGCTTCAGAGGACGCCTGGACGGCCCGAGACGGCCTCACGAGGGGTTCCCCGAAAGACCCCTAGACGGTCACGAAGGCCTCAAGAGAAGCCCAAAGACGGCCAAAGAGAACCTCAAGAAGGCTCAAGAGGTCCTCAAGAGGGACCCCAAGACGGCCCCTCCGGAGCTCAGGACAGCTCAAAGACGGACGAAATGAGGTCCACGCGGCCCCTGCGGAGATGTAGACGAAAGGTGCCACATGTGACTGCTTCCCTCGTCGTCGTCGTCGTCGTCGTCGTGGTCCTCCTCCTCCTCCTCCTCATCATCATCATCATCTTCCTCCTCCTCCTCCTCCTCCTCCTCCTCCTCTTCCTCCTCCTCCTCCCCCTCCTCCTCCTCCTCCTCCTCCTCCTCCTCCTCCTCCTCCTCCCTTTCCTCCTCCTCTGATCATCCTCATCAGCACCACTGTCATCCTCGCCCTCGTCCTTGGAATGATCATGCTCACCATCATCGCCATCATCACCACCACCGCCGTCACCATCACCACCACCACCATCACCATCACCATCATCGTCATCGCCATCATCATCATCATCATCATCATCATCATCAGCATCATCATCATCATCATCATCATCACCATCACCATCATCATCATCATCATCACCCTCACCATCACCATCACCATCACCATCACCATCATCATCATCATCATCATCATCATCATCATCATCATTAGCATCATCATCGGCAGCATCAACATCATGATCACCAGTACCGTCAACATCATCAGATTCATCATCATCGTCGCCCTCGTCGTCATCGTCCTCGTCACCGATGTCGTCGTCATCGCCGTCGTCATCATCATCCTCATCCTCATCCTCATCCTCATCATCATCATCATCATCATCATCATCAGCAGCATCATCATCGTCAGCATCATCATAATCATCGTCGTCGTCATCATCATCATCATCATCGTCGTTGTCGTTATCATGTCCATCCCTCGCGAATGCAGCCTCTGGTGCCCCTTTGAATGGGGACCGCCGAGCATGCTGGACTGGCACGTTGGCAGGACTTGACGCAGGCAGCTGGATAAACGATGCGGCGTTGGGTATGAGATCGTCTATAGCGCCTCCGTCTGGGAGAATGGAATCAAGAGCGCCGGTGTCATGATGAACGACACCCAACCGCGATTGGGAGTCCTTGCCACCACGGGTGGGGGAATGGCAAGTGGCGATTGTTGGAGGTGCCGTGCTGGCATGGGCAAGTATGGTTGCATCGACGATGTTCAACGCGTATTGCACCACATTTCCATTGTGACCGACAATGCGCCTCTGATTCTCATCGGCACTGTCGTGGACGAGGACTCGCACGTTGGATGAGGAGACACCTCGGCTGAAAGCGACATACAGCTGTCCGTGTGCGAAGACGGGCGCGGGAAGGGAGAAGCCCAGACGCTGTCCAATCGATTGTCCTTGTGCCTTATTCGTGGTCATCGCCCAGGCCAATTTTACAGGATACTGGACGCGGCGAAGGACGAATGGGAGATCGGTATCCCCAGCGGAGTCGCAAGTGATGCGGGGGATCAATTGGGAGGTGCCCCGGAATGGCCCAGTGACGACGCGGACGAGGAGAGTGTACTGGTAAAGCCGCTCGACCACGAGACGCGTGCCATTGCACAAAGTCCTTTGTGGGGCGCGTAATTCCGGAATAACATGACCAAAGACCCACGTCTCAGGGACAATACGTGCGGTGGCATTCCGCTTGGGCATAGCGTATTGAGGAATTCTGTACTGTAAACGTCGCCCCCGACGCTCTCAGTGGCCACAGTGTCGACGCTTCTCGATGTGATCATGGATGCAGAGTCTAGCTGTTGTTGCATGACATCGTTCAGCTCGTCCGCAGCTTCGTTTGTTGGGGTGACGACGGCACGATTGGAATAGTAGCCGTACCACTGTGCAGGCATGACGTCTTGGAAGCCATCGAAAACCCAAGCCATGAGGTCGGACGGAGTAGCGCTTGCTGGCATGGACAGACAGGTGGGTAGTCGGATTGCGGCAGGCTGCAAAGGATGACCATCACAGGCTTCGCTCGCTGGTTGGACAGTGCCATTGCCGACATCGAGGCAAAACGCGGCGTAGTCGGCGTCCAGCTTGGCTCTCATATTCTCTGTGAGGCGGTGTTTGACCACGGAGCCGTCAGACCACCACGGGAGAGCTGCAATCGTGTGGGCGGCCACTTGCTCGCGCTCCACATATCGCAACACCGGAGGGATCTGGCGGAAGTCGCCGCCGAGCAATACGGCTTTCCCGCCAAAAGGGCGGTCATGACCGAGGATTTCTCGCAAGGAGCGGTCGACAGCCTCGAACATGCTCCAGGATGCTGTAGGGGCTTCGTCCCACACGATGACGGCGCAATCGCGCAGGAGTTTGGCGGCAGTGGACCGCCCAGAAATGTTGCATTTGCAATTGTCCAGAGGAACTGGCACGGGCAACTTGAAACGTGAATGGGCAGTCCGGCCTCCAGGGAGGAGCAAAGCAGCAATCCTGGACATTGCTGCTGACAATGCGATGCGTCCGCCCATCCGTATGTAGTGTAAAACTTTCTTGTACAGATGGGTTTTGCCCGTTCCCGCGGGACCATCTACGTAGTGGATGGTGGGTTCGTCCGTGTCGGCGCACTGGTCGACGGACCGCATGATTGCTTGGAACACAAATTGTTGTTCGGCATTGAGGTGGAGATGGTCGTACGCAGCTTTCTCTTGGATCAGCTGCTCAGGCGAATGGAGCTCTGCGTTGTATTCATTTTCTTGCCTTTGAGTTTCGGTGAGATCGGAAGCACCGCAAGGCGGAGGGACGCCCATGGCGACAAAAGACATGTTGTATCGTGCGAGGGCTTCTTGTACCAACAGGTATACAGCGGTAGGTTCTGTGCTTCGGTGGTGCGCAGTCAGCATGTCCAAAAAAGAAGCCCACGAGGCACACCGGTCGTGGACATCTACCCACACCAACGCTTCGGCGAATAATTCGGTGAGGCTGGCGAGGTTGGTGCAGATGGATACGGACTCACGGAGCATCGACAAAGTTTCCGTGTCGTCGTGGAGCAAACCGAGCTCCCGAGCCTGGTGTTGAAATGTTGGAAAGGCGCCAGGGCCAGCGGATGCTGCCAATGCGTTCCATGACAATGCTTGCGCGCCATGGACGTGCAAGAGGAGCAGGCGCAGGTAATACAACTCGCCGCAACCAGGCTTCACATGCATCAGCCGGCCGACGACATCCTTACATCGGGCTGCCTTCGCGCGAGGCTTCCAGGCGTGAGCCTTGGCGTCCCATGTGAAGGTCGGCACCTCGGGGTATCGAATAGTGAGCGCCCTCTCTGCCCAAGGCTCGGTGCTTGCACTTGCAGCAACGTTCAAGGGGAACCATGCCTCCAGCTTTGTCTCAGTGGTAAGCGCTCGGTTCACGCGCTCGTTTTCATGTCCCACCTCAAACTGGACACGTTGCTCAAGCGGGCGGTGCACGGGGAGCCGTTCGACTACGTGCGACTTTCCGTGCAACTCGTAACCGAGAAGTCTCCATGCGGCCTCCGGCGCGCCAATGTATCGGGAGTCCAAATACTCTTTCACCTGGTCACGGCACCGCTCTATACAGGCGCGGTCTGGGCCTTTGTACGAATATTTGTAAAGGTATTTGACGGCCTTGAGCGACGTGCAGATTTCGACGTTAAGGTGGCACTCCAGGCGCTCCAGCAAATACAGGTTGTGTGGGACGACGCTTCTGGAATCTAGGAGGCCTCCTTTAGCGATGACGAGAGGGTGCTTCTCACGACGCCTATACAAAGGGTACCCGTTCACATTTGCGGACGTGTCTGCGTTCCATTATTTGGGGTACCGCTTGGAGCAAACGCCATCCTTCATGCACGGACAGGCAGGATTGAGAAGGCCGCAGGGACCGTGGACCATGTGGCGTTCGACCAGCTCGTACAGATGAGGCTGGGAGGCAGGATCGGGCAGTTCAGCAGATACGAGGCGGTCGATTTGGGTTGGCGTGCGGGGCTTATCGGATTCGACCAGGATGAGGAGAAGGTGGACGTGAGGGAGGCCTCGCTTCTGGAATTCAACGACATAAGTCCACGCGAGGGCCTTTCCAAGTACGTGCTCAACTGTAAGGGCTCTGAGGAGCACCTGAAGCTTTGCGTGGAACACCCTCGCAACGAGGTCAGGCCGGTCTTGAGGCTGCTCGCCAGGAGGCAAGTTTGCAGATACCTCGGGCCATCTAGGATTTGCCGTACAAGTGATGAAGAAGTCGGGACGCCCAAAGCGAGCGACGAGGCTCATGGCGTCGAGGTATAACTGGTGAAGAGCCCGAGGGCCTCCTCCGAAGCTTGCAGGAAGAATGACTGGAGTGCCGGGGAGAGGTCGCGGCACGCTGGACGGCTCTTCGGCACGGTCCCGCGGCAGTCTAGTACATGAATCGTTTCCTGGTTTAGGTGCTGTGTCTACGAGCGCGGGTGGCGCGTGTACGGCGTGTGCAGGTTGCTCCGTGAGGTAATCCATGAGGCCTCGAACCGAATCCATGCGAAATTGCCGCTGGTTGCGCACTCTCCAATCCAGCCGCGCGTTCTCAACCTTAGCGAAAGCATCAACAATGTACTGCTGAAACAGCCTGCCTGCGGCGTGTGGATTCTCAGCCTCTTTGCTGTTCCAAGGTTCACGGCGCATGATACGGGAAGTGTAAAATTCGCACATGTTGATTATTCGAGGCTGCCCCGTGCGCGGTTCAGGCGGAGCTTGCAAAGCGCAGGAGTACCCCAGTCCGCCGTCGACGTGGATGAGAGGGTAGGTCAACGGATCCACATGTTCGGACAGATATGACAACTTGTGGACACCAGAATGCTCATGCGTGGAACGGCGATCGTATACGGACACGAAGTGTTCTGGCAAAGCACCTTCTCCTACGACGACGCAGGGAGACCTCCGCAGACGATGGCCGGTTGCACGCGCGAGGGTCGCAGTCGGTGGCTCCAGAAAACCTTAGCGCATGTTGGGGCGGGCAGCCCGACGCTTTGCTCTGCTCGGCGGCGCTTCTCTGAACGGCCTCGTGCATGTGCAGGAAATGTGCTGGGTAAGGGTTCCGAGGCTGGTGGTCGTCCGCGACTGCGACAGGGTCCCTCCGATGCGCAGGCACCGGGACAGGGCAGAGCAACATGTCGAGGAGCTGTCGGAGGATTGCAAGGTCAAGTTGCGGGAATGCTGCCGAACGGAGCTCCGTGGCAGGCGCGGCATCGTAGATGTATAGTTGCGCGTATCGACGCTTTTTGGTGTCAGTGTAAAGGTTTCCTACGAGATGATACGCTCGGCCGTGGAGAACGTACACAGGGGGTCCACGGCCAGGCAAACTCTTCGCGAGGGTTTCTCCATTAAGCCGGCGTTCTTCGGTGAAGGATGCGAATGCCAATGCTCCGTTGTACGACCTGATATTGGATTTGAAAGAATGGTGGTCCAGAGACGTGTCCCCACGGAGGAGCTCCTTCAGAGGTGGCGGAGCAGCGGCCATGAGTGGCACGTGCGCCAGGAGGCCACGCCGACAGCACCGGGTGAAAGCTCGAGTGCGGTTTCCTTGTGTGCCTGCGCGCACCTGCTCGGATTCAAAATGCAAAGCCTTGCAATGTGGACATGCATGCGTAAAGCAGCCTGTGGAAGACAGGGCGGATGGCGGCGCAGAAATGTCTGTGTAGGCGTCGAGTGTGCACGCCGCGGCGAGGAAACCACGACGGAAGCCTCGCAAAGATGTCGGATGACCAGGCAGTTTAGTTTGGAACCACGGCCGATGCTGGCTACAAGCGACTGCGCCGTCGAAGGCTGGGGATGGGACCGGAAAACCTGGTCGGCAGCACCACTCGACAGAACATGCTGGTTGCGAGGACGTTTGACGAACAGGACGCGACATCTCAGCCTTTCGCTTCATGCGAGCGACGAGCGAACGGACCTGCTTGAGAACAGAAGCTTTCATAGGGTGAGCTATGCGATAGCAGCGTGTACAAAGCCCTGGTGTGTCGGGATGCGATCTGCGACCACCGCCCTTCTTGGATTTAGTGCAGCCTTGTCCTCTTGGACCCCCGCACGGAATACAGCCTTTCGCACATCCGAGGCAGGGGGCATTGGGCTGCAGGAGGCAGACGCGAGCACGGCACCCATGAGTAGCGTATAGACACGGCGGACCACGCGTGAAACACAGGCGGCACACGTTGGTGGAAGAATCCTGTGGCGTGAGCTTGCATCCTCGAGGCGCGTACACACAGACGGCGCGCAGCGTCGGTGCCTTCTTCGCGCGAGCAGGTGGCTCGAGTTGCCGCAAACAGTTGTTGCACAGTCCTGCTTGCCCAGGCGGAGCGCGGCCCTTGCAGGTGTCGGCGTTGGAGCATGGTCGGCACATGGCCATGCAAGGGGTGCACAGAGTGTCAGCTAAATCAGCGACGACATTCATGCAATTATCTGTGGCGCACAGCCGGCACGGTTCGGGCGGGCGGCACACCATGCAAAAACCATCCTCTGCATGCGGCGTTCTGTATTTGCACGACGGCGTTGAGCAAGGAAACAGACCGCGGTTGCAGAACAGGCAAAGGGAGTGGTCAGGCGATAAGGTGGAGCAGCGAGCTGTACTGCAAACAGGCAAGCCTGAACTATCTGGCTGAGCGGCCATGGGTGGTGCAACGGGGCGCTGACAGATCTCATCAGGACGGGCAAGCGTTGGTCTGCAGAAATGACAGAGGCTGCCGTTCTCGGCGCTGGCACGCCGGCCGCAGATCTGCAAGCAGGGCGGACGACCCGCGTGGCACAAACGGCACACGGATGGTTTGGGGCTGTTCACGGGCGTGCTGCACGTCGAGTTACGCATATGCCAGTCGCATGTGGACGGAATGGACAATGGTTCGGTTTGCATACTTTCAGTTCGGTGGTGGGTTCGGTTGCGGAAGCCGAGGGCAAGATAGGTTGGCGGCAGGACGAGTAGGACACGCGAGCATGGCAGCCGAGGAGCGCGCGTTTGCACGGCAGGCGGTTTTCGCCGCAAGGGAAGCACAGACCACCATTAGGCTTGGCGGCCAATTCTCGGCAGCCCGCGCGGGCGTTCCTACAAGCGGCCCATTGTCGGTCTTTGACGCGGCAAGGGTCCTTATAGTGGTATGCGCAAAACTGCAGATGTGGGGCTCGTCGGGATGACGGACCTGCATGGCATGCGCAGCCTGAATGCGAGCATTTGGGTCGTTGCACGCATGCGCCGCAAAGAGCAAGGATTGCACTGCGCTCTGCGGGAGACGCCACGTCGAGGATCTCCTGCAGCCACTTCTTGGTCTTAGTGTGTTTGCCCAGGTTGGCAGCGTTGTTGCACAGTGGGTAATTTGCGCAAGCGTAATGCTTATGACCTTTGAGTGGGGGTGTTCTGGCTGGCCTTGCATGGTGCGTAGCATCTGGGTGATGAAAGTCGCACTGGGCAAGAACGATGGACGTCGAAGCCGCGTTCGGGGAAGCTGCACCACCTCGGGGCAAGTCACGCGAGTGGCACGGAACGAACGTGTGTGCTGAAGTAAATTGCACGGGAGATTGTGGGGACGGACTCGCTGTCGCAGTCTGCTGAGGAGCCACACCAGGTGCAACGCGGAGGACCGGCGACGAACATGTGCCAGATGACGGTCGCGGAGGAGACGGTTGACGAGGCCGGTTGCGCGAGCGTTTGGAAAACGGTTCGGACGCATGAACAGGCGCACGTGGATCGTCATGCAACGGAGTGGCACGTCGTTTCTTTATCTGCGGCTGTCCAAGGGCTGTGCCGAAGCATGAAACACAATGGCCGTTGCAGCCCTTTTGCTTGAATTTAGTGCAGGCGGGCCACTTCTTACAGCGCTGTGCAGCACCACTGCGATGGGTTTGTTTGGACGTGCCGTGTTGATTGTGATAGCAGTCTGGACAGACATTGTCGTAGGCAGGTTCTGCACGACGACGCGGTTTACCAGCAGCGGCAGCTATGTCACACAACGGGCCATGGCACCGCGCGGGCATGGTCGCTCCTGCGGAATAGATCGCGAACGCGGACGTCAAGCGCCCCGAGCCGAAATCCTACGCGGGAGAACGCGCGCGAGAAAGAGGGAGAGAGAGAGAGTGCAAAAGGCCGATTGGAGACCAATGATACAAACTACCATAGCAGCACAAAGTCCGAAAGAACTGCACCATGTGCAAGATGCGGGGCCACGAAAGGGGGCAGCTTCGATACGATACCAGACGATACGATACGACAAGGTACGATAGCTGAACTACAATACGAGGGACCACAGTACGGGGGACCACAACACGTGGAACCAGAACCACCGATCTCGGGGGAGGCCGGTTCGGGGATCTCGGCAGGAGATCACATCTATCCGCCTGTCGCCAGGGCCCAACGGCCCTCACCGAAAGGGGGAACTTGTGCCCATGTATATGTATACCGCCCCGTACACACAAACCGTGTCAGGAGTACGAGGTCGACCATAGAAATCATCGCTCAGAGAAACACGAACAGGCAGACAGGCAAACGGGAAGACAGAGAGAGAATGAACGACACAAGCAGCGTTCCGTGGAAGGCAAGGAGGACTGGTACGACAGGCTGGACGAAACTGAATGATGGCAGGGGCTTGTTTCGGACAGTGGTGGCTGAGGGTGGGACGCGGCGAGGAAGCCTCGTGCCAACAGGCCTGTGTCAATGCACGACAGTGGTAAGGACGGACAGGACATCATTGCACAGACATGACGGCACGGACTGGGCTGCGGACACGACACATGTACGGAGGGGGCGTGATGGGAAGACCATGGTGCGGACAGGACAGGGTTGCTGGGGGCGCGGGACGACGAAATAAACATATTGGGTTTGCAGAGGACATGATGGTAGGGTGATGGTGCGGACAAGACATGATTGTTGGGGGCGCGGTGCGACGAAACAACCATGGTGCATGAGTGAAGTTGGAACGGCACGGCGAAGCGGAGAATGAATCAGATGCGGCGGGCACGGCGCACCAGTGCATGGCGTAAGCTCGATGGTGGAACGGCCAAGGGGTTTTGATGCATTGGACATGGCGTATGCTGATGCGACGAACCAGGCGTGTTGGCCCAGAGCATGTGCTGGCTTCCGGTGCAATGACGCAGACGGGCCAGTCAAAGACATAGATGGATGCTGACACAGATTGGAGGACGTACGTGGACGCAGTATCCAGAGGACGCTGGTGCCACGTCTCACGCGGTTTTGGCTGCAAGGATACAGGCGGAACGATGCGGGTGTTCAAGCTTACTGAAACACCGTGTGGATGTCATGATGCATGGACTGCTTCTGGACGGCTGAGGCGAATTTGGATGAAGGCGGAGTTGCGTTGCTGCAATGGCTGACGTGGTTGTTGATGGCATGGCTTGAGCAGCGAATGAGTCAAAACTGCACATGTTTGGTGAAGAACTTCTGCAAACGCAAAACGAATCAATGGGGACCCGTCGAACACTTTCGGGAGCCTCTGGGGTCCTTTGCAGCCCCCTGCGACGCAGGACCGCGGTTGGTTGCATAGACACCCAAGGTACCTGAGCCTCTCGGTTTCAACCTGGAACGCCCGCCGGGCCCCCCCCCCTGACCACATCTCGCGGCCGAGGGGGCGCCTCGGGACACCTCGCGGTTTCAACATTGAGCGCCCCCCGGGCACCCCCCCTTGACCGCGTCTCGCGGCCCGGGCGTCGCCTCGGGACACCTCGCGGCTTAAACCTTGGACGCCCCCGGGCACCCCCCCTTGATCGCGTCTCGCGGCCGGGGGGGCGCCTCGGGGCACTTCGGGTTGAACCTGGAGCGCCCCCACGGGCCCCCTTGACCGCGTCTCGCGGCCGGGGTTGGCGTCACGGGGCACCTCGCGGCGTCAACCTTGAGCGCCCCCCCGGGCGCCCCTTGACCGCGTCTCGCGGCCGGGGGGGCGCCTCGGGACACTTCGGCTTCCACCTGGAGCGCCCCTGGGGCACCCCCCTTTGACCGCGTCTCGCGGCGGGAGGGGGCGCCTCGGGACACTTCGGCTTCAACCTGGAACGCCCCCCGGTCACTCCCCCTTGACCGCTTTTCGCGGCCGGGGGGGCGCCTCGGGTCACCCTGGAGAAGAGAAGACAAGGAGAGGGATTGGAGGGTTCAACCTCTGACGCCAGCCCCGGTCACTCCCCCTTGACCGCTTTTCGCGGCCGTGGGAGCGACTCGGGCCTCCCCGAAGACGATGAGGAAGGAAGAAAAATTGGAGGGTCCAACCTCTGACGCCCGCCTCGCTTTTCGCGGCCGGGGGAGCGACTCGGGTCACCCTGGAGAAGAGGAGACAAGAATATGGATTGGAGGGTTCAACCTCTGACGCCAGCCCCGGTCACTCCCCCTTGACCGTTTTCCGCGGCCGTGGGAGCGACATGGGCCTCCCTGAATAAGATGAGGAAGGAAGAGAAATTGGAGGGTTCAACCTCTGTCGCCCGCCCCTGTCACTCCCCCTTGACCGCTTTTCGCGGCCGGGAGAGCGACTCGGGTCACCCTGAAGAATATGAGGAAGGAAGAGGGATTGGAGAGTTCAACCTCTGACGCCCGCCCCGGTCACTCCCCCTTGACCGTTTTTCGCGGCCGGGGGAGCGACTCGGGTCTCCCTGAGGGGGACGAGGAAGGAAGAAAAATTGGAGGGTTCAACCTCTGACGCCCGTCCTGGTCACTCCCCATTGACCGCTTTTCGCGGCCAGGGAAGCGACTCGGGACACCCTGGGAGGAGGCGAGGTGTCGCGAGCGACGGGACGGGCCACGAATGCTCCGCCCCATCGCCTCGCGGGAGACGGGACGGGCCACGAATGGCCCGCCCCATCGCTGGGCGACGGACCACGAAAATGGCCCGTCGCCCAAAACCACGCTCCTCGCTCCTCGCCCCCCCGCCCGGGAAAGCGCGACGCCGAGTGCCCGCCAGGGCGCAGTAAACCGACAGGATAAGCCTGGCCGCGGTCGTAATCCTCCTCCTCTTCCTCCTCCTCCTCCTCCTCCTCCTCCTCCTCCTCCTCCTCCTCCTCCTCCTCCTCCTTCGTCTCGTCGTCGTCCTCCTCCTCCTCCTCCTCCTCCTCCTCCTCCTCCTCCTCCTCCTCCTCCTCCTCCTCCTCCCCCTCCTCCTCCTCCTCCTCCTGCTCCTACCCCTCCTCCTCCTCATCATAATCCATGGTGGGGCTCTCGCGCGGCCATATTTGGGCTGTCTTGGGGCCCTGTGTGACCTGTTGGGGCCATCTTGGAATCACCCTAGGACCTCTTGGGCCCCTAGGGTCACCTAAAGGCCTTCCTGGGCCATCTCAGGCGCACGCGGGACATCTTGCGGTGTCTTGGGGCCCTCTTAGGCCGTCTTGGGCTCCTCCAGAAGCTCAGGGTGAGGCACGTTCGGGGTCGTGGTGGCCTGCTTTCCTCTTGCTGAGTACGTTCTGACTCTCTCTTGGGTGCCCCCTGGCCATTTGCGCAGCGCTCTCGGGGCGCTCTTGGGCCGGTTTGGCCGCCAGGGGCAGATGCAGACGGTGTCTCGGGGCGGTCGTCGGAGCCCCCTGGGCCAGCTTGGACCGCAGAAAGCTCTCGAAGGGGAGAACATCAAAACCCTTCAGCAAACGAGAGAAAATCAAAGAAGTCGGCATCGCGTGACCCTCTCGGGCGCCACCAGGGAGCGCGACATCAATGAAAAACCACGCGGTCTGCAACGATTTTGTTTAAAAGTAAATTTGCTTGTTTTGCTTATAAACAAAAAATGGAACATATCGGAGCCAGTTTCGGGGGCCTCTCGGGCAGCGTTTTGGAAGCATTTTGGAGGCCTCTCGGGGGCGCATTGGAAGCAGATCTGGGGCCTCTTAGGGGCCTCTTGGGGGCCCCTTGGAGCTTCTTGGGGCCTCTTGGGGGCCTCTTGGGGGCCTCGTGGGGCGTCCTGGGGGCCTCTTGGGGCCGAATGCTCGAAATTTGAACTTGGTTGTCCCGCTCTGGGACCTCTCTTGGCCCCATCCTGGGGCTCTCTTGGGCAGTCTGGGAGGTCTCTTGGGTCATATTGGGCCCTTCTTGGGCCGTCTTGGACCCCTCCTGGGGGTTTCCTGGGCGGTCTCGGAAGCCTCTTGGGCCGTAGTGTACGCCATGAAAGCCGAAGAGGCGAATATGCTGAAAATATACGATTTCCTACGGGAAAGAGACGATTTTTGCTTCTCGGGGCCTTCTTGGGGGGCCTTTTGGGGGCCTCTTGGGGCGTCTTCGGGGCCCCTTGGACTATCATTGGGCCATCTTGGGCGGCCCGTGCGCTCCTGATCCGTCTTGGCGGCCTCTGGGCGTCCGCTGCGGGCGCCGAGGAGGGCCCCCGGGCGCAGGGAACGCCCTGGAGCGCTCAAAAAGCCCCCCCCCCGGCGCCGGGGACGAAAGTGGGTTACGGGGGGGGGGGGGGCGCCCCAGGGCCCGGGGACCTGGTCGCTGCGTATATTATATACGGCGTGGATGATGATGACGCGGGTCGCTCTCCAGCGCGATGTCCCCGCCTGCTCGCACGGGCGATCATCCGCACCATCTTTCTCATTGTTCTTCTCACCTTGTCCTCGAGTTCGCTGGTCAGTACCCACGCGTCAGAACCATGCAACGTCGCTGTGGAGACTCTGCTGTCGGATGGCCTGAATCTTGAATTTAAAGAATACTGCCGGTCAGTCAATTCTGCCCGGCGTTGCATGAGATACTTCCAAGCGCAGCGAATACGGTTATCGATCTCGACGTCGTGGGGCCGGTCGAAGCTCACCAGCCGGCCGAGGTACTTGACGCTGCCACTGCACGGAACAATTTCGACGCGCATACCATCAATGATTGCGTTCGTCACCTTCGGCCTGCCGGCGCCCTGGGTCGCGTTGCTCAGGATCTTCGTCTTGTCAGGGTGGAGCTCGAGGCCAACTTTGGCGGCTGCGTTTTTGGTATCCTTCCGCATAGCCTTGAGTTGCCGCAGAGTGGTTGCGACGAGCAGGATGTCGCTCGCGATGCGCAAGTTGGTGAGCTGCGCGAGGCCCGCGCAGCCCATCTTTCAGCCCCAGACTTTAGCGAGCCACGTCTGCTTGATTTTGTGGACAACGCTCTCAAGCAGAGAATTGAAAAGAAGAGGGCTGAGGGGGGGCCCTTGCTTAGTGCCACGATGTATATCGTAAGGCTTGCTCATGCAATCCGTTCGCACTCTGGCAGTCTGCCCTGCGCAGAGCCTCTGGGGGAACAAAATGCACCCGGAAGGAACGCGCTGTTCTGCAAGAGCTTGCCACAAACATGTGTGTTCGACGCGATTGAACGCCTTATTAAAATCCAGCGCTGCGATCCACAATTGCTGTTTCCATTCGTGGCACTTTTCTTGAAGAAGCGGCACAGAGAACATATGATGGACTGT
>CAUYUJ010022448.1:0-42500 GCA_963575745.1 Prorocentrum cordatum
CATTGTCTCTTTTGGTCGGGTCGGCCAACTAGCTCCACCCTGCGCCCGAATTCCTCTTAGCTCATCTCGTCGAAGAGCTCTTTGTAGCAGACGCTCTCGGTTTTTCGTACTTAACTCGATCTATAGGGCAGCCATTGAGAAGTGCTCTCGGTTTTCTGTACATAAATCGTGCTGGGGGAGGGCTATAGCTCTGCTGGTCACAGGAATCGATTTCGAGACATCAGGCGCGTTCGTTCGTCGAACCGATCGCTCGAAACTCGGTCTGCTGCTCGAACGAAATCTGCGAAACTGTTGTATTATTCGAGTCATCCTGAGAGGTACTCTCGGTTTTCTGCACTTAACTCATACTGTATGGGCTGCAGAGCTGGTAATCACAGAAATCGATCCGCAGACATGAGACACGTCCGCCTGTCGCATTCAGAGGTCTGAACTCGGTTTCATACTCGAGCTCGATTGGAAAACTGTTTGTTTGTTTTAATCGCTTGGGCTGAAAAACTGGTCGTTCTCTGAAATTCGTTCCACATAATATATTGTCAGGAAGCTCTACGAGTCCCCCGGCGGTAAGAGCGCAGTGTGGAGCTAGTTGGCCGACCCGACCAAAAGAGACAATGTGTTAACCTGGGGTCGGTTTTTGGAACATTGTGCAAGATTTGACAATTCGTTTTCAGAAGTTGGATTTTTCCTACCTACAGTAAGCTATGGCGCATCTGCTGGTAAAATTTTCAGGGCTCTAGGGGCAATATTACTATCAAAAAACGTGGAGGAACCGACGTTGCCCGCAGTACAGTGTGGCAGGTGACGGTGGTTGGCTTTACTGAACTCGAGCTGTCAGCAAGCTACAGACCTCTCACGCACACCAGTCGATGCAGAATGATCTGGCGCGTCACACTGGAAGCTCGAGAGTTCCTAGAAATGGCTGAGTCAGGAGTTATGATCGAAATACCGTCTCTATGTATGCGTGTTACGAACGGTGTTTCGATGATATTCGAGCTGAGTGCATGCTATGCATGTCAGGTGCATTCCAATCGAAGCAGCGACATGCGAGACATCGAATGAGCCTCGAGAGTGCCCAAATTGATTAGAATTTTCAAAATTAATGAAAAATATCGATTTGTACAATTTTATATTTTTTGCGTCGGATGATTTTTTCTAATTTTTATCGATCTATGGGTGACCTAGAGAGTTCTGGTGCATTTTTCTCGACGCAGAATGGTCTGGCGCTCTCACTGAGAGCGCAAGACTTCATATGAATAGCTTCGCTGGGAGTGAGAACTTTGGTCGACCCGGCCAGAAAGGACAAAGTGGTAACTTTTGGGTGGTTTTGCAATTTTTTGAAAGATATTTGACAATTCATTTTGAGAAAGGAGATTTTTCGCATCTGTAAACGACTATGAGGGCCCCTCTGTCAAAGTATGAGCTCTGTAGGCGCACGTTTACTATCAGAACACTTGGAGGAACCATCTTCATGTCGACACGAAAAAAATCAATTTTTGTCTTTTTCGAGGAATGCGTCCAGAAGCTCTCTCTTTCAACTCCGAGCACTCTTACGCGTGAAATGAGCTCTACGAGGTTCCCGGCGGTGACCAGGTTGACGGTTCACCGCCGGCGCCAGTATATTGTCAGGAAGCTCTACGAGTCCCCCGGCGGTAAGAAAGGTTGACGGTTTACCGCCGGCGCCCAGTGTGACATCTTTTGGGTGGTTTTGTAAATATTCGAAAGCTAGTTGATCTTTCATTTTGAGAAAACAGATTTTGTTGCAGCTGTAGTGGGTTAAGAAGCGTCTGCCAGTAAAATTTTCAGGTCTGTAGGTACAGTATTTCTACCCAGTTCGATCACTTGATAGATCTCTAGTTTTTTTCCGTGATATTCGATCTTATTCCCGCTCGCCATCTTGATCTTAGCTCGATCGGGTGACTTTAAAGGCCAACAAGCACTCTGGCGAGATCGGCCGTTTCGAATCATCCTGATACGCGCTCACGGTTCAGTTAACATAACTGAGCTTTAGGAGATATACAGAGCTGATAAGCACAGCTAATCGATTCAGAATGATTAGACGCATTCGCCTGTTGAATCCAGAGGTCTGAACTCGGTCTTTAGAGCCGAGCTAGGTCCGCAAATCTATCCGTATTATTCGAGTCATCTTGACAGAAACTCCCTTTTTTCTGTACTTAACTCGAGCTGTAAGACAGCTATAGAGCTGATGTTTACATAAACTGATTCAGAATCGTCAATTCCGTTTGTCTGTTGAACATTTCGTTCTTGAAATTCAACAATTCGTTAGAGCTCTAGCATTTTTCCCTCAATATTCGATCTTATTCCTGCTCGCTATCTTGATCTGAGCTCGATCGGGTCAATATCACTGTCGAAACGCACTCTGGCGGGATCGGCTGTTTCGAGTCATCTTAATACGTGCTGACGGTTTTCTGAAGACAACTCGAGCTTTAGGACATGTACAGAGCTGGTAAGCACAGCTAATCGATGTAAATGATTAGGCGCGTTCGCCTGTTGAATCCACATTCTGAACTCGATCTGGTAGCCGAGCTAGATCCGGAAACCTATTCGTATTATTCGAGTCATCTTGACATGTGCTGTGGTTTTCTGTATTCAACTCGAGCTGTAGGACATACAGAACTGGTGTCACCAGACATCGATTCAGAATCGTCAGTTGCGTTTGTCTGTCGATTCCAGAGCTCTGAATTCGATCTGCTTCCCGATCTAGAATCGCGAAATTATTTGTATTTGTCGAGTCATTTTCAGAAGTGCCGTCGGTTTGTTCACTGAACTCGCGCTCAGAGGGGCTACGCTTCTTTTCAGGAATCGATCTGAAGACATCAGGCGCATCTGCTCGTCGAATCCAGAGCTCGGAACTCGGTTTGCTGCCCGAATCAGGTCTGCGAAACTATTGTATTGTTCGAGTCATGCTGAGAGGTGCTGTCGGTTTTCTGCACAAAACTCCGGATTTAGGGGGCTGCAGGGCTGGTAATGCAGGAGTCGATTCGCAGACATCAGACGCTTCCGCATGTCGCATACAGAAGTCAAAACATATTCACTATGAGTCGGAATGTTGGTAAGTGCTGTCGGTTTTCTCAACTTAAGTCGAGCCAGGAAGCAGTACGAGTTCCCCGGCGGTGACCAAGGTTGACGGTTTACCGCCGGCGCCCAGTCCGGCGCGCTGGAGAGCTAGTTGGCAAGAAAAATCTCGACGGAACTTTTGGTGACTTTTGGTCGGTTGAAAATTTTGTTCTCGAAATTTGACCATTCGTTAGAGCTCTAGAATTTTTTCCCGTGATATTCGATCTTATTCCCGCTCGCCATCTTGATCTAAGCTCGATCGGGTGACTTTGAAGGCCAAACAGCACTCTGGCGGGATCGGCCGTTTCGAGTCATCTTGATACGCGCTGACGGTTTTCTCAACATAACGCGAGCTTTAGGACATCTACAGAGCTGGTAAGCACAGCTAATCGATGCAGAATGATTAAGCGCGTTCGCCTGTTGAATCCAGCGGTCTGAGCTCGGTCTGTGAGCCGAGCTAGGTCCGCAAACCTATTCGTATTATTCGAGTCATCTTGACAGACACTCTCGGTGTTCTGTACTTAACTCGAGCTGTAAGACAGCTACAGAGCTGATATTTACAGAGACTGATTCAGAATCGTTAGTTGCGTTTGTCTGTCGAATCCAGAGCTCTGAATCGCGAAATTATTCGTATTGGTCGAGTCATCTTGAGAAGTGCTCTCGGTTTTCTTCACTCAACTTGCGCTGAGAGGGGGCTACAGTGCTGGTTGTCATATGAATCGATTTAAAGAGATCATGCGCGTCCGCCTGTCGAATCCAGAGCTCGGAACTCGGTCTGCTGCCCGAACTAGGTTCGCGAAACTATTGTATTGTTCGAGTCATCCTGAGAGATGCTGTCGGTTTTCTGCACTGACCTCGGGCTGTAGGGGGGCTGCGGGGCTGGTAATGACAGGAGTCGATTCGCAGACATCAGACGCGTCCGCTTGTCGCATTCAGAGGTCAACAAATATTCACTATGAGTCAGAATGTTGGTAGGTGCTGTCGGTTTTCTCAACTTAAGTCGAGCTTGGAAGCTCTACGAGTTCCCCGGCGGTGACCGAGGTTGACGGTTTACCGCCGGCGCCCAGTGTGATAACTTTTGGGTGGTTTTGCGATTAACTCGTAGAGCTTCCCTTAGCAAGTTATTGCTGGAAGCCTAAGAGTAATTCCGGGGCGCTGGAGAGCTAGTTGGCAAGGAAAATCTCGACGGACCTTTTGGTGACTTTTGGTCGGTTGAAAATTTTCTTCTCACTTCAACCATTCGTTTGAGCTCTAGTATTTTTTCCCGTGATATTCGATCTTAAGCCCGCTCGCCATCTTGATCTCAGCTCGATCGGGTACCTTTTACTGCCAAAAAGCACACGGGCGGGATCGGCCGTTTCGAGTCATCTTGATACGCGTTGTCGGTATTTTGTACTTAACTCGAGCTGTAGGGCAGCTACAGAGCTGATAAGCACACCTATCGAATTCAGAATGAATAGACGCGTTTGCCTGTTGAATCCAGAGGTCCGAACTCGGTCTGCTAGCCGAGCTAGGTCTGCAAACCTATTCGTATTATTCGAGTCATCTTGAGAGACACTCTCGGTTTTCGGTACTCAACTCGAACTGTAGGGCAGCTACAGAGCTCATAGTCATCAGAAGCGTTCGTCTGTTGAACTGAGAGCTGTGAACTCGGCCTGCTGCCCGAGCTAGATTCGCGAAACTATTCGGATTCTTCGAGTCATCTTGAGAAGTGCTTTCTGTTTTGTGCTCTTAACTCGTGCTGGGGGAGGGCTACAGTGCTGCTGGTCAGAGAAATCGATTCCAAGAAATCAGGCGCGTGCGCCTGTCGAATCCAGAGCTCGAAACTCGGTCTGCTGCTCGAACTAGGTCCGCGAAACTATTGTATTATTGAAGTCATCCTGAGAGCTGCTGTCCGTTTTCTGCACTTAACTCGGGCTGTAGGGGGCTTCAGGGCTGGTTTTCACATGAGTCGATTCGCAGACATCAGACGCGTCCGCCTGTCGCATTGAGAGGTCTGAACTCGGTTTGATACTCGGAGCTCGGTTGCCAAACTGTTCGTTTTTTTGTTAGAGTCATCTTGAGAGGTTCGAAATCGCTTGGGCTGGAAAACTAGTCGTTCTTTGGATTTTTTTTGGCACATTATATACTGTCAGGAAGCTCTACGAGTCCCCCGGCGGTAAGAAAGGTTGACGGTTTACCGCCGGCGCCCAGTTTTTGAAAGATATTTGACCATTTATTTTGAGAAAGTAGATTTTTACGCCGAGCATTGGCGTATGAACTCCTCTCTGATGCTTTTCTGCATGAGTTGACTTCCAGGAACTGAGCGAATATGAACATCGAAAAAATCGAATTTCAAGATTTTCGAAAAATCTTTATTTTTCACTCTGTGTCGATTCTCTGCACTCATACCAGTGAGAGGAGCTCTACGAGGTTCCCGGCGGTGACCAGGTTGACGGTTCACCGCCGGCGCCAGTTGCAGGCGCCCCAGGAGGGTTTGATAGAGCACTGCAGGAAGGCACGCGTCCACGTGCGCCAGCACGCGTGCACGCACGCGTGGGGGCGTAACTCGTAGAGCTTCCCTTAGCAAGTAACTCGTAGAGCTTCCCTTAGCAAGGGATTGCTGGAAGCTAAGAGTAATTCCGGGGCGCTGGAGCGCTAGTTGGCAAGAAAAATCTCGACAGACCTTTTGGTGACTTTTGGTCGGTTGAAAATTTTGTTCTGAAAATTTGAACATTCGTTTGAGCTCTAGTATTTTTTCCCATGATATTCGATCTTATTCCCGCTCGCCATCTTGATCTCAGCTCGATCGGGTAGCTTTTACTGCCAAAAAGCAGGCAGGCGGGATCGGCCGTTTCGAGTCATCTTGAGACGCAATGTCGGTTTTCTGAACATAACTCGAGCTTTAGGACAGCTAGAGAGATGATAAGCACGGCTAATCCATTCAGAATGATCAGGCGCGTTCGCCTTTTGAACCTAGAGGTCTGAACTCGGTCTGCTAGCCGAGCTGGGTGCGCAAACCTATTCGTATTATTCGAGTCATCCTGACAGACGCTCTCGGTTTCCTGTACTTAACTCGAGCTACAGGACAGCTACAGAGCTCATACGTACAGAATCTGATTTAGAATCATCAGTGGCCGTTCTTTGTTGAATCCAGAGCTCTGAACTCGGTCTCCTGCCCGATCTAGAATCACGAAACTATTCGTATTGTTCGAGTCATCTCGAGAGATGCTGTCGGTTCTCTGCACTTATCTCGGGCTTTAGGGGTCTACATGGCTGTTAATCACTGGAATCGATTCGGAGACATCAGACGCGTCCGCCTTTCGAACCGAGAGCTCCGAACTCTGTCTGCTGCCCAAACTAGGTCCGCGAAACTATTCGTGTTGTTCGAGTCATCCTGAGAGGTGCTGTCGGTTCCCTGCACTTGACTCGGGCTGTAGGGGGGGCTGCAGGGCTGGTAATCACAGGAATCGATTCGGAGACATCAGACGCGTCCGCCTGTCGCATGCAGAAGAGGTCTGAAATTGCTTGGGCTGAAAAAATATTTTATCTCTGCAATTTTTTTCGACATTATATGTTGTCAGGAAGCTCTACGAGTCCCCCGGCGGTAAGAAAGGTTGACGGTTTACCGCCGGCGCCCAGTTGCTGGAAGCTAAGAGTAATTCTGGCGCTCTGGAGAGCTAGTTGGCAAGAAAAATCTCGACGGAACTTTTGCTGACTTTTGCTCGGTTGAAAATTTTGTTCTCGAAATTCAGGAATTCGTTTGAGCTCTAGTATTTTTTCCCATGATATTCGATCTTATTCCCGCTCGCCATCTTGATCTCAGCTCGATCGGGTGAATATTACTATCGAAAAGCACTGTGGCGGGATCGGCCGTTTTGAGTTATCTTGATACGGGCTGACAGTTTTATTGACATAACTCGAACTTCAGGACAGCTACAGAGCTGATAAGCACAGCTAATCGATGTAGAATGATTAGGCGCGTTCGCCTCTTGAATCCAGAGGTCTGAACTCGGTCTGTTAGCCGAGCTAGGTTCGCAAACCTATTTGTATTATTCGAGTCATCTTGAGAGGAACTATCGGTTTTCTGTACTTCACTCGAGCTGTAGGACAGCTGCAGAGCTGATATTCTCAGAAAGCGATTTCGAATGATCAGTTGCGTTTGTCTGTCGATTCCAGAGCTCCGAACTCGGTCTGCTGGCCGATCTAGAATCGCGAACCTATTCGTATTGGTCGACTCATCTTGAGAAGTGCTCTCGGTTTTCTTCACTCATCCCGCGCTAAGGGGGGCTACAGTGCTGGTGATCACAGCAATCGAGTTGGAGACATCAGGCGCGTCCGCCTGTCGAATCCAGAGCTTTGAACTCTGTCTGCTGCCCGACCTAGGTCTGCGAAGCTATTCGTATTGTTCGAGTCATCCTGAGAGGTGCTGTCGGTTTTCTGAACTTGACTCGGGCTGTAGGGGGCTACAGGGCTGGTAATGAGAGGAGTCGATTCGCAGACATCAGACGCGTCCGTCTGTCGCATTCAGAGGTCAAAAAATATTCACTATCAGTCGGAATGTTGGTAGGTGCTGTCGGTTTTCTCAACTTAAGTCGAGCTAGAAAGCTCTACGAGTTCCCGGCGGCCTCCGTGGATTCTTCGACGGAGGTCGCTCTGTGGAGGGATGTGCTGCAGGATGGTGTATAGATTTGTGTGTACACGGGACGTGGCAGTTGGTGGCGGAGGAAGCTGTCTCGCTTGATGCCTCTGCTTCTGTCATGCTTTGTGAGATGATTGCAGCACAACGGCTCTGTATGGCCGTGGAGCACATTTTGGGTAGCATCTTTCATCCAAGCAGCTGACTCACTTCATCTTGCTTGGAGCTCTCCAACACCTTTACATTTTCACATGTTGTATTGCATCCTTTTCCTTGTTCCTGCATCCTATTCCGTTGCCTATGCCTCAGTGGCTCGGCAGTGTGATGATAAGAGTTGCCCTCTCCAGCTACCCTGTGCTCCGTTTGGGAGTCTTAGGGCTCAGCTGTCACAGCTGTCCGCGCCCTGACTCAAACTCAAAAACCAAGGTTGACGGTTTACCGCCGGCGCCCAGTGCTTGGCAGTGTCTTCGAAGCACTTCCAGAGATAACTCGTAGAGCTTCCCTTAGCAAGTTATTGCTGGAAGCTAAGAGTAATTCCGGCTCGCTGGAGAGCTAGTTGGCAAGACAAATCTCGACGGAACTTTTGCTGACTTTTGGTCGGTTGAAAATTTTGTTCTCGAAATTCAACAATTCGTTTGAGCTCTAGTATTTTTTCCCGTGATATTCGATCTTATTCCCGCTCGCCATCTTGATCTCAGCTCGATCGGGTGAATATTAATATCGAAAAGCACTGTGGCGGGATCGGCCGTTTTCAGTCATCTTGATACGCGCTGTCGGTTTTCTCAAGAACTCGAGCTTCAGAACAGCTAGAGAGCTGGTAAGCACAGCTAATCGATGTAGAATGATTAGGCGCGTTCGCCTGTTGAATACAGAGGTCTGAACTGGTCTGCTAGCGGAGCTAGATGCGTAAATCTATTCGTATTATTCGAGTGATCTTTGCAGAAACTCTAGGTTTTCTGTACTTAACTCGAGCTGTAGGACAGCCAAAGAGCTGATATTTGCAGAAACGGATCCAGAATCATCAGTCGCGTTCGTTTTGTCGAATCCATAGCTCTGAACTCGGTCTGCTGCCTGATCTAGAATCGAAACTATTCGTATTGATCCGTCATCTTGAGAAGTGCTCTCGGTTTTGTTTGCTGAACTCGCGCTGAGGGGGGCTACAGTGCTGGTGGTCACAGGAATCGATTTGAAGAAATCAGGCTTGCCCGCCTGTCGAATCCAGAGCTCTGAACTCTGTCTGCTGCCCAAACTAGGTCCGCGAAATTCAACTTCTTCGAGTCATCCTGAGAGGTGCTGTCGGTTTTCTGCTTTTAACTCGGGCTGTAAGGGGGCTGCAGGGCTGGTAATTCGCAGACATCAGACGTGTCCGGCTGTCGCATTTAGAGCCAAAGAGTATTTACTATGAGTCGGAATGTTGTAGGTGCTGTCGGGCTTCTCAACTTAAGTCGAGCTAGGAAGCTCTACGAGTCTCCCGGCGGTAACCAAGGTTGACGGTTTACCGCCGGCGCCCAGTTCCCTCTAGGAAACATTCCCGGAGAGCTCGCTGAGAGCTAAAGGGTTTGAGAGTAGAAGCCGGACGGTGGTGGTGTAGTTTGCCGATCCGACCAAAGAGACAATGTGATGACTTTGGATCGGTTTAACTCGTAGAGCTTGCCATAGCAACTTATAACTCGTAGAGCTTCCCTAGGTAGTTGCTGGAAGCTTAAGAGTAATTCCGGCGCGCTGGAGGACTTGTACCTCGTAGAGCTCTTCTCCGATGAGCTAAAGGAATTCCGGCGCGGGGTGGAGCTAGTTGGCCGACCCGACCAAAAGAGACAATGTGATAACCTTGGGTCGGTTTTGCTTTGATTTGAAAGATATTTGTTCATTTTGAGAACCGGTATTTTTCTCACGTTCAGTGGGTTATGCCGCGTCTGCCAGTTAAATTCTCAGGTCCGTAGCTGCAATATTACTATCAAAAGACTTGCTGGAACCAACTGCGTTCCAAGTCATCTTGACACGCGTTCACGGTTTTCTGTACTTAACACGAGATTTCGAGAGCTACAGAGCTGTTTCTTACAGACACTGATTCAGAATGGTCAGGCGCGTTCGCCTGTTGCATCCGGAGGCCTGAGCTCGGTCTGCTACTCGAGCTAGGTCCGTAAAAGTCATCTTCACCAGTGATGCCGGTTTTCTGTACTCAACTGAAGATTCAGAGGAACTACAGCTGGTACGCACATAAACTGATTCAGTATCACCAGTCGCTTGCGTCTGTTGCATCGAGAGGCCTCAACTCTTTCTGTGAGTCGAGCTAGGTCCACAACACTATTCGTATTTCTCAAGTTCTCTTTAGAGGCGCTGTCGGTATTCTGCACTTAACTCTAGCTGTAGCACAGCTACAGAGGTGGTACGCGCAAAAAACCGATACAGAATCATCAAGGGCGTTTGGCTGGAGCTCTGAACAGAGTCTGCTTCTCGAGCTAAGTTGCAAATCTATTTGTATGCGATCGATTTTTTAGAGTTTTTTGACTCTCGCTTAAGCTTGCTTCACGTGTTCCGAGGAGCTGGGCAAGAAAAGAGCTCTACGAGGTTCCGGCGTTAACCAGGTTGACGGTTTACCGCCGGCGCCCAGTTGGCAAGAAAAATCTCGACGGACCTTTTGCTGACTTTTGGTCGGTTGAAAATTTGGTTCGGAATTCAACAATTCGTTTGAGCTCTAGTATTTTTTCTGACCATATTCGATCTTATTCCTGCTCGCCATCTTGATCTCAGCTCGATGGGGTAAATATATCTGCAAAAAAGCATCGCGGCGGGATCGGCTGTTTCGAGTCATCTTGATACGCGTTATCGGTAATTTGTACTTAACTCGAGCTGTAGGGCAGCTACAGAGCTTATCCTCACAACAATCGATTGCGAATCATCAGGCGCTTTCGTCTGTTCCATATAGAGGTCTGAACTCGGTCTGCTGCCCGAGCTAGGTTCGCGAACTATTCGTGTTCTTGGAATCATCTTGAGAGATGCTGACAGTTTTCTGCACTCATCTCGGGCTCTAGGGGGGCTACATGGCTCTCACTTACAGCAATCGATTCGGAGACATCAGACGCGTCCGCCTGCCGAATCCAGAGCTCAGAACTCGGTCCCCTGCCCCAGCTAGGTTCGCAGTATTCGCCGAGTCATCTTGACAGGTGCTATCCGTTTTCTGCACTTAACTCGAGCTGTGAGGAGGCTGCAGGGCTGGTTATTACTGGAATCGATTCGGAAACATCAGTCGCGTCCACCTGTCGCATTGAGAGCCCTGAACACGGCCTGCTCCCCGAGCTAGGCGCACGAAGCTACTCGTATTGTTCGAGTCATCTTCAGAGATGCTGTCGATTTTCTGCACGTAAGGGGGCTGCAGGGCTCGTAATCACAGAAATCGATTCGGAGAGATCAGACGCGTCCGCCTGTCGCATTGAGAGGTCTGAACCAAACTATTCGTTTTCTTCGAGTGATCTTGAGAGGTGCTGTCGATTTTCGCACGTAACTCGGGCTACGAAGCTCGTGTGCACAGAAAACGATGAGAGGCATGAGGGGCGTCTGGCTGTTGCATCGAGAGGTCTGAAATCGTTTAGGCTGAAAAATATTCGTTCTCTGCATCTTTTTCGACATAATATATGCTCAGGAAGCTCTACGAGTCCCCCGGCGGTAACCAAGGTTGACGGTTTACCGCCGGCGTCGAGTTGCTGGAAGCTGAAGAGTAATAACTCGTAGAGCTTCCCTTAGATAGTTGCTGGAAGCTTAAGAGTAATTCCGGCGCGCTGGAGAGCTAGTTGGCAAGAAAAATCTCGACGGACCTTTTGCTGACTTGGTCGGTTGAAAATTTTGTTCTCGAAATTCAACAATTCGTTTGAGCTCTAGTATTTTTCTGACCATATTCGATCTCATTCCCGCTCGCCATCTTAATCTCAGCTCGATCGGGTGAATATTTCTGCAAAAAAGCATCGCGGCGGGATCGGCTCGTTCGAGTCATCTTGATACGCGTTGTCGGTATTTTGTAATTTACTCGAGCTGTAGAGCAGCTACAGAGCTCATTCTCACAGGAATCGATTGCGAATGATCAGGCGCGTTCGTCTGTCCCATCTAGAGGTCTAATCTCGGTCTGCTGTCCGAGCTAGGTTCGCGAAACTATTCGTGTTGTTCGAGTCATCTTGAGAGGTGCTGACAGTTTTCTGCACTTACCTCGGGCTGTAGGGGGGCTACAGGGCTCGTACTCACAGGAATCGATTCGGAGACATCAGGCGCGTCCGCCTGCCGAATCCAGAGCTCGGAACTCGGTGTGCTCTAGGTTCGCAAAAATATTCGCATTCGTCGAGTCATCTTGAGAGATGCTGTCCGCTTTCTGCACTTAACTCGAGCTATAAGGGGGCTGCAGGGCTGGTAAGCACTGAAATCGATTCGGAGACATCAGTCGCGTCCACCTGTCGCATTCAGAGCCCTGAACTCGGCCTGCTGCCCGAGCTAGATCCGCGAAACTATTTGTATTGTTCGAGTTATCTTGAGAGATGCTGTCGGTTTTCTGTACTTAACTCAGGCTGTAGGGGGACTACAGGGCTGGTAATCTGACGAATCGATTCGGCGACATCAGGCGCGTCTGTCTGTCGAATCCAGAGCTCAGAACTCGGTCTGCTGGGTCCGCGGAACTATTCGTATTGTAGGTGCTGTCGGTTTCCTGCACTCAACTCGGGCTGTAGGGGGGCTGCAGGGCTGGTAATCACAGGAATCGATTCGGAGACATCATACGCGTCTCACTATTGCATTCAGAGGTCCGAACTCGGTCTGATACTCGAGCTAGGTTTGCCGAACTATTCGTATTGCATCTTGAGAGGTGCTGCCGATTTGCGCACGTAACTCGGGCTGTATAGAAGACAATGCAACATCAGGGGCGTTCGACTGTTGCATCGAAAGGTGTGAAATCGCTTGGGCTGAAAAACTATTCAATTTTTTTCGACATGATATATTATCAGGAAGCTCTACGAGTCCCCCGGCGGTAACAAAGGTTGACGGTTTACCGCTGGCGCCCAGTTCCGGGGCGCTGGAGAGCTAGTTGGCAAGGCGAATCTCGGCGGACCTTTTGGTGACTTTTGGTCGGTTAAAAATTTTGTTCTCGGAATTGAACAATTCGTTAGAGCTCTAATATTTTTTCCCGTGATATTCGATCTTATTCCCGCTCGTTATCTTGATCTCAGCTCGATCGGGTACCTTTTACTGCCAAAAAGCACTCCGGTGGGATCGGCCGTTTCGAGTCATCTTGATACGCGCTGTCGGTTTTCTCAAGATAACTCGAGCTTCAGGAAGCTACAGAGCTGGTAAGCACAGCTAATCGATTCAGAATGATTAGGCGCGTTCGCCTGTTGAATCCAGAGGTCTGAACTCGGTCTGCTAGCCGAGCTAGGTCCGCAAACCTATTCGTATTCTTCGAGTCATCGTAGCAGACGCTCTTGGTTTTCTGTACTTAACTCGAGCTGTAGGGCAGTTACCGAGCTCATAGTCACAGAAATCGATTGGAAATCATCAGACGCGTTCGTCTGTTCAGTCGAGAGCTCTGAACTCGGCCTGCTGCCCGAGCTAGGTCCGCGAAACTATTCGTATTGTTCGAGTTATCTTCAGAAGTGCTCTCGGTTTTCTGCACTTAAATCGTGCTGAGGAAGGGCTACAGTGCTGCTGGTCACAGAAATCGATTTGGAGACATCAGGCGCGTCCGTCTGTCGAACCCAGAGCTCGGAACTCGGTCTGCTGCTCGAACTAGCTCCGCGAAACTATTGTATTATTCAAGTCATCCTGAGAGCTGCTGTCGGGGCTGCAGGGCTGGTAATCACAGGAGTCGATTCGCAGACATCAGACGCGTCCAGAGGTCTGAACTCGGTTTGACACTCGAGCTGGGTTGCCATTTTTTTTTTTTTTTTTTTTTTTTTTTTTGCCAGAGTCATCTTGAGAGGTCTGGCTTGGGCTGAAAAACTAATCGTTCTCTGGAATTTTTCTTTCACATTATATACTGTCAGGAAGCTCTACGAGTCCCCCGGCGGTGACAAAGGTTGACGGTTTACCGCCGGCGCCCAGTTGTTAATATTCGAAAGATATTTGACAATTCATTTTGAGACCCGGTATTTTTCTCACGTGTAATGGGTTATGCCGCGTCTGCCAGTAAAATTTTCAGGTCCGTAGCTGCAATAATATTATCAAAAGACTTGCAGAACCGACGTTGGATAAATTTTAAAAACGTAATTTCTCGAGTTTTTTCTGTCGCGTTCCAGAAGCTTTCGTCATATGCTCCGACGATCGCCGTGCATGAAAAGAGCTCTACGAGTTCTCGGCGGTAACCAGATTGACGGTTTACCGCCGGTTCCCAGTTCCGCGACCCGGCCAGAAAGGACAAAGTGGTAACTTTTTGGTGGTTTTGCAATTTTTTGAAAGATATTTGACAGTTCATTTCAAGAAAGCAGATTTTTACTCCGAGCATTGGTATCTTAACCTGATCCTGCGAGCAGCTCAGCTCTTCTAAGACAGTTTTGCTATCAAAACACTTGGAGGAACTATCTTCATGTCGACACGAAACAAAACATTTTTTCCCTTTTCCGAGACATGCTTCCAGAAGCTCTCTCTTTCGGCTCTGAGCACTATTACGCGTAGAAGGAGCTCTACGAGGGTCCCGGCGGTGACCAGGTTGACTGTTCACCGCCGGCGCCAGTTGGCCCACCCGGCCAGAAAGGACAAAGTGGTAACTTCTGGGTGGTTTTTAAATTTTTGAAAGATATTTGACAAATCATTTTGAGAAAGCAGATTTTTACTCCGAGCATTAGTATCTTAACTTTTTCCTGCGAGCAGCTCAGCTCTGTAGGCGCACCTTTACTATCAAAACACTTGCAGGAACCAACTTCATCTCGATACGAAAAAAATCATTTTTTCTTTTTTTCCGAGAAATGCTTCCAGAAGCTCTCTCTTTCCACTCTGAGCACTCTTACGCGTGAAAGGAGCTCTACGAGGTTCCCAGCGGTGACCAGGTTGACGGTTTACCGCCGGCACCAGTAAGTGTGCCCTTTGCTCTCCGGGTTTTGGACGCTACCATTTCCCCTCCTATGGGCCTCCTGGCTCTCCTCGTTTTGGACGCTGCTAAGTACCTCGTAGAGCTCTTCGTCGTCGATGAGCTAGAGGAATTCCGGCGCGGGGGGGAGCTAGTTGGCCCACCCGGCCAAGACAGACAATGTGACAACTTTTGGGTGGTTTTGCAAATATTTGAAAGATACTTGACAATTGATTTTGGGAACGCAGATTTTTCGCACCTGTAGTGAGTATGCCGCACTCGCCAGTAAAATTTTCAGGTCCGTAGGTACAGTATTACTATCAAAACACTTGGGGGAACCAACGTTGGGTAAAACAGAAAGACGTGATTTTTTTTTGATTTTTTTGTTTCTCGCTCCAGAAGATCTCTTGATGTGTTACGAGAAGCGCGGTGCGGTGTGAGAAAAGAGCTCTACGAGGGTCCCGGCGGTAACCTGGTTGACGGTTTACCGCCGGTTTCCATTGATGGGCTGTTGCGTCCGAGAGGTCTGAAATTGCTTGGGCTGAAAAACTATATTTCGGTGTAATTTCTTTCGACATTACATGTTGTCAGGAAGCTCTACGAGTCCCCCGGCGGTAAGGAAGGTTGACGGTTTACCGCCGGCGCCCAGTTGGCAAGAAACATCTCGACGGGCCTTTTGCTGACTTTTGGTCGGTTCAAAATTTCGTTCTCGAAATTCAACCATTCGTTAGAGCTCTAGTACTTTTTCTCACCATATTCGATCTTATTCCCGCTCACCATCTTAATCTGAGATCGATCGGGTAAATATTTCTGCAAAAAAGCATCGCGGCGGGATCGGCTGTTTCGAGTCATCTTGATACGCGTTGTCGGTATTTTGCACTTAACTCGAGCTGTAGGGCAGCTACAGAGCTCATTCTCACAGAAATCGATTGCGAATCATCAGGCGCGTTCGTCTGTCCCATCTGAAGGTCTGAACTCGCTCTGCTGCCCGAGCTAGGTTCGCGAAACTATTCGTTTTGTTGGAGTCATCTTGAGAGGTGCTGACAGTTTTCTGCACTTAACGCGGGCTGTAGGGGGGCTGCAGCGCTCGTACTCACAGGAATCGATTCGGCGACATCAGGCGCGTCTGCCTGCCGAATCCAGAGCTCAGAACTCGGCGTGCTGCCCGTGCTAGGTTCGCAAAGCTATTCGTATTTGTCGAGTCCTCTTGAGAGGTGCTCTCCGTTTTCTGCACTGAACTCGAGCTTTTACGGGGGCTACAGTGCTGGTAATCAGAATCGATTCGGAGACATCAATCGCGTCCACCTCTCGCATTCAGAGCCCTGCTGCCCGAGCTAGGTCCGCGAAGCTGTTCGTATTGTTCGAGTCATCTTTAGAGGTGCTGTCGATTTTCTGTACTTAACTCAGGCTGTAAGGGGGCTGCAGGGCTGGTAGTCACAGGAATCGATTCGCAGACATCAGGCGCGTCCGCCTGTTGCATTCAGATGTCTGAACTCGTTTGATACTCGAGCTAGATTCGCGAAACTATTTGTAATGTTCGAGTGATCTTTAGAGGTGCTGTTGATTTTCGCACGTAACTCGGGCTGTACCAGAGCAACGGAGCTCGTGCGCACAGGAAGCGATCCAGAAGCATGAGGGGCGTTTGGCTGTTGCATCGAGAGGTTTGAAATCGTTTAGGCTGAAAAACTATTCGTTCTCTGCAATTTTTTCGACATTATATATGCTCAGGAAGCTCTACGAGTCCCCCGGCGGTAAGGAAGGTTGACGGTTTACCGCCGGCGCCCAGTTCGGCGACAGGGTGAAACTAGTTGGCAAAAATTTGAAAAGGGACGCAATCATACCTTCCGTGGCCTGGCTCAGCCGATTTCGCTGCTCTTATCATTCTGAGAGCTAGAGGGTTTTAGATGGCGCCAGCGGTGAACCGTCAATCTGGTCGCCGCCGGGAACCTCGTAGAGCTCCTTGCACGCGTAAGAGTGCCCAGGATCGAAGCAGGGAGCTTCTCGGGGGATTTCTAGAAAAAAAAATCGAATTCACATTTTTCCGTGTCAATGTCATGTAATTCGTAGAGCTTACCTTAGCTAGTTGCTGGAAGCTTAAGAGTAATTCCGGCGCGCTGGAGAGCTAGTTGGCAAGAAAATCTTGACGGACCTTTTGCTGACTTGGTCGGTTGAAAATTTTGTTCCCAAAATTCAACAATTCGTTTGAGCTCCAGTATTTTTCTGATTATATTCGATCATATTCCCGCTACCTCTCTTAATCTCAGCTCGATCAGGTAAATATTTCTGCAAAAAAACATCGCGGCGGGATCGGCTATTGCGAGTCATCTTGATGATACGCGTTGTCGGTATTTGGTACTTACCTCGAGCTGTAGGGCAGCTACAGAGGTGTTTCTTGCATAAATCGATTGCAAATCATCAGGCGCGTTCGTCTGTCCCATCTAGAGGTCTGAACTCGGTCTGCTGGCCGAGCTGGATTCGCGAAACTATTCGTGTTGTTGGAGTCATCTTCAGAGGTGCTGACAGTTTTCTGGACTTAACTCGGGCTGCAGGGTTGCTACAGAGCTCGTGCTGACAGGAATCGATTCGGAGACATCAGGCGCCTCCGCCTGCCGAATCGAGAGCTCGGAACTCGGTGTGCTCTAGGTTCGCAAAACTATTCGCATTCGTCGAGTCATCTTGAGAGATGCTGTCCGTTTTCTGCACTTAACTCGGGCTCTAGGGCGGCTACAGGTCTGGTAATCACTGGAATCGATTCGGAAACATCAGTCGCGTCCACCTGTCGCATTTAGAGCCCTGAACTCGGCCTGCTGCCCAAGCTAGGTCCGCAAAACTATTCGTATTGCTCGAGTCATCTTAAGAGGTGCTGTCGATTTTCGCACGTAACTCAGGCTGTAGGAGAGCTACGGAGCTCGTGCGCACATCCAGAAGCATATGGGGCGTTTGGCTGTTGCATCGAGAGGTCTGAAATCGTCTAGGCTGAAAAATATTTGTGCTCTATAATTTTTTCGACATTATATGTGCTCAGAAAGCTCTACGCCGTTCCCCCGGCGGTAAGGAAGGTTGACGGTTTACCGCCGGCGCCCAGTTGGTTGCTCCTAATTTTCGAATAGTGAAACTAGCTCTAGAGAGCTGAGCTGATCAGAGAACAAAGTTTATATGCCAATGCTCGGCGCAAAATTATGCTTCCTCAAAATGAATTGTCAAATGTCTTTCAAATCCTAGCAAAGCCGACCCAAATGTGTCACATTGTCTCTTTTCATCGGGTCAGCCAACATTCCCGGAGAGCTCTCTGAGGGCTAGAGGGTTTTAGACTGGCGCCGGCGGTGAACCGTCAACCTGGTCACCGCCGGGAACCTCGTAGAGCTCCTTGCACGCGTAAGAAGGCTCAGGATCGAAGCGGAGAGCTTCTTGCAGCTTTACTAGAGAAACGTCAAATTGAGATTTCGGAGTGAAGATGCAGTCGGTTCCCGGAAATCAATTAATACTAAAACTGGCTCCAGAGAGCTGAGCTGCTCAGGGAACAAAGTTCACATGCCAATGCTTGGCGTAAAAATCTGCTTTCTCAAAATCAATTGTCAAATATCTTTCAAGTCTCAGCAAAACCGAGCCAAAGTCACCACTTTGTCCTTTCTGGTCTTTCAAATATTCGCAAAACCACCCAAAAGTTATCACTTTGTCCTTTCTGGCCGGGTCGACCAACTGGGAACCGGCGGTAAACCGTCAACCAGGTTACTGCCGGGGACGTCGTAGAGCTCTTTCCTTGCACAGCTCCTCGGAACACATGAAGGGAGCTTGTCAAGAGAGAGCCAGAAAATTCGAAAAATCAAATTTTTTTCATCAAATCAGTTCCTCCAAGTGTGATAGTAATACGGCACTACGGATCTGAGAATTCGACTGACAGACGCGGCATAACCCACTCTCCTCCTTCTCTCGCTGCCTGCTCACCGGGATAGCTTAGCAGATCATGCAGTCAAACGCAATTTTCAATATTGAGGCAAAGTCGGTTCCTCCAAGTGTTTTGATAGTAATATTGCACCTAGAGCCTTAAAAATTTATCCAGAAAGTGCGCCATAGCAAACTACAGGGAATGAAAATCTCACTTCTGAAAACGAAGTTCAAATTTTTGCACACGTTAAAAAAACCGACCCCATGTTACCACATTCTCTCTTTTAGTCGGGCTGGCCAACTGGCGCCGGCGGTGAACCGTCAACCTGGTCACCGCCGGGAACCTCGTAGAGCTCCTTCCACGGGTGAGAGTGCTTGGAGTCGACAGAGAGAGCTTCTGGAAGCATTTCGCGAAAAAGGCATTTTTTTTGTCATGTCGATATGAAATTGGTCCCGCCAAGTGTTTTGATAGTAAATGTGCGCCTACAGAGCTCATATTAAGACGCAGAGGCCCTCATAATCGTTCACAGGTGCGACAGTTCTGCTTTCTCAAAATGAATTTTCAAATATCTTTCAAATCTTAGCAAAACCGACCGAAAGTTGTCACATTGTCTCTTCTGGTCGGGTCGGCCAACTAGCTCCACCCCGCGCCGGAATTCCTCTAGCTCATCGATGCCGAAGAGCTCTACGAGGTACTAGCTCCACCCAGAGCCCGAAGTCCTTTTAGCTCTTTGCCGAAGAGCTCTACGAGGTATTAAAAGCCGGACGGTGGTGGTGCCCGCAAGGAGCTCCTCCACGGCGGTCCACGGGCCTCGCAGCGGCCCGCCCGAGTCAGCAGCTGGTCCGGGAGCCTGTCCGGCAAGCGTCCAGGCGTGCGTGCACGCGTGCAGGCGCGCGTGGAAGCGTCTGGGCAGAGCTTCAGAAGTACCTCGTAGAGCTCTTCGGCATCGATGAGCTTGAGGAATTCCGGCGCGGGGTGGAGCTAGTTGGTCGACCCGACCACACTCCATTTCGGCACACCCCTCCCACTCTTCGTGGGTGGCCCCATGGGGAGCTCCACCGAAGCCCCAGTAGCTGCGCTCGCGTGTGGTTCTCTTCCATTTCGGCACACCATTCACACGGTTCGTGGCCCCATAAAAAGCTCCACCAAAGGCCCCAGTGGCTGCGTGCGCTCCCATGCGGTTCCACATGCTTTTTCGGCACGCCCTTCACACGTCTCGTGGCCCCATAGGGAGCTCCACCGAACGCCGCAGTGGCTGCGCTCGCATGCGGTTCCACCCCTCAATTCGGCACATCCCTCACACGTTTCGTGGCTCCATAGGGAGCTCTACCGAAGGTCCCAGTGGCTGCGCTGGCATGCGGTTCCATGCCCCATTCTGGCATACCCCTCGCACGTTTCGTGGCCCCACAGGGGGTTCCACCAAAGGTCCCAGTGGCACTGCCCGTCTGCGTCCGCCACCACCCAGCGCTTCGCCCACCCAGAGCAGCGCTTCGTAGCTCTATAGGGAGCTCCACCAAAGGTCCCAGCGGCACCGCCCGCATGCGTCCGCCACCACCCTGCGCAGCCCTTGCTCCCTGCCCGCGTTTCAGCCACCCAGTGCAGCTTTTCGTGGTCCTTTAGAGAGCTTCAGCGAGGGTTCCAGTGACACCGCTCGCATGCGTCCGCCAGCACGCAGCACAGCCCTTGCTGACCGCGTCTCACCCACCCCGTATAGCGTTTCGTGGCCCCATAGAGCTTCACCAAAGGTCTAGCACCGCCCGCATGCGTTCGCCACCATAACTCGTAGAGCTCCCCTGAGCAAGCTATTGCTGGAAGCTTAAGAGTAATTCCGGGGCGCTGGAGAGCTAGTTGGCAAGAAAAATCTCGACGGACCTTTTGGTGACTTTTGGTTGGTTGAAAATTTTGTTCTCGAAATTCCTCAATTCGTTTGAGTTCTAGTATTTTTTCCCGTGATATTCGATCTTATTCCCGCTCGCCATCTTGATCTCAGCTCGATCGGGTACCTTTTACTGCCAAAAAGCACACGGGCGGGATCGGCCGTTTCGGGTGATCTTGACACGCGCTCTCGGTTTTCTCAAGATAACTCGAGCTTCAGGACAGCTAGAGAGCTGGTAAGCACAGCTAATCGATTCAGAATGATCAGGCGCGTTCGCCTGTTGAACCCAGAGGTCTGAACTCGGTCTGCTAGCCGAGCTAGGTCCGCAAACCTATTCGTATTATCCGAGTCATCTTGACAGACGCTCTCTGTTTTCTGTACTTAACTCGAGCTACAGGACAGCTACAGAGCTGATACGTACAGAATCTGATTCAGAATCATCAGGCCGTTTTCTGTTGAATCCAGAGCTCTGAACTCGGTCTGCTGCCCGATCTAGAATCGCGAAACTATTCGTATTGTTCGCGTCATCTTGAGAGATGCTGTCGGTTCTCTGCACTCAACTCGGGCTGTAGGGGGGCTGCCTGGCGGGTAATCACTGGAATCGTTTCGGAGACACCAGGCGCGTCCGCCTGTCGAATCCAGAGCTCCGAACTCTGTCTGCTGCCCGAACTAGGTCCGCGAAACTATTCGTATTGTTCGAGTCATCCTGAGAGGTGCTGTGGGTTTCCTGTACCTAGCTCGGGCTGTAGGGGGGGCTGCAGGGCTGGTAATCACAGGAACCGATTCAGAGACATCAGACGCGTATGCAGAGGTCTGAACTCGGTCTGATACTCGAGCTAGGTTTGCTAAACTATTCGTATTGTTCGAGTCATCTTGAGAGGTGCTGTCGATTTACGCACGTACCTCGGGCTGTAGGAGAGCTACAGAGCTCGTACAGAAGACAATCCAGAAGCATCGGGGGCGTTCGGCTGTTGCATCCGAGAGGTCTGAAATTGCTTGGGCTGAACAACTATTTGTTCGGTGTAATTTTCTTCGACATTACATGTTGTCAGGAAGCTCTACGAGTCCCCCGGCGGTAACAAAGGTTGACGGTTTACCGCCGGCGCCCAGTCCAACATAATTGCGAAATTCACAACTGCATATGCTTGGGCCCCTCGCCAAGCTTTTCTTTCTTTCCTAACTATCCTGTGGTGTTGCGTCCTCGTTTTGAAGAGACGGTGCCCCGCGTTCCCGCCTCCTTCCCCCTCCCTCCTCCCCCGTTCCCCCCTCCCACACCCATTCTGGCACGCTCCTCGCACCTTTCGTGGCCCCATGGCTCCAGCGAAGGCCCCAGTGGCTGCGTTTGCGTTCCACCCCCCATTTCGGCAAACCCCTCACACGTTTCGTGGCCCCATAGGGAGCTCCAGCGAGAGCCCAGTGGCTGCGTCTGCATGTGGTTCCCACCCCCTATTTCAGCATACCTCTTACACGTTTCGTGGCCCCATAGGGAGCTCCAACGAATGCCCCAGTGGCTGCGTTCGCATGGCCCAGTGGCTGCGTTCGCATGCGGTTCCGCCTTCATTTCGGCACACCTCTCACACGTGTCGTGGCCCCAGGGGCAGCTGCAGCGAAGAGCCCAGTGGCTGCGTTCGCATGCGGTTCCACCCGCGATTTCGCCACACCCCTCACACGTTTCGTGGCTCCAGGGGGAGCTCCAGCGATGTGCCCAGTGGCTGCGTCCGCATGCGGTTCCCCTCCAATTTCGCCACACCCCTCACACGTTTCGTGGCTCCAGGGGGAGCTCCAGCGAGGTCCTAGTGCCTGGCCCATGCGGTTCCACCCCCCATGTCGGCACACCCTCACACGCTTCGTGGGTGGCTCCATGGGGAGCTCCACCGAAGGCCCCAGTGGCTGCGCTCGCATGTGGTTCCCGTCCATTTCGGCACACCCCTCACACGGTTCGTGGCCCCATAGAGAGCTTCACCGAAGGCCCCAGTGGCTCGCTCGCATGCGGTTCCACATGCTTTTTCGGCACGCCCTTCACACGTCTCGTCGCCCCATAGGGAGCTCCACCGAACGCCGCAGTGGCTGCGCTCGCATGCGGTTCCACCCCTCAATTCGGCACACCCGTCACACGTTTCGTGGCTCCATAGGGAGCTCTACCGAAGGCCCCAGTGGCTGCGCTGGCATGCGCTTCCACACCCCATTCTGGCACACCCATTCGTGGCCCCACAGGGGGTTCCACCAAAGGTCCCAGTGGCACTGCCCGCTTGCGTCCGCCACCACCCAGCACAGCCCTTGTTCCCTGCGCTTCGCCCACCCAGAACAGCGCTTCGTAGCCCTATAGGGAGCTCCACCAAAGGTCCCAGCGGCACCGCCCGCATGCGTCCGCCACCACCCTTCACAGCCCTTGCTCCCTGCCCGCGTTTCAGCCACCCAGTGCAGCGTTTCGTGGCCCCATAGGGAGCTCCACCGAAGGTCCCAGTGGCACCGCTCGCATGCGTCCGCCACCACGCAGCGCAGCCCTTGCTGACCGCGTCTCACCCACCCAGTATAGCGCTTCGTGGCCTCATAGGGAGCTCCACCGAAGGTCCGAGTGGTGCCGCCCGCATGCGCCCGCCACCACCCAGCACAATAGCGGCATTCACAACTGCATATGGTTGAGTCCTTCGCCAGTTTTTTTTTTTTTTTTTTTTTTTTTTTTTTTTTTTTTTTTTTTTTGTTTGTTTTCGTGTGTGTGTGTGGGGAGTATATATATACATATACACATAAATTTCCATGGCCAGGCACAGCTATCACAGCATTTGTAACTCAAAATGTTAAGAGCGTCATGGCCAGGCACAGCTAACACAGCTTTTTAAAGTTATTTTCAAGCTATGGAGGTTAATTTCAATAAAAAGCTGTGAAACCACATGGCCCCCTTATATTTTCCATTTGAAAATCAAAGAAAACAATGAGTTTTCACAGCGTTTCATTGAACTTAATTTCCATCGTTGGAAAATCATTTAAAAAGCTGTGATCGCTGTGCCTGGCCATGGTTTCCCATTAGTTTTAATTCAAAACGCTGTGATAGCTGTGCCTGGCTATGGTTTTCTTAATGTTTTTAAGCAGAATGCTGTGATAGCTGTGCCTGGCCATGGTTTTCAATTACTATAGTAATTTCAATAGGATTCCCTTTGCTGTGAAATACAAAGAAATTTCTTCTGTAGTGGAATACACAATGATTCCTTTTGTGGCGGAATACAAATGAATTCCTTTTGCGGCGGAATACAAAAGGATTTCCATTGTGGCGGAAAACAAAGGGATTTCCTTTGTGGCCGAACACAAAGGAATTCCTTTTGTAGCGGAATACAAAGGGATTCCTTTTGTGGCGGAATACAACGGAATTCCTTTTGTTGCGGAATACAAAAGGATTTCCGTTGTGGTGGATTACAAAGGGATTCCATTTGTGGCCGGATACAAAGGGATTTCTCTTGTAGCGGAATGCAAAAGGATGTCCTTTTTAACGGAATATAGCAGAATTCCTTTTACAAGTAAATGCATCGGGAGGATGCCAAAAAAGCAGCCAGGCTTATTTGGCACCCTCTATGCTATTTGTACCCCATCGATTTTATTCGACATGATGATGAGTTTCTCCACTTAACTCGAGCTGCAGATGAGCTAGAGAGCTCGTTGGCACAGCAATCAGAAGGAAATCATCAGGCGCGATAGTCTGAAGTATCTAGACGCCTGAATTCGGTCTGCTATCAGCGCAGAAGCCGAACAACTATTCGTACTCTGTTTTTTTTTTCGAGATGGAATAGGTTTTCTTGACTGAACTGAACTCGAGCTGCAGATGAGCTACAGAACTCTTCGGCGCAGCAATGGGAAGGAAATCGTCAGGCGCGCTAGGTCAAAGTATCTAGACGCCTGAAATCAGTCTGCTATCAGCGCTCGGGCTGAACAACTGTTCGTACTCTGCAAATTTCTTGGAGATGGTGATGGTTTTCTTGATTGAACTCGTGCTGCAGATGAGCTACAGAGCTGTTCGGCACAGCAACCGAACGGAAACAGTCAGGCGCGCTAGTTTAAAGTATCTAGACGCCTGAACTCGGTCTGCTGTCAGCACTGGGACCGAAAAACTACTCGTACCAGAGCAGGTGATGATTTTTTTTCATTGGAAGGACATCAACAGGCGCGCCAGTTTACAGTGTCCAGACGTCTGAACTGGGTCTGGTGTGTTTTTTTTTTTTTGTTTTTTTTTTTTGTTTTCCAGAGATGCTTTTCCCTCACTCCTTCTTCTTCTCCACGTCCTCCTTCATGAGACCGCGCCCTCGCGCGCGCAATGCGAGATTGCCGCGCTGCATTGCACGAGGAAGCTCTGCGAGTTCCCGCATTGCACGAGGAAGCTCTTGCTCTCGTGTGCTTGCGATGAGTCGAGGGAGGCACGACGTCGTATCCCTTTCATCAGGTTTTGACACGTCACTGTACCAGACAGAGGCCAGACGAGAAGACTGATCCCATCGACGCTTCTATCGATCCCACAGAATCTATGGATCTTGACAACTACCTCAAAGGTCGGGAGACAGAGGACCCAGCGGTCCAGGCTGCATCCCGCGAAAGAACTCTTCAGGACGATCGCGATTGGTGTCGGCGCTGGGGGGCGCATCTCAGTCAACTCCACAGGGTGCCATAACATATGACGACGGCGGTGCCGGATGTAATCATGGGATGACCGCAGGGTCAAGAGACGGGCATAGGCGACGGCATTGGAGGCGAAACGAGAAGCATGTGAGAAATCTATGGCCTCGTTCAGTGAATCTTGCAAGGCGGATGGTGTACCACACTACTTCGGCAAGCTCGGAGATGCCCTGGGCGCCCTTGCCTCCCTCCAGTTCGAGAATATGGTTGAGCTCAAGCAGGAAATCACAGAGGTCAAAGATGATATTGGTTCGCTCAGGGCTCACAACGATAAGCAGGACGCAAAGCTCGACCGCCTTGAGAAGGATATCGCCTGCGTCAAAGCAGGTACGTCGGCGTCCACGGCGGCCCCGAGTGCGGGGGGCACGTCATCGGTTGGAGGAGCAGGAGTCCAGCGGCAATGGAATCCATCATATATCGAGCTCCGCGGCTGGGTCACGGATACGTCCAGTGCGGTGTCGCGCTCAGAGACACAGATCACGGACCTCGATTGTCAGCATCTTATTCGTCACTTACTCGACCTCCTCGGGGAGGAAGATAGACCAAAAGTGGATGATGTTGGCGCCCTACGTATCAATGGCAACCAGCCCATGTTTTCTTCTTTGCCGTATCAAGTTTTGTGCTGGCACGGATGGGGATGTATTATGGAACTGTAAACACTTGTGGGATGCGGTTATCTTGGGTCCGAGTCACCGCACAGATGCTCAAAAGAAGCTCGCAGGAGATCGCACCATGCAGCACATCCTCACAGACATGGACCGTTATCCCAAGAAATTATCATCAAGGTCGGGGCTCCAGAGTGGAAGAAGGGTCACATTGCAGCCGTGGGGCGTTTCCATGGCGTCTGGAGGCAAACGGTTCTCACATAATATCCGAACACAAATTTTGGCATCACGGGTCAGACAGGATCGGGCAAAGGCATCAGCACTATCTGGACCAAGCCGCCCGACCTCCAGACCCATCGGCCAATCGAGCTTGCAGTTTGGAAGGCATCAGAGGCACGCTGGACCGTCCACAAGGACGTCTGGGACACGGTCTTGCCCCGTTACGGTATCCAGACCACAGTGGTCGCTTTCCAATCCAGCTTGGAGTGAGGGCGCCGCGAGAGCGCGGACAGAGGCAACAAGCCTTTCGCGGCAGGTTCTATGAATGTTGCCAGAGTTGGTCGCCGTGATGCTAGAGGATTTGCCCTATGCAGACAGCTCCTTCAGGAAGGATTTGCGGTGATCGGCCTCCAGGAGTGCCAGCATTTACTTTTCTCCGATGGGTTCAGACGGCTTGGTTGGCTGGGTTACCGATCCAGCTGTTTCCGAGCAGGGGTTCTGGTACGGGCATCGTACCAATGCAATATAACTCATACTTGGGTTAACCTAGATAGGATCGCGGGTGTGCTTTTCGGTAACGGTGTTTGCTTCTGCAGTGCTTATTTCAAAGACAGCTCGTATGATGATTCTCCGACGGATATGGAGACAGTGTGCCGACAACTGCGGCAAGTACGCCGTGAGGCGGTGCAGAGGCTCCCAGGCGCTCGCTAGCTTCTTGTGTGACGCCAATGTGGAGCTTACGCCTGACCTTGTGTCGACACGGGGGGAGCATATCACGGGGGGGGACTTATGATGACACGGCAGAAAGGATATGGGAACGATTCGGAGAGCAGACGGTGGAGGGAGGAGATGATGAGGGAGCAGCTTTAACATTTCATTGGGGAGGAGGGAATCTGTGCCATCAATACTTTCGCAGAACGGACTCCGACCTACTGGAAGTGGGGAGCCGCCAGCCCTAGCAAGGTGCTAGATTACGTTTGCATTCCGACGGCCTGGGGGAGAGGAGGGACCATAGTGAAATGGCTGCGTGGCGGAGTCCACAGCCACTACTCAGATCATGCCTTTCCCAAGTTGGAGATTCGACCCCAGGTTCGTGGTCCTCGATATCGACCTCGCTCCCAAACCCGCCCTACCTCCACGGCTCGTCGACCTTTCTCAGACCAGCTCCAACAGTCCCAGTTTGCCTCTCTCGCTGACGTCGGCATTCCCAACACATCCCCAGCAGACATCGGTTCGTACCTGTCTGGTCTCGCCGATCCCTATCTTGTGCCGCCAGAAGTCAGTTCCGCGCCTGTCAAGCCGGCGGTGTTGGCCGATCTCCAGGCCGCGTACCGCAGGCTGAAGTCACGCACCGACATGGACCCCCAAGATAAGAGAGCCCAACTGAGAGCCATTACACAACAGATCAGACCCCACAAACGACAGTACGACAGGGTTCGACTTACTTGGGAGTTTCAGGGAGGAAGGAAAACACAGCGGGTTCAGGCTACATCTTTGGAGGTGGATGGCGAGGTTACGGAGGATCGGTGGAAGTGGGAGGATGCGCTTCAGATACACGGGGCAACAACCATGTCGTTTGCACAGTCTCGCTCAGAGCAGCTCTCTCTGCTACGACGCTTGCGGGAGCAGGCCAATGCGTCACGTCGGCCAGCGCCGAAGCTCTTTTTTGCTGTTGTGCTCAGAGCGAGAGCCCGCCTTCGCACGGGGAGGTCGTGCGGGCCCGACGGATGTGCAGCCGAGTTGCTGAAATCCTTCACGTGGAGATGTGTCCGCCATATCTACACCACATTTCTTTCCATCTACCGTGCATGCTCTCCGACTCCAGATACATGGCGACAGGTTCTCATTACTCTGATGCCCAAGGTACCCACGTTGCGATCATTGAGTGAGACACGCTCGATTGTCGTTGCAAATAGTCTTGCCAAATGGTATCTCACATCCCTCACTATTACATAGGAGGCGGAGGTGTCTGGGGACCTGCAACGACTAGGACTATGCGGTTTCAGCCCTGGTCGGAGCCCTTGGGAGATCGTGGGGCCACTCAGACAGATATGTCAACATGGGAGCGTTTGGGGCAAAAACAACAACGACCAAACTGCTTGCGTTGCGCAGGCCGACATCAAAAAGGCTTTCGACAACATTACGATCCAAGTTGTGGCGCGTGCTCTGGAGGCCCTCAAAGTCCACCCTAGGCTCACACACGGTATCCTGGAACCACTTGTTGGGACGTCGGGTATATTATGTTTTGAGGGCTTGGAGGCTACTACATCGTGGGATCGCTCCATCCGTACGGGGGGCACAGAGAGTCCCTTACTCTTTAATCTTGTGGTGCTTGCGATGTGTGCTGACCTATTCAAGTCTTGGGAGGACCTCCAGCTAGGATACCCTGTGACGGGCATCTTGGATGTAGCTATGGACGTGTGCAGGTACTCACATGCCTTGTGGGCGGATAACGTATATCTCGTTGCGACCTTGGCTTCGGATTTGCAATACCTCTCGACATCACTCACCGCTTGCTTCAGAGACTGGGGGTCGTCATGGAAACCAGACTCTCTCGAGTATATGATCGCAGGAGACGCCACACAATGTTCCTTTGAGGTCGATATTGCAGGGGGACCTTTCCCGCCCAAGAAAGTGACGAATATGCAGGTACTAGGCACGGTGGTGGAATCAGAGTTTGATAATACACATGGGGATATTCGTCATCGGATCATGATGGCCAGGAGGACGTTTTTCGCACAAGCACCGTATTTTCGTTCTCAATCCGTGAGTCCACGGGCCAAGTTCTATAGATATCAACAGAGGGTGCAGAGTGTCATGTCCTACGGCCTCGACTGCTGACACTTGGTGCAGAGGGGCTACGATTACTGCACAGCTGCGAGGGGAGTCTATTCATCTCTATGTTCGGGCGCAGGAATCCAGCCACTGAGAGTTGGGACATATGGGGACCACGACGATTACACCACGTTCGACGGCAATTGTGCGATGAGGGCTTTCAATCTATCACACGGCTGGTATGCGCACGTAGTTTCAATGTTGCAAGAAGTGTGGCCCAGTATGTGCAGGGTCAGCTTGCTATCCATTCTCGATGCACTGCCAGGGAGACTGATACGGAGGATGGGAGGGATGTGAGGCGGAGGATCGACAGAGGGGACGGACGGTGCTCACGTACCTTTTTGGGCAGCCGAGGCACTTTGCTCCTCGACAATCCTGAGTGGACGTCTCGGAGAGACGACCTGACATCTTGTTTGCATGCATCGGGACAGCTCTCACTGGCACGCTCGGGCACCAGGAGACGATTTGGTCCCACGAGTATAGGTCAACGGTCCTGGAAGTACCCGTATAGGGAAGTCTTGGGACCCTGCTGGTGGGACAGCTTTGACGACACTTACGCGGGCTTTGTGAAGTTGTGGCGGGCGATCTTGGGCCACTTCGATAAACACAGAATCTTTGAGTACTGGTACGTTGTCACCACAGGTCCCAGTTGGAGCTCCACCCAGTTCGAGGCCAAGCAGTCCACCGAGGGAACGACTCCTGAGGCCCTTGAGAAACAGTCCAAGCGTTTGGCCACTATATGTCAGCGTGCTACGGTTTGGGACGTCTTGAGCGAGGGGATAAGGGGTGGACCTCCAAGGGGACTCACTACTGGTCTCATCGTGGCTCCAAGGGAGGTGGAGGTGCCATAATCAGGGTCATGCCGACAGAGTTGTGGAGTGTGTGGAGACCGTGAACGAGTTGAGCTGCCGTGCGAACATCCGCGCGGCGAACATAGGACGGGACATATATCGACATGAGTACAGGGAAGATAACACCAGGGCCGACGAGCTCACCCACCTGGCCCGGGAGGGCCGCACTTTCTACTCCAATCAGGTTGCATGCAGTCCGATTGAGTCAGAATACCTTATACACGTCGCCTATCGTGGGGCATACGATGGGGGAGTGGACGGCAACGGTTGCGGATGTGGTTTTTGGCTGCAGAAAGGCTTCTTGGATTGCAGTCAGTGGGGTCCGACCTACCACACCACTCCTTCTCCATTCGGCTCTCGTCAGATAGCCCGCAGGAGGACCCCTGGGAGTGAGCCGCGTGATGCCCTCGTTTGGAGGGACATCGCCCCCAGTGCCTTTCTTGTACCACCGCACTCCACGATCACAGATTGTGAACTGGCTGCCGCCGAGGCGCTCACACGCGCCCTCCGCTTAGACCTGCTAGGCTCGCTAGGCGCCCAGCCCAGACGGGCGGCGCTGCGGACAGCGCCCTGGAGCCCGCGCAAACCCAAAAACAAACAAGGTTGACGGTTTACCGCCGGCCCCCAGTTGGCAAACAAATATCGATGAATTTTTCTTGTGCTTCGCTAAGAGCGTTAGCGGCGAATATAAAAGAATAATTCCAGCGCTGGGGCTAGTTGGCCAGAAATCCCGACGGAAATTTGCATAGTTTTGCTCGGTTTGAATTCGATTTCTCGAAATTCAACTATTCGTTTCAGCTCTACTATTTGTTTCCTGATATTCGATCTTATTTGCGCTCGCTATCTTGATCTCAGCTCGATCGCGCACCTATTACTGTCAAAAGCATGTGGGCAGGATCGGCTGTTTCGTGTCATGTTCGCAGATGCGGTCGGTTTTCTGTATTTAACTCGGCTGTAGGAGAGCTAGAGAGTAGGCGCACTGAATCGATCTAGAATCGGCTGGCGCGTGAGTCTCAGGCCTGAACTCGGTCTGCTACCGGAGCCAGGTCCGCGGAACTATTCGTTTTTTTTTTTTTTTTTTTTTTTTTTTTTTTTTTTTTTTTTTTTTTTTTTTTTTTTTTTTTTTTTTTTTTTTTTTTTTTGTTTGCTTTAAAGGAAATCATCAGGCGGGCTAGTTTAAAGCATCTAGATGTCTGAACTCGGTCTGCTATCGGAGCTGGGTCTGCCAATCTTAGTTTTTTTTTTTGTTTTTTTGTTTTTGTTTCTTTCTTTCTCAAAGATGGTGGCTTTCCCGACCCATCTGGAGCTGCAGACGAGCTTCAGAACTTTTCTTTTCGGCACAGCGATCAGAAGAAAGTCATAAGCAGCGTCAGTCTAAAGTATGTAGACGCCTGAACTCGGTCTGCTATCAGAGATGGCTCGAAAAGCTATTCGTTTTCTTTTTTTAGAGATGGTGGTTTTCTGGGCTTGACTCGAGCTGGGCTGTTTGTCACATCAGTCGAATTGTAATCATAAGAAACGCAAGCGTGAAGTATCTAGGCGCCTGAATTCGGTCTGCTACCAGAGCTGGGTCAGAAAAAACTATTCGTACTCTGTTAAATTTTGGAAAGATGATGGTAACTTTCTTCAGGAAACTCGATCTGCAGATGAGATGCAGAGCTGTTTGGCACAGAATCGGAAGGAATTCATGAGACGCGCTAGATTCAAGTACCCAGATGCCCGAAATTGGCACGCTTTCAGAGTTGTAACTAGAAACTATTCATTATTTTTTCCAGGATGTTTTCTCCTCGCTCTTTCTTCTCCTCCACGCCCTTCTCCATGACACCGAGCCCTCGCGCGCGCAATGCGAGATTGCCGCGCGAGCATTGCGCGAGGAAGCTCTACGAGTTCTTGGCGGCAGCCAAGGTTGGTTTAGCGCCGGCCCCCAGTCTGTTTGCATTGGATATCTCGGAAGAAATAATCCTTAGAGCTCTGGAATCTTTTCCTTATCTTCAATATTATTCATTACTGCCAAGACACATTCAGGCGGGGTCGACTGTTCATTGTCGGTTTGCAGGTGCTGTCGGTTTTCTGTATTTAATCGAGCTGTAGAAGAGCTACAGAGCTGTTAGGCACACCCAATCCATCTAGAAGCGTCAGGCGCGTTAAGATATAGATGTCCGAACTTGTTCTGCTACCAGAGCCGGGTCTGCGAAACTTTTTTAACTCTGCTATTTTTCTTTTGTAAGATATGCTGAGTTTCTTGACTTAACTCGAGCTGCAGACGAGCTACAGAGCTGTTTGGCACAGCAATCGCAATATTATTTTGCGTGCGCCACTCTCTATACTTGATGCCTCCGCCATCCAGGCTCGGCAGTGCCGCACTTGACGCCGAGGAACTGGGTTGCCTCGCGTTTCTTTTGGGCCTCATGGAGTGCTACTTGATGTCGTTGTGGTTGCTATGAAGCAACAACGGAGTCATGTTGTCTTACATTGCGCTCGGCCTCTTCCCTTGTGCCATATTTTCGTCGTGTCTATGCCACCTGTGCTCGGAATTCCTGATGCCTCCGCCATCCGGGCTCGGCAGTCTCGGTTTTCCTGCTGGGATTTCCGATCTTGTCTGGGGTGCCGCGCTTTCTTGTCGGCCGTTTGGAGAGCTACTTGATGCTGTGGTGCTGCACTTGGTGTGGTTACAGAGGGGCGCCGACGGCGATATATTGTCTTGCATGGAGTTCGGCCGCTTTTCTTGTGCTCTGTATTCGTCGTGCCTATGTCATCTGGGCTCCGTATTTTCTTTGTATATGATGCCTCTGCCGTCTGGCTCGGCGTTCGCGCTGCTCTGGAACCTGTTTGCGGCCTTGTTTGGAGTGCCGCGCGCGACGCCATGACGGGTGGTCTTCGTATCGGTCCTTTGCTTGAATGTTCTCGGCCCTCGTCCTTGTCTTGCATTCGCGATGCCTAAGCCTACTGGGCTCGGTAGCTCTCTTTCCTGATGCCTCTGTCATCCTGTCTCTGCATTATCGGCGTTCTTGATCTTATTTAGGCTTCGTTTGGAGTGCATGGCGTTGCGTGATAGCGCGACGGGGTCCCTGGTGGGGCCGCGCAGGCGGGATGACTGGAGGCGAGTCCGTGGCGGTGTGGCCGCTGCGATTCGCATCTCCTGGTGATCCCTACGCCTACTGGCTCGGCAGGCCCATGATGCGTATGCCTCGGCTCTCCTGGCATGGCAGTGTCGTTGTTTTTCCCGGCTTAATGTGAGCCCGCTCGCTGCCCCATGAGGGCCTGACCGCGAGACCGCCAACCGCAGACAACCTGGTTGATGGTATACCGCGGGCTCCCAGTTACATCCTCCTAGTTTAAACATATTCCTCGTTGAGTTCTTCGGCGAACAACGTGGGAACTTGGGGTAGTTTTTTTTTGAAGATTCCGAGAGATTTGACAATTTATTTTCATAGCCAGTATTGGGTGCCGGCGGTAAGCCGCCGGCAGGTTACCGCCGGGGACCTCGTGGAGCTCCTTGCACGCAGTACAGTTGTTTCAATGTGGTCATGGGCAATCAGCCGGCAAAAACAGAGAAACACAATTTTGGGGTTGTTAGCTGAAAATGAACTGCATGACGCTTTTTAGATGTAAGACAGCAGCTAGAGATCTCACAAATTGCAAGCGAATGCACTTGGAATTGATAAAGTTGCAAAGAAACTTTGCCTCGGAAGCGAATTCCACGATCTCTAATTTTGTTCATAAGCGTCTAATTTCTTAATGCTTGGTTATTTTCGAGATCCCTGCACGTGAACCGACAGGCATTTTCAAGCTACATCCCTGAGACTTTGACCAGCGAGCGCAGCGTGATCTAATCTTCAGTGACAGGATGTGGATTTTGTAACGGCGTGTCAAATGTCGTGGCAATCTTCCCAAACCCGCAAACATGGATTTTCTACGTCAACGTGAAGTCGGTACTATTGTAGCTACGAGCCTGAAAATTTCACTGGCAGGCGCGTCATGATCTATTGCAGGTTAAGAATATTTGTTTCCAAAACGCATTGTCAAATCTCCCACAATCTTCAAACGACCGACTCCAGGTTGTCACGTTGTCCGCCCTGGCCGCGTCGGTCAATTAGCTCCACTTTGCGCCGGAATTCCTCTAGCTCATTGCATCGAATGTACGAAGTATTTTTCTCACCTGTAGTAGGCTATGCTCCGCCTGCCAGTGAAGTCTTAGGTCCGTAGCTGCTGTATCACTTTGAAAATGCGTAGAGGAACGCCTTCAAGTTCAAGTGAAAAGATCTTGTTTGCAGTTTTTCGGAGATCGGGGGAGATTTGACAATCCTTTGGCCAGTGTAATATTCGTTTGCTGAGTATCGTCTCGCGCTGCGTTCAGTCGTCAAAGTTCTTGGGCTGAAGCTGTAATTCTCCAATTGAATCAACGCACAGGGACCGACCTCAAACATAATATTTATATATATATATATATATAGATTATGAAGACATGGTAATTCTCTAGGCATTGTCTTAGAGGTGATAATTGTTTTTTTGGATGAAATTGCATTGCAACTGGTGTAGTTTCTGTAGCGTTGGCTTGCGACTTGTTGCGTCTCTAGCTGCTCTATTATTGAAAACCTTTCACAACTATCCAAACACAGTTGGCAGGGTTGAAACGTATTTTCCGAAGTTTTTAGCTCTATTCCAGAAAGTCTGCGCGTTGTTACCCGCGCAAGGCGCTCTATGAGGGTCCCGGCGGTAACCTGGTTGACGGTTAACTGCCGGCTCCCCGTTTTGGAAGATGTGTAACAAGTCATAGGGGTGCATTTTTTCCGGTGCACTTCGATCTTATTCCTATTCGCCATCCCGATCCCAGGACGATCGGAGCATTTCGAAGGGGGAAACTGATAGGGGAGCAACTCGCCCTTAGTATATTATTGTGCGCGCGTTCGGTTGTATGAGATGATCTCAAGACTTAGAGCAGCTGCAGACATCTCGATTACAAGAAACGATTCAGCAGCCTCGAAGGCATCTGTAAACAGCTGAACTCGGCTTCCCAGTCGAGCTGTATCCGAAAACCTAGTTGGAAACTAGAATATTTTTGGCAGTCGACTTGTCGATAATCTCGAAGACGAGTTCCGATCTGCTTTACGAGCATGTTGTGACGACCAATAGCTGCTCGCTCCGACTTCTGGAGAGTCGAGCTTGTTTGCGTGCTGAGGCTATGGGCGAAAACTGACTCCACTCTGCAGCGACTTGCTGCGTCGGAACGTTGCTAGCCTAAATCTTTGAATTTTGAAAGAATTCAGGGCCCAGCTTGTTTGAGCGCGCAGGCAAATTTTCGAATTAATTCTATACTGTAGAGGTTTCTGTGCTCGGACAGAAGCTCTGCGTGTCTCCCTGGTGGTAGCTATGGTTGACGGCTTACCGCCGGCGCCCAGTAATATCATTTGCCCCGTTAGTTTGTGTCAAAAGGTTAACCATTCTTAAGGGCAGGGTGGTTCTTCCGATGCACTTCGATCTTATTCCGATCCGAGCTTCTGTAAGGTGGAAAACTGATAGGGTTGCAACTCGCCCTGAGACCATATTTTTGCGCGCGCGGTCGGTTGGATGAGATGATCCCGAAATTCAGAGCCGCTGCAGACTTTTCGATCACACGCAACGATTCAGCAGCCTCGAGGACATCTGTAAACAGTCTCCAGAGAGCTGAACTCGGGTTCGAACTCGAGCTGTATTTGAAAAAGTAGTTCCGTACTACATTATGTTTGGCTTTTTTCTCAAACTCGATGTCGAACATATCAGGATCCAAGGCGAGTTCAGATCTCTGCTTTTACGAGCATGTTGTGACGACCAAGAGCTGCTCGCTCCGATTTCCAGAGGGCTGACTTTGTTTGCATGATGAGGCTATGGGCGTAACTTCCACTCTGCAGCGACCCTTGCTGTGTCGAAGCGTTTTTAGCCTAAATCTCCGAAGTTTGATAGACTTCAGGTCTGCTTGTTTCAGCGCGCTGGCAAGTTCAAGAGCTTCTCTCTGTTACTTCTCTAGATACTCAAGCTCGGTTTGCTACCAGAACTATGCTCGAACAACTAATCTCGCTCTGCTACCGTTCTGCTGCGTCGCGTGGTATTTCTGTTAACTTTCGAGATTTAGAGCAGCTGCAAAGCTCTCGATTGCAGCAACTGGTTCGGCAGCCTCGGACGCGATAAGCTACAGTCTCGATGTTTCGAATCCGCGCTACACTGTAGAGGTTTCCGTGCTCGGACGGAAGCTCTACGCGCCCCCCAGGTGGTAACTTCAGTTGACGATTTACCGCCGGCGCCCAGTGTGCCCGGCATTTTTTGTTAAGATGATTCCATCGGTGCTTCAACATGCGAAAGCAAACCTACATTTCCGCGATAAAGAGCAGAACGCTTGGCACCCCGCTGAATTCTAAACCGCCTGGGATCTCTCCCGGCAGCAACAACGGCGGTCTGGTCGCGGTACAACTTCTGCAATAATACCACATGCGCCCCACTCACGCTAAGCGCGCTGCATCCTACGGGGCTGGGCGCCGACCACTGCGAGCGAGAAGGACTGGCAGGGGCAGTGGCAGCCGGCCCTCGCGCCGCTCCGAGATTGGGTGGGAGTGATGCCGGAGTGCGCCATCAGCTGCTCCAGCGCCACGACCAACTTGGCAGGGGCAGTGGCAGCTGGCCCCGTCCCTGCTCCGAGATGTTGGGAGCGATACCGGGGCCCACCATCAGCTGCCCCAGCACCCCGACCAATGCGTGCGAGAAGGACTGGCAGGGGCGGGTGGTCCTGGCGCTGCTTGAAGAGATGGTGGGAGTGAAGCTGGGACCCACTATCAGCTGCTACATCGACCCGATCAGCGCGTGCAGGAAGGACTGGCAGGAGCAGCGGCGGCCGATCCTTGCATCGCCCCGATCAGCGCGTGCGAGACGGACTGGCAGGAGCAGCGGCGTCCGATCCTGGCGCTACTCTGAAAGACGTGGGGAGTTGCGCTGGAGCCCCCCATCATCTCCGTCTGCGGCAGCGCTCCGATCAGCTCGTGCGAGGGATTCAGGCAGGGCCAGACGCAGCCGACCTTGGAGCTGATTCGGGAGATGTTGAGCGAAGCAGAAGCCCGCCATGTTCTTCTCCAGCACTCCGACCAACGTGTTCGAGAGGGACTGGCAGGGGCAGGGGCAGCTGGCCCTGGCGCCTCTCAGCAGGATGTTGGGATTGACGCTGGGGCCGTCCATTATCTGTTGCATCGCCTGCTACAGCACCCCAATCAGCACGTGCGGGGCGAAAGCGCACAGCGAGATGCTATTTGTGAAGCTGGGGCCCACCGTCGTCCTTTCAGCGCCTGTATTAGCGCGTGCGAGGAGGACCGGCAAGGGCAGTGGCAGCCGGCCCCGTCGCCGCTCCGACAGATGTCGGGAGTGATGCCGGAGCCCGCCATCATCTACTCCAGCGCTCCGGTCAGCGCGTGCAAGGAAGGCGGGCAGGGGCTGTGGCAGTCGGCCCTGGCTTTGCGCAGCGAGATGCTGGGCGTGAAGCTGGGGCCCCTCGTCATCCCCTACATCACCCCGACCAGTGCGTGCGAGAGTCAGCGAGAGAGGGGCTGGCAGGGGCGGGGGCGCCTTGTTGGGGTGAAGCTGGGGCCTGCCATCATCTGCCCCGGCGCCCCCGTCAGCTTGTGCGGGAAGGTTCAGCAGGGGCAGTGGCAGCCAATCCTGGGGATTCGTGAAGAGTTGCTGAGTGTAAAACTGGAGCCCGCCATCATTTGCAACGGCACCCCGGTCAGGACGTTCAAGAAGGACAGGCAGTGGGAGTGGCAGCCGACCCTGACGTGCCGCTCAGCGAGATGCTGGATGTGAAGCTGGGCACCGTCATCATCTGCTACAGCACCCCGATCAGCGCGTGCGAGTAGGACAGGCAGGGGCAGTGGCAGCCAGCTCTAGCGCTGCTCAGCGAGATGCTGGGTGTGAATATGGAGTCCGCCATTTTCTGCGACTGCACCCCGATCAGCATGTGCGACTCTAGCGGGCAGGGGCAGCGGCGGTTGGCCCTGTCGCTGCTCAGCGAGGCGCTAGGTTTGAAGCTGGATCCGAGCCCGAGCATCCCCGACCCATCATCTGTCACAGCACCCGATCAATGTGTGGGTAGCATCCACGGCCCATCATCTGTTACAACATCCCCGACCCATCCTCTGTCACTGCCGACAGTGGCAGTCGGCCCTGGCAGCAGTGGCACGGTCGAGGAGGACATGGGGCTTCATTGAGTGGAGGGCGTCCGCTGCTCCGACATGGCCAACGCGAGAGTGCTCTGATTGGTTTGCTACATGTCCTCGTTACCACTTTGCAGCTTTGCAGCAGATCATATGTGATCTTTAGATCAATGTATGGGGATGGCGTGGAGGGTGACAAGGGGGTGGCCGTGGAGGAGGGGGGGATGTCGAGATCAAGGAGGCCGTCGGCGTGGCCGCGCAGGTAGGCGTCGATGGGGGGTTCGAGGAGGCGGTCCGCGCAGTGCTGACGTCCAGCGATGCTGGGGAGCGGGGGGGTCTGGTGCTCTCCTGGGGCCCTGCTTGCATCGCGGCGGACGGCAGCCAGGAGCAGTTCGGCCACTTCCTGAAGCTTGTTCCCAATCCTTTGCGCACCGATCCTTTCGATGCCACGCCGCCAACTTTGTCGATGTGATGGCGGCAATCGCTGCTTTGTCTGCTACGTGCCCTCGTTGCCGCTTATCAGGCTTGCTACATGCCCTAGGTGATATTTGGATAAAGTGTTGGGGATGGCGAGGAGGACGACAAGGGGGTGGTCCTGGAGGAGGAGGGGGACGTCGTGATGAAGGAGGCCGTCGACGTGGTCGCGGAGGTGGTCGTCGATGGGGGGTCCGAGGATGCGGTCCGCGCAGTGCTCGCGTCCAGCGATCCCGGGGAGCGGTGGGCCTGGTGCTCTCCTGGGGACCTTGCTTGCATCGCGGCGGACGGCAGCAGGGAGGTGCAGGAGCAGGGCGGCGACGCCCTGAAGCTTGTTCTCAATTCTGTGCGCACGAAACTTTTCGATGCAACGCCGCCAATCTTGTCGATGCTATACCGCCAATCGCTGACCGACGACAGCGCCCCAGACTCAGAGGGACAGGGCGAGCTTGCCCTGCGCCGCCTTGTTGCCAGCAGCCGCTTTGCGCCGCCGCGGCCCGCGTCGCCCGACCGCAAAAGCTTGGCGTCAGTCGGGCACTGCGACAGCGGGCGGTCGCATGGGGGTGGAGCGGGCCCCGCGAGTGATCTGGTCCAACGTCACTGGTGGCCGGACTACGAGGACGAGGCCGTCAACCCGACGGGCGCGCGCTCTCCTGCAAGCTCGGCGGCGTCTTTCTGGTCCGAGTCGGCCAGTGAGATCAAAGGTTTGCGATCAGAGGTCCACGGTCCTCTCGTGCCGGCTGTCGCGCCGACTGCGCTGCGTCGCGGATGGCAGACCGGCAGGCGTCGCTGGGGGCGGCTGAGGCAGCGGCGCATGACAGACGCGTGCCTCCCACCAGTCCCCCACCGATCATGCCCGCGCGACCGATGAGGATGCGCTGTCACGGGACGGACCTCGCCTCGCCCACCTAGTGCAAGGCGTTCTCTGGCGGAGGGTCAGACTCGCGAGCGCTGGGATCATGCCACCTGGGACTACAGGAAAAATATGGAAGGGGCAAGCTCGGCCAGAGATGGTCCCGCGACAGGCTATGATCGACTTTCTGTGCTCCCCGCCGATGCGCGGGCCTCAACCCGCTGGCGCTCGCGCCCCGCCAGCCTTGGCGGGACTGGGTGGGCAGGCCGAATCAAACGAGGGCCCCGTCTCGGCCGGACACCTGGCCGGCATGGCGGTTGCCTCCAAGAGGCAGCTCGCGGCCCGTATCAGGCGGCTGGGGGAGCTTGGAGAGCTCGCTGCGCGCGGCGCGGCGGCGGCGCGCTGGGCCCTTGGTTGCGCGACGTGAGCCTCCCGCGTAATTTCCTCGCAGTGCGCGTCGGGCACCGCGGTGCAGTTTCCCGGGTCGGGCAGTCATGCGCTGGACAAGCGTTGATCTGTCGCTGTTTGCTGTGTCGCGCACTCATCAGTCGCTCGTGTCAAGCGCCGATGCGTCGATTGCTGTGCCTCGTTGCTCACCGATTCATCGCTCTGTGCGCGTGCCACTCTGTCGCCCGTGGTTCCGCGGTGCTTTGGTGGCTCTTGATACCGCCGCTCCCGGCCTTGGTCCCCGTGGCGTTTTTCGTTGTCTGGTTCTGTCGGAGGTGGCGTGGCGTTCCTGCCGCCCCTTGCGGCGCCCCCCCCCGTGGTGGTCGTCGCCCCCCTCTCTTCTTCGTGTCGCGCAGTCCGCTCGGTCGCCGTCGTCGTCGGTCGTGGGCTGGTCGTCTTGCTGGCCCCCCCTCATGCTCTGCTCTGCGCTTTCCACCCCTCGGGTGTCGAGCCTTTCCGGCGCCTGGATCTCTCCCTCCTGGCGCCGCGTCTTCTGGGCCTCCCGTGCTGCTCGCGGTTGGTCGGGGTTCCTGGCTCTGCGTGGGTGGGCCTCCACGGGTGGTCTCGCGTTTGTCACCGCCGAGGTCTGCCCTGCATGTGATGCGTTTCTGCAGGCTCGGCGTAGGCTCTGCTATTGGGCCTTCTGCGAGCCTCGCGGCGCCCTCCGCGTCCTGTCTGGGACTTCCTTGGTTGATCTGGTGGCGACCTAGATGGCGGTGCGTGCAAGTCACCTCGCCTTCCTTCTTTTGTTGCGCGAGCGGTGCCCATGCCGCGGTATTTTGGACGGCGCCGCTGTCGCATTTTGTGTTCGGCCAGCCCAGGCGTGTCACTGGCGCTGGTCTGTTTTGGTGCGCGTGCTGTTTGTCTCCACCCGTCTAGCGCTCCACCCAGTTTGGTTATGTTCGGGTGTCGCCAGTCCATCGGTTAGCACCGTATCCATGCCTTCCGTCCGGTCGTAGCTTTTTCAATGGTCTGGCTGGTCAGGTCTGGCAGCTTTAGAGGTTTATGCTTTTTGTTTTCACTGTCCGGATTCCTCCGATGATTTTGTGGCAAATATGCACCAGATTGTTGCTGGCGCTTCAGCTTATACGGGTCGATCTGCTCCTCGTTTCGTTGGCCGCTGCGTTTTGGCTATGCAGCGTCTCATGCTCTGTTCATCACCGATATGCACTGCCGTGAGTCGGCTTTTTCCATCATGGCGCGTTCGACTATGTTACTTCGCCTTCAGCACGGCCGACCATGCCTGAAGGCCTTCTGCGGGGCCGACTTGAAAGTGTGTGTGTGTGGGTGTCGCGTGCAAGTAAGCTGGTTTTCAATTGGCACCTGCACGTGCCGAGCGCGCCTGAGGTTTCTTTGCGCCGCCGACTCAATGTGTGTGTGTGTGTGTGTGTATGTGTGTGTGTGTGTGTGTGTGTGTGTGTGTGCGTGCGTGTGCGTGCGTGCGTGTGTGTGTGTGTGTGTGTGTGTGTGTGTGTGTGTGTGTGTGTGTGTGTGTGTGTGTGTGCGTGCGTGCGTGTGTGTGTGTGTGTGTGTTTGTGTGTGTGTGTGTGTGTGTGTGTGTGTGTGTGTGTGTGTGCGGGTGTGTGTATGTGTGCTTGTTTGTGAGTGGATAAGGGGTATTCGCAACATTATGATTTTGTACTCCGTGCCACGTTCTATGATCGTATGGTCGGGGATGGTGCTGCGCGTGCGTGCGATGTGTGTTTGGCATGTGTGTGTTATTTGTTGCCTGCGTTGATTTTCCACGAATTCCTTTCATGTCCATTTCAAGGGGAACAAGCAATGCTACAATCATCGGCTTCGGAGGTCAGCACGGAAAATTGTATGGGGGGAGTGCGCGCCAGAGGGGGTATCGAAAGAGGCGCCGCCAGAGGGGCGCACCGCCGATTCGAGGGTTTTTCCCAGACGTCCGAGATTTACTGTTATTGTCATTGTTTGTTTTCCCATCTCTGGCTCATCGCTCCTCACCGCTGTCGTGTGCAATTGCTGTCAGGTTCCCCACCAAATCGAGACTATTTGCGTTCGTTGCCCATGTAATGGTTTCTCGGCTCGAGTCTGTTCTCGCGAGGGTGTTGCCTGTTTCAGCCTTTGGCCCCGCAGGGCAGCAATGACCCGTTCTGCCGACACCTTAGAACAGCATTGGTCCATATGGATTGGCGGATACAAGTGGGGTGCGCCAGTGGGGGATTCGGCTGGTGCTCATTTATGCGATTGTTTGTTTCTCGGCAAGAAGAGAAATATCTTGCCAGGCTGCTGCAAGGTCGTGCTTCTTATGCGCGGCAATTTGATGTGTAAGGGTTTCGTTTTGTCCGCTGAGCCTCACCGGCACGACGCCGTCATTCTCAACTTCCCTCGCAACATTTGCAGGGGTCCAGGTTCAGCAGGCCCATGGTTGTGATTTCGAAGGGTTAAAACAAGTAGTGGTTTCAGTTGTAATAACGGCGGTATTCGTGGGAGTTTGCTGTGTGATGTGGTAGTCTGTACTTGGGTGCGCGTGGGTGTATGAAGGCAGAAACATGACGTCTCTACGTAAGCGTGTAGCAAATTGATGGTGCCATCGTTCGTGGTGGTGGTAGGGGTCAAGATGACACCGTTCTCGGCACAGTCACGTTCCGAACGTACTTTTATGCTTACATTCATCTTAAGGTACCCATTATTGTATTAGCGACTGTGCGGTGTTCGCGTTGGTACTACCAAGACTTACTCGTGGCATGTATTGTAATTCGTGACTACTGCGCAATGTTAGTATTATGTTGTGGTGGCCCAGTATCTGTAGCTATGGTGGTAGTAGGCACGTCCGTGCCAGCATCTGTACGTTCTTTCAGTCGGAGCAGTCGTAGTAGGAATTGTGGTAGAACCAGTTGTTGCTCTAGCACCAGCAACAGTAGTGGTAGCAGT
>CAUYUJ010022448.1:60000-62641 GCA_963575745.1 Prorocentrum cordatum
ATTATTAATACTAAAGAATAATTATTGTTGGGCCCCCTGGTGCACGCCCCCCCCGCCGCGCCTAGGCCGCAGCTTTTCATTCATTTTGTAAATATAGTTTTTTTTTTTATTTTTTTTCCCCGTGAGGAAGTCTCAGGTAAAACGATGTCATCCAGATCCGGTTGTTTTGTTGACGCCCGCTTTCCCTGTCAAAAAACACTATAAAATGACATGTCTTGTTCTAACATAACCAAACTTCAAGAATCCTTTTTGCAAAAAATGTCACGAAGTGCACACTCGCGCGCGCAAGATGAAATCCCTTCCAAAACCTTTAGTTTTCGTAGCGAATAACAAAAAAAAAAAAAAAAAAAAAAAAAAAAAAAAAAAAAAAAAAAAAAAAAAAAAAAAAAAAAAAAAAAAAAAAAAAAAAAAAAAAAAAAAAAAAAAAAAAAAAAAAAAAAAAAAACCAATGTTTTTTTTTCAAAAAAAAGTTTCAAAAATTCATCTTGCGCGCTCTTGCGGATTTCTGAGGAAACCCAATATTTTTTTCAACATTTCTGTCAAACGGGCTCTTGCGAGCAACTTTTTCACGTGCGTCGAACTTCTGCAACCACGGTTGCGCGCATGTCAGGGCCATCATCCCTGTCAAATAATACCATATTGGACACATTCGTTTTTTCTTCGCGCGCGCACGCCGTCGTCGTCGGCCGCGGGGCCCTGAATAGTAGCCACGGTCGTCCGCATGCCACGAAGTGAAGTAAGTGTCCGAACGTCATAGGGCGGGAAGCTGGGTGTGGGTGGTGGCGAAGAGTCGTTTGGAAATTTGGTAGAGCTTGAACCGGCCCCCCCACAAAGTGGGGTATTGCCCGCCTCCTATGAAAACCCTGGCACTGGTGAGAACGGAGTGTCCCCACGTGCTAGTAATTGTTGTTGTTGTTGTTGTTGTTGTTGTTGTTGTTGTTGTTGTTGTTGTTGTTGTTGTTGTTGTTGTTGTTGTTGTTGTTGTTGTTGTTGTTGTTGTTGTTGCTATAGCTGATGGCCTCGATAGCTGATGGCCCGTCTGGCTCCTCCGTTCGCCCTCCCCCATCTGCTGGGCCCCAGTTTTGGGGGGGGGGAGAAAGAAGCCCGCTGCCACTGCTCGCCTCTCGCGCATGCGCTGATCCCAGAACTGTAGCTGATGACGCTTGGCCCCACCTTCGCCTCCCACATCTCGCTGAGCAGTGGGAGAGCCTGCTGCCACTGCTCGCCGTTCGCGCACGCGCTGATCCTGGAGTTGTAGCTGATGGCATCTGGCTCTAACCTCACTTCCCAAATCTCGCAGAGCAGCGATCGAGCCCGCTGCCACTGCTCGTCTTTCGTGCACGCGCTGATCCCAAGGAGCTGTAGCTGATGACGCTTGGCTCCACTTTCCCCTCCCAAATCTCGCAGAGCAGCGATTGAGCCCGCTGCCATTGCTCGCCGTTCGTACACGCGCTGATCCCAGGGCTGATCCCAGAGTTGCAGCTGATGGCATCTGGCTCCAACCTCACTTCCCGCATCTCGCAGAGCAGCGATAGAGCCCGCTGCCACTGCTCGCCTTTCGCGCACGCGCTGATCCCAGAGCTGTAGCTGATGACGCTTGGCTCCACCTTCGCGTCCCGCATCTCGCTGAGCAGTGGAAGAGCCTGCTGCCACTGCTCGCCGTTCGCATACGCGCTGATCCCAGGGCTGTATCTGATGCCATTCGGCTCCAACCTCACTTCCCACATCCCGCTGAGCAGTGGTAGAGCCCGCTGCCACTGCTCGCCTCTCGCGCGTGCGCTGATCCCTGAGCTGTAGCTGATGACGCTTGGCTCCGCCATCACCTCCCGTGTTCCTCCTCCCCCTCCACGTCCTGACTCCCTGGCTCGCTGCCACTGCCTGCTGACGTCGAGCGCGGTTATCTTCGCCTCCTCCTCCTCCTCCTCGACCTGGTCCTGCTCGTCCGCTGCCTTCTCCTGCTCTTCTATTTCCTCCTCTGCCGCCTCGCTCTCCTCCCTGGCTCGCTGCCACTGCCGCTGCCCATTTTTCGCACGTGCGCTGGCCCCAGCGATGCAACTGATGACGTTGGGCCCCAGTTTGGGAATCAGCAGCGCCACAGCCTGCTGCCACTGCTCCCTTGTCTCGCAGGCGCGGCTGGGTCTGGACTCCAGGCGGGGGTGGGGCGGGCGGGGGACGGAGGGCGAGGGGGCGAGGGGCGCGAGCCGGGCCCGAACGGCGAGGGGCGAACGACGCGGGGGCAGGGGGCGAACGAGACGGGACCGAGACGAGGGGAGAGGCCGAGGGAAAGGCGAGGGGAAGGGGCGGTGGGCGTCGTCGGTGCGCGCCGTCGTGCAGGTGCGCGTCGTTGCTGCTGGTCGTTGCAGGTGGTGCCCGTCGTTGTTGGGGGTCGTGTTGCCGGTCGGAATTGGTGCTGGTCGCAGTCGTGGTGGTGCTGCTGCTGGTCGTGGTCGTGTTGGTGGTGCTGCTGCTGGTTGCGGTCGTGGTAGTGCTGCTGCTGGTCGCAGTCGTGGTGCTGCGGGTCGTAGTCGTGGTGGTGTTGGTGGTCGCAGTCGTGGTGGTGCTGGTTGTGCTGGTGGTGCTGGTCTTGGTGGTGGTGCTGCTGCTGCTGGTCGCAGTCGTGGTGGTGCTGCTGCTGGTCGCA
>CAUYUJ010022448.1:62741-75241 GCA_963575745.1 Prorocentrum cordatum
CGGGTCGCTGTCGTGGTGGTGGTGCTGCTGGTCGCAGTCGTGGCGCTGCTGGTCGCGGTCGTGGGGCTGCAAGTCGCCGTCGTGGTGGTGCTGGTGGTGCTACTGGTCGTGGTGGTGCTGCTGCTGGTTGCAGTCGTGGCGGTGCTGGTCGTAGTCGTGGTGGTGCTGCTGGTCGCAGTCGTGGTGGTGCCGCTTGTGCTAGTGGTGCTGGTGGTGCTGCTGGTCGTGGTGGTCGTGGTGCTGCTGGTCGTGGTCGTGGTCGTGGTGGTGCTGCGGGTCGCTGTCGTGGTGGTGGTGCTGCTGGTCGCAGTCGTGGTGGTGCTGCTTCTGGTCGCAGTCGTGGTGCTGCTGGTCGCAGTCGTGGTGCTGCTGGTCGCAGTCGTGGTGCTGCTGGTCGCAGTCGTGGGGCTGCTGGTCGCCGTCGTAGTGGTGCTGGTGGTGCTGCTGGCCGTGGTGGTGGTGCTGCTGGTCGTTGTGGTGCTGCTGCTGGTTGCAGTCGTGGCGGTGCTGGTCGTAGTCGTGGTTGTGCTGCTGGTCGCAGTCGTGGTGGTGCTGCTTGTGCTGGTGGTGCTGGTGGTGCTGCTGGTCGTGGTGGTGGTGGTGCTGCTGCTACTGGTCGTAGTCGTGGTGGTGCTGCTGCTTGTCGCAGTCGTCGTGCTGCTGGTTGCAGTCGTGGTGCTCCTGGTCGTGGTCGTGGTGGTGCTGCGGGTCGCTGTCGTGGTGGTGGTGCTGGTCGCAGTCGTGGTGGTGCTGCTTGTGCTGGTGGTGCTGGTGGTGCTGCTGGTCGTTGTCGTGGCGGTGCTGGTCGTAGTGGTGGTGGTGCTGCTGGTCGCAGTCGTGGTAGTGCTGGCTGTGCTGGTGGTGCGGGTCGTGGTGGCGCTGCTGGTCGCTGTCTCGGTGCTGCTGCTCCCGGTTGCAGTCGTGGTGTTGCTGTTCGCTGTCGTGGTGCTGCTGGTCGTGGTCGTGGTCGTGGTGGTGCTGCGGGTCGCTGTCGTAGTGGTGGTGCTGCTGGTCGCAGTCGTGGTGGTGCTGCTGCTGGTCGCAGTCGTGGTGCTGCTGGTCGCAGTCGTGGCGCTGCTGGTCGCAGTCGTGGGGCTGCAGGTCGCCGTCGTGGTGGTGCTGGTGGTTCTACTGGTAATGGTGGTGGTGCTGCTGGTCGTTGTGGTGCTGCTGCTGGTTGCAGTCGTGGTGGTGCTGGTCGTAGTCGTGGTGGTACTGCTGGTCGCAGTCGTGGTGGTGCTGCTTGTGCTGGTGGTGCTGGTGGTGCTGCTGGTCGTGGTGGTGGTGGTGCTAATGGTCGTAGTCGTGGTGGTGCTGCTGCTGGTCGCAGTCGTGGTGCTGCTGGTCGCAGTCGTGGTGCTCCTGGTCGTGGTCGTGGTGGTGCTGCGGGTCGCTCTCGTGGTGGTGGTGTTGGTGGTGGTTCTGCTGCGGGTCGCAGTCGAAGCGATGGTGCTGCTGGTCGCCGTTGTGGTGGTGGTGGTACTGCTAACCTCCGTGGTGCCCGCTGCCGTGTCGGGGGTGCTCCCGGCGCTCGTCGGAGCCCCCCGGGGCGGCCGTGCTGGCCGCGGCGCCAAGCATCAGGGGCGTGCTGGCAGGCGGCTAGCGGGTGGGCCGGCGGAGTCTGCGAGCAGCACTTCGGCCAGGTCTGGGTCGTCCTCCCCGGCGGCCCCCCCCAAGGCTAGGTAGCCGTCGCCCGTCAGGGTGGCCATGAGCGAGTCCTGGGCCGCGACGCTCAGGAACCCCCACCAGCGGTTGGTGTACGCGAGCTCCGCGGAGCGGCGGAGGAGGGCCGGCGCGGCCCGCGCCTTCTGCTTGGCAAGCAGGCGTACCAGCTGGAGGGAATCGCGGCCCCACCTGCCTCCGACCTCGCAGGAGAGGACCATGAGGCGGCCTGAATGGCCGGTCGTGAGTTCGTGGTACCTGCGTCGTTTGCGCCTTCGGCCCCAAGTAGCGCGGCGCCGTCGGTGTCGAAGGTGCGCGGCCGGTGCCAGCCGTCCCTGCGGAGGGGGGACACCATGGTGCTGTCGCAGCACAGCGGGACGCCGTTCGGCGAGATGCCGTAGACGACGAGGTCTAATTGTCTGCGGTCCAGCGGGTTGTGAACAACGGCGTTAGTGTCCCGCAGCAGCTGTTGGGGGACAACTCTCCCTCCTGCTTCTCTGGCGACCCTCGCCCAAGCTCGTTCGAGCGGTTTCGCGCGTCTGGCGAGAAGCCCCGTGCGTGGGCACGCGGCTAGGTGGTCTCCCAGCGTGTCCAGCCTGGCCCGGCAGCCTGGGTGGCCGGCTGCCCCGCAGGTGTGCGGGAGGAGCGGCAGCGGGAGCCTGAGGCGCCGGCGCAGGGCTGCCAGGAACCGCGCGGGCTTGAACACGTGCCCCTCGGTGGTGGGTAAGGTGTGAAGCCAGTAGGCGGCCCTCGGTCCTGAGCCTGACCTTAGCATGGCCTGGTTGGCCCTGGTGAGGCTGGGCATGAACACGTTGTCCCTGTAGTGTGTGTTGCGTGCGGAACAAGCGTGGAACTGCCAGCCGTGCTGCCATTCCCCCGGTTCGGCGGCCTCCGAGCGCGGCGGCGCTTCTGGGCGCAGCCCCTGGAGCAGGTCGGTCCAGGAAGGTCTCCGGAAGCCTTCGGTTTCTAGCAGCTGTGCGGCCGCGGCGGCTGCGGCAAGGTTGCCCCTACGGCCGGGCCTGGTGCCGTCGAGGAGGTCTCTGATCGCTGCAGCTTCAACGGGGCGCCGTTGGTGGAGCATGTGTAGGGCGTCTGCCCAAGCGCCCCAGTAGGCCGCTGGGGACGTGCGCGCGGCGCTTTGGAGCCCGAGTCCTCCGTGTCGTCCAGGCATTGCTGCCAGTGCGCGCGCCCGTCGCTCTTCGTCTTGCGACATTGCGGGGTCCCCGAGGAGGCGGCGCAGGGTGGCCCACATGTCGCCGTCGTGGCCTCTCGCATATTCTGCGATTTCCTTTGGCGGCAGGGTTCGCAGCAGGTGGTTGGCCCGCGGGGAGGCGCAAAGGAGGAGGAGGAGCCAAGCGCACTGTAGGTCGGGCAGGTGCGCCAGTTCGTCCAGGAGTCTCCTCTCTTCCTGTAGTCTGCTCTCCAGGTGTGCGGCGACGAATTCTGGGGTGCCTAGGGGGGTGCCAAGGATCTTGATTCCTCGGTCGGGTGGTGCTCTGTCACCCCTCCAGACGTCTTGTCCCAGCTCGCCTATTCCGGGCGGCGCTGCGCCTCCGCCCCTGCTGTAGGCCCGGCACTTGCCAAGGTGGCAATCCACGTTTGCGTGGAGGTGAATTGCTCCGGCGGTGGTGTCGAAAGCGGCTCTGGCCCTGGCCCGGGTGGTCTTGATGTACACGTCGTCCAAGAAAGCGACTAGGAAGTCCCCTTGCTCTAGGGTCCTGGAGGCGCCCGCCAGCGCTCCGTGCAGGGCAAGAGCGAAGAGGGCTGGGGCCAGCGCGTCCCCCTGCTCCACTCCCTCTCCCTGGTGCACGTCGTGCACAGTCCCCATTTCGTCTTGCCAGAGGTAGGTGGAGTCTTGCCCGTACCACATCTTCACGAAGGGGATTAAGCCGGCCAGCTCTGGGCGAGCAAGGAGCTCCTGGAAGAAGGCCGACCTCGACACATGGTCGAAAGCCCCGACTCCATCGATGCTGACAATCACTGCGTCGTCGTCGTGGTCCAGCACTGACCTCAGCAGCATGGCGGCGCAGTCGGTTCCTGCCCGCGTCGTCAGGGCGAACTGGAAGGGCGCAGTTGCGGCCGCGAACTGCTCGGCGAACTGTTGAGCGAGCGCCCTGGTGACCAGTCGGCGGAAAACGTCGCCGGTGGCGATGCCCCGTACTCCGTTGTCTGGTTTCTGGAGCGCCGTCATCTTGCAGAGGGCTAGAGCGCGGGCAATCGGGGAGGGCACCCGCGCCTCCGCGAGGGCAGCGGCGGCGAATCCAAGCAGGTCCATGGACTCTTCGTGTTCCAGCAGCGGCTTGAGGTGCTCAACGCGGACCCCCGACGGTCCTGCTGCCGTGCCCTTTTTGGCGGACCGGAGGCAAGCGAGGAATTTGGTCTTGTCGAGTCTCGCTCTGTCGGTTGCGCGGTCGAGGTTGGCGGGTAGTCGGCGGCTCAGGGTAGGCGGTCGGCGGGCCGGGTCCCGCAGCCTGTTTAGTGTCTCCCCGTTGCCGGGCGCAATCGCCGCCGCGGTCAAGACCTGTCTCCCCCGTGACGGGTTGCCGTTTCGGACGTGCGCGCAAGCCTGTTCTCTGCGTCTCTCCTGCTGTTGCTCCTCTGTGGCTGGCCTCGGCGCTGCGCGCGCGCCGGCCGTGGTGTTGGCCTCGTGTAGCAGGGCCAGCCAGTCGCCCTGGCGGAACCGTTGGGCGCGTTCCAAGAGCTCTTGTCGGCCCTCGGCGTCGGTACCCTTGGGCTTGCTTAGCAGGAGCCTCGAGGCGAGGAGGAACAGTGTCCATCCTTGGTGGGTTGTTGCTTGGTTGCCCTGGTCGTGTCCTCGCTTGATCCTCTGCAGGGCCGTGGTGAACGCCATCCGGGTCTCCGCGCGCAGGAAACGTGGCACGTTCTGTAGTGTCGGCACGAATCTCCGTAGCTCTTGTTGGAGGTCGATGCCCCCGAGAGCTGCCCAGGACTCTTCGGTGGGTCCGTTGCTCGGGGCTGGGGCCTGCGCTGGTTCGGCCTCGTGGTCGGTCTCCTCAGTGCTGGAGTTGCTGCCGCCGTCGTTGGCTCCCTCCTCCGCGCCCGTGTTTCCGCCGTCGCTGCCGCTGCTCGGGCCTCCTCCTCCCCCTTCTCCGCCGCCTCGGCCTCTTCTGACGCCTCTTCCTCGTCTGCTTTCTCTGGCGCCTCTTCCGTTTCTGTCTCCGGGGGCGCCTCTGCCCACCACGGCGGCAGGGCCGTTCGCGTGCTGGTCTCCAGGCAGCTCCGGCTCCTGGGGCGCCTCTGGCGGTGGGAGCGGCGGCGGAGGCGCCGCGTCTGCCCAGAAGCTTGGGTTGCGCAGCTCGTTTGTGCGTGCGTCAACTCCTCGTGCAAGCACGCCGCCGCCGAAGGCTTCGAGGAGGAGGTCTTGCACCAGCGGCTGTATGTAGCCGGTGCTGCTGTGCGCCACGGCCTGGACGACTGGCGCAAAGGATACGTGCCCTGGGCGCTCTCCTCCGTCTGCAGCAAGCACCGCTGGTACTTCCCCGGGCCGAGCGTCGGTGTACGCCAGCATTTGGACAAAGGGCCCTGTTAGCACAGGTTCTGCAAGCCGCAACGTCTCTACCGTCGGCTGCCACCAGGCCTGTGTGAGGCGGTGCTCACTCCACTGCGCCCCTTCGCTTGGGTCTAAAAGCCCGGCGGCTGCTAGCCGCAGGGGCACGTACACTGCCGAGTTGGTGCGTGCCTGGAGGGGCGCTTGCGGTGGGGCCCAGCTGGCGAAAGGGCTGTGTTGTGGCGGCCTCGCGGCGGCTCGCTCTGGCCCTGGCGGGGGGGCTGGTGGTGATGGCTCTGGACCTGGCGGGGCCGGTGGTGGGGCAGAAGGCACTTCTCTGGTCCATGCGTCTGGTTCGCACAAAGCGCATCTCCATTCGCCTTCGGCCGTGCTGGCTTCCGCGGTCCACGTGCCCTGCTCTAGGCACCTCGCGCACATCTGCTGGCCGCTCTGTGGCGCGATCGTGTCGACGGCGCAGCGCGCCCCGCAGCGTGGGCAAAGCCATGACTCAAGCCACTGCGTGATCATCCCGTTGGTGTCGCGTGCAGCGTTCTCCGGGGACCATTCCATGCGGCGGTCTGGCACTTCGGAGAATTCGGGCGGTGGGCCGAGGCGTCGGCAGCAGAGTGCTCGGAGCAGCGGTGGCTCCCGTGGTGGTGGTTCTTCGCCTCGCGCGTAGCTTCGAAACCCATTGTAATCTGGGACGGCCTGGGCGCTGGTGTCGTGGGCCGGGGGCGGCGGTCGGTCTATGTCCACGCCCTGCGCGGCGCACCATGCCCGTAACTCGGCGGTGGTCGGGAGTCTGGCTCGGCACTGCGGGCAAGTGGTGGCTTCGCCACGGTGGCGGGCCAAGTCGGCGCGGCAGCCCAAGTGGAAGTGGGCGCCACAGCATGCCTCCTGTGTTGGTGTGTCCCTGCCCGCCCCATGGTGCGGGATCACTTCCTGGCAGACGACGCAGATGTTGGCGTCTTCTGCCGGCGCTGGTGATCGGTCTGGCTCCTCCCGCGCTGTTGCTGCCGCTTCTGCTGCCTCGCCCTGCCTGTCGCCGTGCGGGGCGAATAAGCCCGCAAATTTCCATCCGCCTTCTGGCGCCCTCCCGAAGACGGCGCCAAAGTGGTCCGGCACGGCTGGCGCGCCAAGCTGAAACCCTGCGGCTTGTAGCCGGAGCAGAGCCCGTGGTGGGGTCTCTTCCTGCGACGGGATTGGCGCCGCGCCGCCGGGTGCGTGCTCTGGCGACTCTGGTGGTGACGTCGTGTGTCTCGGGCGCGGTGTTCGGGGGCTGTCCCCGGGTGCGTCTGGAGGTCCTGGGTGGCTGGCCTCGCCCACTCGAACGCCTCGGTAACCCCATCGCGCGTCGCGGCAGCTTTTGGAGGGGTTGCGCTGGTGCTGCTGCTCGTGGTGGTGCACGTCGTGGTGGTCTTGGTCGCTGCGTTGTGCTGTGCGCTGGTGTTCTTGCGCGTGGTGCTGGTCGCAGTCGTGGGCGTTGTTGCCGCTGCGGTGCTCCTCGTCGCGCTGGTGTTGCTGCGCGTGGTGTTGGTGGTCGCGGTGGTCGCTCTGCTGGTGCAAGGAGCTTTCTGCTGCTTCTCCTGCTGCGGCCGCCCGTTTGCGCGCGGCTCTGGTGCGAGGGCTTGCCCTCGTCGCCTTTGCGCGCCAGGTAGAAGCGGTGACTCCCGTTTCTGGGAGCTGCGGGGCTGCCGGTGTGAGCAAGGGTGGCGGGAGGGCATTGGCGGTAGCTGCAGTTCTGCGTTGCCCTTGTCGGCCCGGCGCGGGCAGGACGTGGTGGTAGCATCGTGGGCTGCCACTGGACGGAAGTGGCATCCTCGTGTTGGCAACGCTCTGCGGTTCCCTTGCTGGCGTTGGCTCGGCAGCGTTCCTCTTCCGCTGGCGGGCGCGTTGGCGTGCGCTCGGCTGCAGGGTCGGGCTGTCCGTCTCCAGCGTCCCCACCCCGGCCTGCATCATGACGGTCGTTGCGCCCTCGTTCGTGTAGTCGGGTCTCGTGTTGGGTCCAAGGGGCGCGCGCAGGAGCTTTTGGATGCAGTCTCGCGTGCTTGGCGTGGGTGAGTCGTGGTCGGTGGTGTTGTGAGCTTGGTAGTCGGGCTGCGTGGTGGTTCGCTCTTCGATTTCTACGCTGCCCCGCGTCGCGTGCCGCCTCAGGTAGAACCGGTCCTCGAGGTAGGTCTGTCGCCTGGAGAAAGATTCCTGCTGCCGCATGGTCTCGGCATGTTCGTGGTAGGCGTGTGCCTCTCTGTTCGCTCTCTCCCTCTTCTCGGCGCGGCGTCTGGCACGACGGTGGTTCCTCGTGGCGCACCGAGTGGGCCAAGGCGAACACCCAGCGCTGCGGAGTCTGAGCGTCTGGAAGTCGACCGGTGGGTCTGCGAGTCTGGGTCGGCTGTCTGTGTCTTCGGGCGGCGGGGCAGGTGTGAGGCTGTGCTCGCCTTGAGCCAGGTGGCGGAAGGGGTTCAAGCGGAGGGGGTCGGGGGCAAGTCGTGTCGTTGGGTGCTTAGTCGTAGTCGTGGTCGTGGCCCCTCTCCTGACCGAGTTTCTCGCTCCGCGCCCGCCGTGGTGACGAGGTCTCGGCGGGCTCGTCCTTCGCCTCCCGCCTCCCTGCGCCCGTCTCCTTCGCCCAGCCAGCGTCCAGAGGCCTGGTGGCGGGCCTGGGTCCGGTGGGCGCCCCCCTTCGCCCGGAGCACTCCCCATGCTCCGAGCGTCGGCGCGCGGACCCCGTGGCCCCCTGGAGGGCGCCATGCCTGCGCCCCGCGCGCGCCCCTCGCGCGCGCCGGCCGCTGGGCTTGCTTGCTCCGCTTGAGCCGCTGAGGGTTCCCTGCGGATTCCGTGCGGGATTCCGTACGGGATTCCCTAGGGGTTGATGAGGAAGTGCGCGCGCGCGCATGTTTTTTCATTGGAAAAGGCGGTTGCGACATCCAGTCGTTTTTCAAAGCCGCAATACCAGTCCTCGTGAAGATCGCACTCGGATTCTTTACGGAACCAAAGGTGTTTGACAGGCTTCGACATGCGAGCGCGGCGGACCCGCGCATGTGGTCTGCATGGTATTGTTTGATCGGGATTCTGCCTGAATGGTGGTTGTGCTGCTGCTGCTCCTCCCCCTTCATCCCTTCCACCCTTTGTGGAGCTCCCTCTCCCCCTGCTCCTGTCGGGTCTGCTGCCGCCGTCTTTGTCGTCTGAGTCCTTAGCTTTCGTCAGGAGTCGTGAGGGTCCCTGAGGGTCCCTGAGGGTGTCTTAGCCGCACGCGGGGCCGCAGAAGGGGGTAGCGCACAGGGAGCGTTTTCGCTGGAGGGAGCAGCACAGATGACGGTGCACACGGGGCCGGAGTGTCCGTTTGCCCACCTCGGCGCGACACCGTCGCTGATGGCCTCTAGCAGGGCCAGAAAAGTTGTCACACAGCGACTCAGGACGGGGCCGGAGTTTGCGCCTGTCCACCGGGGGAGTGACACCGGAGGCTCCGGCTCTGCCCGGGGTGCCCGGGGCCGGAGTGTACGCCTCTCCGTTGTTGAATTCTCATTTCAGAAGATATTGTTGACCCTCCCCACCGGTGCATATTGTTCTTTCTCGATCAAAGTGTGCCCCTCGACGCTCGCACCCGGTTTTTTGACAGGGAAAGTCTTGATGTTCAAACTGGGCCCCTGGCCCCCGGGTTAGAACAACAACAACCGGTCCCGCTTGAGACCTCCTTACAATTTAGCCAGGACCCCCGCTCCCGCCCGAGAATTCCTCGCATTTTATGCAGGAATCGCGCTTTCGCTGGGGACTTCCTAACAATTTGATAAGGAATCGCTCTCCCGGCGCTCTGGAGTCGCGCTCTCGCTGGCGACGTGCTTGCAACTTACTGAAGAATGGCCTTGCGTTGGAATTTCTAGCAATTTGCCCAAGCGCCGCGTTCCCGACACCCAGGCACCCAGGAGTCGCGCCCGTGGTGGCCCCATGTGCATGCCCTTCGTGGCCCCGCTGTCGCCGCTTGTGGCCCCCTCATTGTCTAACGTGGCCCAGGTGCTACCCTCAGTGGCCCCATCGTTGCCTTCTGTGGTCCCGCATTATATGTCCTTCGTGGCCCACGCTCGTTCGCGCTCTTCGTGGCCCCATACGCATTCCCTTCGTGTCCCCGCTGTCGCCCTTCGTGGCCTACTTCGTGCCCTTCGTGGCCCTGCTGTCGTTCTCTCTCGCTCTCGCTTTCGCTCGTCGTCGCCGTCGTCGTCGTCGTCGTCGTCGTCGTCGTCGTCTTCGTCGTCGTCGTCGTCGTCGTCGTCGTCGTCGTTGTCGCCGTGGTCTTCGACGTCGTCGTCGTCGTCGTCGTCGTCGTCGTCGTCGTCGTCGTCGTCGTCGTCGTCGTCGTGGTCGGTCCCCTGTCCGTCCCTCTTGGGGTCGGGTCGACGGTCCGCGGCCGCTGCCCCGATCAGCGCTGCCGCTGGTCAGGCCGACGGTCCGCGGCCGCCCCGCTGCTTGCCAGGGCCCGGCCCGCAGGGAAGAAAGGTATTCCCCCCAAAAGGGGTTTGATCGAAGACGACGAGGGCGGGTATTGAGGGTTTGGGAAATACGCGTTTTTGAACCCCTCGAGCATCTAAGAGCGAACGGTCTTAAGATGATTGTTGAACATTATTTATTCTAAAGAATAATTATTGTTGGGCCCCCTGGTGCGCGCCCCCCCTGCGCCGCCTAGGCCGCAGCTACATTTTCATCATTTTCGTGAGGAAGCCTCAGAAAAGAGGGTGTGTACAGGATCCGGTTGTTTTGTTGTAGTCCGCTTTCCCTTGCAAAAAACAATAGAAAATGACATTTCTTGTTCTAATATAATCAAATTTCAAGAATCCCTTGCAAAAAATAAGGTAAAGTGGACATTCGCGCGCGCAAGACGAAATCCTTCCAAAACCTTAGTGTTCGCAGCGATTTTAACATAAAAACATCAAAAAACCAATGGTTTTTCAACAAAAAATTGTCAAAATCTCATCCCGCGCGCTCTTGCGGATTCGTAGGAAACCCAACACTTTTTAAACATTTCTGTCAAACGGGCTTTTGCGAGCAACTTTTTCGAACTTCTGCGACAACGGTTGCGCACCTGCCAGGGCCATCATCCCTGTCAAATAATACCATGCGGGACACATTCGTTTTTTCTTCGCGCGCGCACGCCGAAATCTCCAAAAACCATTGGGCTTCTTAAGAATTTTAGCACCGCGCATCATAAAATCACACGAATCGCACCGTAGGTCCTCGAAAAACACCTGCACGACTTTTCAAAATTTCTACCCGCGCGCGCTGTCCGAATCCTAAAAAAACCAATGGTTTTCCAACATTTATGTTACATGAGCTCGCGCGAGCTACTTTCGCACGCTCTTGCAACGGGGTTCGCGCGCCTGCCAGGGGCCACAATCCCTTGCGGTTGCGCCATAGGTTGCGCCCTCGGCCGCCGAGAATAACACGTCCCCCTATTGGTTGCGCCATAGGTTGCGCCCTCGGCCGCCGAGAATAAAACGTACCCCTACTGGTTGCGCCATAGGTTGCCCCAGGAGGCCTTCAAGAGGCCCCAAGAGCCCGCCGTGAGGACGATCGGGACAACCACAACCATCAGGACAACCATCGGGACAACCATCGAGACAACCATCGGGACAACCATATCCTCTCTCTCTCTTGTGTATTCCCACATCCCTCAGGAATTTGCCCTAAAGATGTGATCAACTATCTTGTGAGTACGTATCATGTGTATCATGTGTATCATGTACCATATGCATCATATGCAACAGATGTTCTGTGGAAGGCTTAACAACTTCTGTGGGTTAACAAGGCTTAACAACTTCTGTGGGTGTACGAACGTAGGCTTAACAACTTCTGTGGGTGTGTACTCCACGCCAGTGTAGTAGCCACGGTCGTCCGCAGGCCACGAAGTGAAGTGTCCGAACGTCATAGGGCGGGAAGCTGGGTGTGGGTGGTGGCGAAGAGTCGTGTGGATATTTGGTAGAGCTTGCACTGCCCCCCCACAAAGTGGGGGTATTGGCTGGCGTCGCATGAAAACCCTGGCACTGGTGAGAACACTGAGCGTTCGGGTAAAGTGATTGTTGTTGTTGTTGTTTGTTTGTTGTTGTTGTTGTTGTTGTTGTTGTTGTTGTTGCTGCTGGCTTGCTGCTGTTGTTGTTGTTGTTGTTGTTGTTGTTGAACATTATTAATTCTAAAGAATAATTATTGTTGGGCCCCCTGGTGCACGCCCCCCCCCCCGCGCCTAGGCCGCAGCCACATTTTCATAATTTTCGTGAGGAAGTCTCAGGTAAAACGATGTCATCCAGATCCGGTTGTTTTGTTGACGCCCGCTTTCCCTGTCAAAAAACACTATAAAATGACATGTCTTGTTCTAACATAACCAAACTTCAAGAATCCTTTGCAAAAAATGACACGAAGTGCACACTCGCGCGCGCAAGATGAAATCCTTCCAAAACCTTAGTTTTCGTAGCGATTTTAACATAAAAACATGAAAAACCCAATGGTTTTTCAAAACAAAAGTTTCAAAAAATCATCTTGCGCGCTCTTGCGGATTTCTGAGGAAACCCAATATTTTTTCAACATTTCTGTCAAACGGGCTCTTGCGAGCAACTTTTTCACGTGCTTCGAACTTCTGCAACAACGGTTGCGCGCATGCCAGGGCCATCATCCCTGTCAAATAATACCATATTGGACACATTCGTTTTTTCTTCGCGCGCGCACGCCGTCGTCGTCGGCCGCGGGGCCCTGAATAGTAGCCACGGTCGTCCGCATGCCACGAAGTGAAGTGTCCGAACGTCATAGGGCGGGAAGCTGGGTGTGGGTGGTGGCGAAGAGTCGTATGGAAATTTGGTAGAGCTTGAACCGGCCCCCCCACAAAGTGGGGGTATTGCCCGCCTCCTATGAAAACCCTGGCACTGGTGAGAACGGAGTGTCCCCAGTCTTAAATGATTGTTGTTGTTGTTGTTGTTGTTGTTGTTGTTGTTGTTGTTGTTGTTGTTGTTGTTGAATTTCCCCCTTGAGCTCTCATTCTTAAAGAATAATCATTTTTGATCCCCCCTCACCGGTTCACATTGTTTTTTCAGTTGAAGTGGCCCCCCGGGGCTCGCACTTTGTTTTTTGTTAAGGAAATTCTTCCTGCTCAAACTGGCCCCCTGGCTCCCGGGTCACAACAACAACAACGGCTCCCGCTTGAGATCTCCTCACAATATAGTCAGGAACCCCGCTCCCGCCCGAGACTTCCTTGCAATTTATTCAAGAATCGCGCTTTCGCTTGGGACTGTCTTACAATTTATTCAGGGATCGCTCCTCCTGCGCTCTGGAGTCGCGCTCTCGTTGGAGACTTGCTTGC
>CAUYUJ010022448.1:80241-85241 GCA_963575745.1 Prorocentrum cordatum
ACCTGCTCCACCCTCCTTGCCCCGCCTCCTCCCGGGTTTCCTCTGTTCTTGCCCCCGCCCTTCTTGGCTGCCCTGCGATATTGTCTTCCTCTGTTGTCCGCGTGTGGGTTGGACTCAGCCTGGCTTGTGTGAGAAGTTCCCCCATCCACTGTATCTTGCTGCCTGTTTCTCTGCCTGCGTGTGTCGCTTCACGCTCCGTTGTGCCTTGCAGTCCTGCTGCGCCCCACTGCTTCTCTTTCCTCTTGCGTCTCTCCTCCCTTGTCCTGCTTCTCTGTTCGTGGCACGGTGCGCGCGCAAGGCTTTCCATCGCTGATCCCGCCCGTTCTGCCTCCTCCCTGCGCGTGTTGCTTCCTGCTCCTCTGCTTCTGCCTCCTTGTGGTGCTCTGTTCCCGTGTGCTTGCTTGTCGTGGCCTTGTGCTACCGTGGTCGTGGTGGGTCCACGCGGTGCCGTGCCCGGCACGCCGTTGCTGTGCTGCCGTGCTGTGGCGTCCTCGGGGTCCGTGTTGTGCTGTACCCCGGGTCACCTTGCCGTGCCTTCCCCCGCCGTGCTGTTTCGCCCTTGTCCCCCGAGCTTGCTGTCCGGCCGCCCACGCTGGGCGTGCGCGGAAAGGAGGTCAGATTTTCCCACTGGTTGCGGCGGCCCCGCGAAGGGCGGTGAAAGACCCGACCCTGGATGGGAGCACCCCGCGCCCCGCCTCGCTCGCATCCTCCCAGGGGCGCGCCGGGGCGCTGCCAGGGTCTGCGGGCTGGCTGCGCGGGCGCGCGGCGCGCGGCGCGTCGTCTGACTTGTGGCCGCCGCTGCGGAAGCCAGAGGAGGCAGGCAGATCACTGGGTGGAGGGGCGCCAGGAGAGTACCCACACGCGTACTCGCTGTACGCGGGAGGCGCGCAGTGTGGCGTCAGTGCCGTGGGGCAGGGGAGAAACGTAAGTACGGCGGAGCGCCCTGGAAGAAGTGACTGCGGGGGGGCACGTGTGGCGTCCTCCTGTCCAAACACAATCGCCTGGAGCTTTCTGCCCCTCTCCCGCCGGCTCGCTGTGCGACGTCGCCTACCTTCACTGGCACCCTTTCGCTCACCCCTTGCTTTGCCGATTGGCTGCCGCTCTCCAGGTGGAGGGGGAGGCGCCTAAGAGCTGTATGCCCCTCTTCCCGCCTGCTCTCTCTACCACTTCTCCTCCCTTGCTTCCTGTGCCCTTCTTCCCTTCTGTCCCTCCCCTCACTCGTTTCTTTGCCGACTGACGGCCGCACTCCTGGTGGAGGGGGGCTCTTGTCACACGTTCCTCGAACTGTTTGCTGTGGGCTCTGACCAGGTGTGGCGCTCCGTGCGTGCAGTTCGTGCTGGGCTCCCGGCGGGGCGGGGTTCTGGCCAGGGAGCGCGCTGGCTTTGTTGCAAAAGTATGCGCTGCCAGGGCGCTGCCCTGCTTCCCCATACGAGACCGACTGCCGGCCTCCACGTTTCGGTCCGCTGTACAAAGCAAGCTCCGCCCAATATCCGCCGATGCTGCTGCGCTGTCTGGTGCTCCCCCCCCGCACCTCTCCGTGCAAGCGTGGCAAGCGTAGTTTGTCCTACGATCGTGGTCTTGTTTCGTACACGGTGGCCTTTACTTCAGTGTGCACCCGTCGCAGAGCAAGGACGCCAGACGAAGTAGTAACCATGTGTGTGCGCGCCGACCCAAGTAGTGAACGTATGGGTGCCCCGATCCGCCCCGCACTTTTCCCACAGCCTCGTCTTCCCTTCCAGCACGACCTGGTCCCAGCGTTCTGGCTAAACGCAAAGACGCGGAGGCGGAGACGACTCTCTCCCCAGACTGTGCTCAGCAGCACAGGGGTCCGCTGCCCCTGCTCGTCCTTGCTGTTCGCTCTGCCCCCTGTGGCAAGAAATTTTGGGGCGTGTTGGCCGGGGTGCCGTCGCCACCACCCCAGGGGTGGACAGTATGCAGTTTGATTTTTTTGGCGGGTCCCCACCCCTACTTCTGGCCAGAGGGGCTTGTGTCCATGGGCGGTGGTGTGATACGTGCTTCCAGAACTGCCTTGCTGGACAAGCTGTGGAGAGTGTGGTGGGGCGTAGTCGTGGCAGCACGCCTCAGCCTGGGAGGGTGGAGCGGCAGTGATGTAATGGCGTTGGTTTCTTGCTCAAGTAATAACTCTTTCGTCCCGCGTGGCGCCCGCTCCAGGGTGACATCTGCCACCGACGGTCCCCATGGTATCGGCAGTCTGCTCTTTAATGCCAACATGGGCGCGGAGCCGCCACGCAGCATTGAACGCGACAGTTCCGGAAATTGGGGCGCGCGCGCTTCTGGGTTTTGGTTTTGCCGATCTCAGTAAGCAGCTCAGCTCCGTGGTCGCCTGGGTTGGTCTCCTGGGTCTGTCAAAGCGTAGGCATTCTCCCTCTCCCGCTTCTGAGCTGCAACCTCTGGGCCGTGTCCTCCTCCTCCTCCTCCTCCTCCTCCTCCTCCTCCTCCGTCTGCCATAGAGAGAAGTCGGTGCGCCAACCACACACACGATGGACGCCGCAAGGAAGTAGACGCCCCCGACACGATGGTCGCGTCCAGGAAGTAGACGCCCCAGCGCGCCCCGCGGCAACCCCGCCCAACTGCGCCGCCGCGGCCACGCGGTTCCGGCCTACCCGGCCAGCGCGGCGCGCAGGCCGGCCGCGCCCGCCGCGCGGTCGACACCCAGCGCCGTCCGGAGTTGCCTGGCTGTCGCCTGCTGAAGCGCGACGCTGCGCTCGTGGCCCCAGCGGGCGACGAGCTGCCCAGCGACCGCCTCTGTGGCGCTGGCCCCTTCCTCTCCTCCTCCTCCTCCTCCTCCTCCTCCTCCTCCTCCTCCTCCTCCTCCTCCTCCTCCAGGAGGGCCGCCTGCTCGCGGGCCAGGGCCCGCAGGTGCTGCAGGGCCACTTTGCCGTGGCGCCCAGTGATTTCAAGCGCCAGGGGCACCATGCGGCACGGCGCCTGCCTGTCGGGGTAGCGCCGGCGCTTGTCCGCGTCTGCCGCCGCGTTCACCGCCCCGTCGTGGCCCGCGGCGGCGGCCAGCTCGTCGACGTCGCCGGGTACGCAGTACCGGACGGCAACGTCGAAGAACAGGCGGGGCTGGCCTGGCCGCTGTGCTTCGAGGTCCACGATGGCCTCTTCGCGATCGGTAGTCAGGCCTTGGCCGCAGGCGGCGCACGCGCCAGTAGGCCGCGCGGCGGCGGTCCCGCGCGCACCGCAGCCAGCGCACCGCCACGCCCGGCGGTCCCAGGCCGGGGCGTGGACCTGGCGCGCAGAGTGGTAGCCACACTTCACGTGGATGTGCTGCCCGGTCTGCTCAAGGTCCCCGCTGCGGGCCTTGAGGCCGCCCCCGCGTGGGCAACGCCAGGCGTGGCGTGCCTTTTCGCCGAGGGTGCCCGCGCCTTGGGTCCCAGGGCGCCCAGCAAGGAGTGGTGTTTTTTTCGTCGACCCTTGCTGTGAGCGCTTTTCTGGAATTTCCTCTGAGGCGCGGAGGCGAGCTCCTGCCAGGTGGGCAGCGTGTCTGGGGCGTCGCCCTGGCGGGGCGGCGGCGGCGCCAGCGCGGCGAAGCCAGAGAGAGCGCGGCGGCAGGCCGTGGCCAGCGGCAAGTTGCAGGTCTCCAGGTCCCCCAAGCTGTCGAGGCCCATCCGGGCGCGGACCCCTGCCAGGCACTGTGCCCAGGAGGCGGCCCAAGCGGCGGGAGCGAGCTGCTCCTGGCTGCGGAAGCCGCGGCCGCCGAGCCGGAGCGGGAGGCGGCACTGCGTCTGCGCCTCGGGCGTGAGGGGGTCCAGCGCGCAGAGCTCCGCGTAGGCCGCGAGGGCGGCCGCATCGTAGGCGGCGGCCGCCGCCGTCGTCGCCGCCGGCGTGTTGGTCCGCAAGCAGTGCGTGAGCCTCCCCGTGCCGCAGTGGCGGAGCAGCAGCGCTGCGGTCTTTGGGCAGCCGCCAGCGTGGGCAGGTCTGCCAGCTTCCCCAGGAGCGCCGCGGCTCTCTCTGCCGTCTCGGCGCAGCGTGCAGCTGCGAAGCCGCCAGTGTCGTGGTCGACCCGGCGCCCGTCGCTCTCGTCCGGCAGGCCGTGTTCGGGCAGCGCCGCGCCGAGCAGCACCCCAACGAGCGTCAGCCCGTCCGCGCACCATAGCCCCTCCGTGCCCAGTGGACACGGCGAGCTCGAGGATCAAGCTTGGGTCTTGTGCGTCTGCAAATTGTGGCCGAGGGAGGAGAAGACGTCCTGCGCGGTGGGCAGCACGGCCCCCGCGAGTTGGCGGCGCCAGCACCACGACATCGTCTAAGGACGCCAAGACCTGGATGTCGTCCGGGCGCAGACCCTGGGCCACGGCGGCAGCGCGCAGCCTCTCCTCCAGGGCGCGGAGGCGCGGCCGAATCCCACATGCGAAAAGCAGCCGTGAGAGCGGGTCTCCCATGTCCACGCCGTCCGGTGCTGTTGCCGGCCGCTGTCGTGGCGATGGTGCTTGTCGCAGTCGTGGCGGGCTGCTGGTCGCAGTCGTCTTGGTGCGGGGGGGTGGCTCTGGGTGTTGTTCGGAGGGCCCGTGCGGCCTGGAGGCTTGGATGCCAACCATCACGGGCACGCTAGCAGACGATAAGAGGTTGGGCCGGTCTGCGAGCAGCACTTCGGCCAGGTCTTGGTCGTCTTCCCCGCTTGCTCCCCCCAGGGCCAGGGAACCTTCGCCTGTTGGGGTGGCCATGGGAGCATGTCGGGCAGCGACGCCCAGGAGCCCCCACCACGCGAGCTCGCTGAGCGGCGGAGGAGTGCTGGGGCGGCTCGAGCCTTTTGCTTGGCCAGCATGCGCAGTCGCTTGAAAAAGTCTCGCCCCCAGCAGCCGCCGACGTCGCAGGAAACGACCCTGATGCGGCCTGATCGACCAGCCGTGAGTTCGTGATATTTGCGCCATTTGCGTCGTTCTGTCCCTCGCACGGCGGCACCGTCTGTTTCGAAAGTACGCGGCTTGTGTCAGCCGTCCCTGCGGAGGGGAGGCAGCATGGTGCTCTTGCAGCCTGGG
>CAUYUJ010022448.1:90241-125241 GCA_963575745.1 Prorocentrum cordatum
TTTTGCCTGTGTGACGTCCGCCAGAAGATCTAGTGAGTCCCGCCGGTTGCTTGTGCCACGCTCGGTCGCTTTCAGACTCCAGACGCCCAGCACCTCGGCACCCTCGACGATCAGGCGCGGCCTGGTGATCTGGTTCCGTCTTTGCTTCACAGCCTTCTTCTCCACCCACACCCTCCTCCTCTTGGGCCATGATCATTCCTCAGCGCCTAAGCAGGGGCGGCATGCGCGCCTTGTCTTGTTCGTGCTCTTGGCAGTGGTCTCGATCTCGATGTTGGTGCGACTGTAGGAATCCCTCCGACCAGAGCCGCTTCCAGAAGATCTCAACATGTTGGGGGCATTCGCCTCAGTCCAGAAAAGTCGACGTGTCGTGTCGTTTGTGCTGTTGCTGTTTTCGGAAGTCGTTGCTTTCTGGCAGCTCATCTGCATGCGGCCGTTTCTCAGGAGGAGAAGAACCACACAGACACAATTAATCGTCGATTCCCGAGAAAATATGGGAAAATATAGGAAGTGGGGGGGAAGACACAAACTTAGGGAGTCTTTTTATTTGTTTGTATTAATTTGTGTGTCCCAGGGCCCCTTCAGTTTCACTTTTCCGCGCTCCAGCCCTCTAACGGGGTGCGCCTCAGACGAACGAGGGCGCGCTGGGAGGCCCCCAAAACGCAACGAGAAGTCATCGGCAACGACATTCGGAGAAAACCGAGGGCGCGAGCGCGAGTTCTCTGCGTGGCGAGGCCCACAGACCTGACGTCGTCGAAAGATGCAACATCGAATAGAATCACGACAGATGCAACATCGAAGGGAATCACGATCCGAGCCCTCGACCCTTCCTTCCCGCGGCAGTTCTGAGCGGATCGGTCCGTGGGGGCCCTGGGGCTCGAAACGGAAGCGAAAATGCCCGCTGTGAACAAGAAGGCGACGCCCGGATCTCGCGGGAGGTCACCAGACGTCGACATCGTGTTGCACCGTGGAGCCCTGGAGGCCTGGACTTCTATATTTCCCGGGGCCAGCTTGTCGTACCGAGCTGTTCACTGGTGCTCTTGGGGCCCAGCATTGAGTCGGGCATGTCCCCCTACAGGAGGAATGTTCAAGAATGGTCACAAATAGTCTCGTGACGGTTTTTCGATTTTTTCGACTCTTTGTATAACCGCGAGGACGTCGCCCCCTGCCGCCGGCCCCCGCTCTATCATAACGGGAAATAACAGGGTCGCGTCGGTGTGTCTCGGCGCTGCCTTGGCGCATCTGGGAACAGCATGCAGGGGCGGATAGGAGTCATCAGGGCATATTGAAACGTTGGTGTTATCGAAGACGCCTGCGGCGAATCACCGCCGCCCCCTGCCTTTTTGGAAGCGCATGCGTGGCCTAAAGTTGGGTTTGAGCTTGGCCAAGCTATCGGGCCACGCGTTCCCCGAGTGGGTTTCGAAAGCTTTCGGGGAACACGGAGTCTGGCGAGCTATCGGACCAGGTGGTTTACGAGCTTTCGGGTTTCCTGGAGGACGTCTGGGAGGGCTCTTGGGCTGTCTTGGAGGCCTCTGGCGGGCGGGCCTTCTGGGCAGTCTAAGGCCATCTTCAGGCCATTTGGGGCCGTCTTGGGTGCATCTTGGGGTCATCTTCGCCGTCTTGGAGCCCTTCTTGGCCGTCTTAGAGGCATCTTGGAGGTCATCTTGTCCGTCTTGGATGCCATCTTGGGCGTCTTGGGAGCCTTCTGGGCCGTCTTGGAGTCTTGTTGGGGCCCTCCCGGGGGTCTCTTGGGCTGTCATGGGGCCATCTTGGATGCCTCTTAGGCGCTCTTGGGGCGATGTTGGAGGCCTCTTGGGCGGTCTTTGGGCCCTCTTTGGGCCATCTTGGGGGCATCTTGGGGCGTCCTGGAGCAGTCTTGGAGTCTTCTTGGGCGCTCTTGGGGCGATCTTGCTGGCCTCTTGGGCCATCTTGAGCCGTCGGAAGACCGAAAATGAGCAAATCCCAAATCCTTCAAAAACACAAGCCACGGAAAATCAATGATGCTCGCCTCTTGGGGCTCTCTTTTGGGGCCTCTTCGGGCTCTCTTGAGACGTTTTGGCGGCCTTTTGGGGCGCGTTGGGAGGTCTTGGGCCATCTTGAGATCATCTTGGGCAGTCTCGGGTGCATCTTGGGTCGTCTTGGAGACATCTGGGGGCCCTCTTGGGCTCTCTTGGGGCCATCTTCGCCGTCTTCGAGGCCATCTTGGGGGTCTCGGAGGCCTCTTGGGCCGTCTTTGGGCCCTCTTTGGGCCATCTTGGGGGCCTCTTGGATCGTCCTGGGGTCATTTAGGAGGCTTCTTGGGCACTCTTGGGGCGATCTTGATGAGCTCTTGAGCCGTCTTGGGCCGTTGGAAGGCCGAAAAGGAGCAAAAGCCCAAATCCCTCACAAACCTAAGGAAACACAATTATTGAATCGCTTCGCTCATTCCGCCGGCCCGTGATATGGCATCGCTGGTTTTTGTCTGTGTGTTCGTTGCCCATGTTGCGCTCTTGGGGGCGGGTGTCGTTCGGACGCGTTGCGTGGGGAGTTTTGATGGTGAAGCAGTTCCCTGGGGGTCGTCTCTCGATGGGGCGAAATAGAGTCGTCGTCAAGATGCTTCTTTGGGGGGCCTCTTGGGGTCTGTTGAGAGGCCGTTCGGGGGCGCCTGGGAGACATGTTTGAAGCCTTCTGGGGCTTCTTTTGGGCCTCCTGGGAGTCTCCTGGGGCCTCTTGGCGACATCTTGGGGCCTCTTGGAGGCCTCTTGGGGCCTCTTTGGGACCTCCTGGGCGCCTTCTGGGACGGAGGGCTCCATTTTTGAGTTCTCGGTATCCCTCCTGAGTCCCTCTTGGGCCCGTCTTGGGGCCTCTTGGTCCGTCTTGGGCGGCACTTGGGCCGTCTTGAGGGCTCTCTTGGGTCGTTTCGGCGCCGTCTTGGGAGCTTCGTGGGCCGTCTTGGAGCGGTCTTGGGGGCCTCTTGGGCCGTCTTGGAGCGTCCGGAAGCCGAAAAAGCCAGAACACAAAAAACATCGAAAAAACCAATGAAAATCAACGATTTTGGCCTCTTGGGGCTCTCTTCGGAGGCCTCTTGGAAGGCTCTTGGGGCGTCTTGGAGGCCTCTTGGGCTGTCTTGGGGGCCTTTTGGGCCGTCTTGGGGTCATCTTCGGCGTCTTCGAGCGCTCTTTGGGCGTCTCGGGGGCCTCTTGGGCAGTCTTGGGGGCCTCTTGGGGCACTCTGAGCGCGCTCTGGGGAGCCTGAGAGGCCGCACCCAGAAGGAAAACCATCTCTGAGTAGACTTGGTCGGGCGGCGGTCGGGCGGCGGTCGGGCGGCGACCGGGCGTTGGTCGGGGTACTTTTCGCCGGGGGACCCCCAGGGGCCGCCCCGCGCGCGCGAACTAGAAATACTGTTAATACTGTTAACCAGTTACCGGAGATCTTAGCACGCCCTGGCCCGTTGGGCCGGCGAATTTGATCTCTTCGTGACGGCATTGAGGACTTCTTGGAGGCCTCTTGGGCCGTCTTGGAGGCCTCTTGGGCCGTCTTGGAGGTCTCTAGGAGGCCTCTTGCGCCGTCTTGGGCCGTCTTAGGTGATTCTTGTGCGAACTTGGAGGCATATAGGACTCTCTTGGGCCGTCTTCGAGGCCATCTTGGACCATCTTGGACGAACTTGGAGGCCATCCTGGGCCATCTTGACCGTCTTGTAGGCCATCTTGGAGCCGTCTGGAGCTGAAAAACCCTTTGCAACCACCTGTTACGCATCGCTGGCGGGACGGGCTGAAACCCCAGGGGGAGTAAGCGAAGAATTCTAGCACGCCAGGCACCCCTGTGATGAATCAACAGGGGCGGCGGATCGAAGACGCCTACGGCGAATCAGCGCCGCCCCCTGCTCCTTTGGAAGCGCCTATGTGGCCGACAGCTGGGCTAGAGCTTGGCCAAGCCATCGGGCCAGTTGTTCCCCGAGTCGGTTTGGAAAGCCTTCGGGGAACGTGTGGCGGAGCAATAGGAGGAGGATCAGGAGAGGGAGGAGGATGATGATTAGGATGAGGATGAGGATGAGGATGAGGATGAGGATGAGGATGATGGGGAAGGAGGAGGAGGAGGAGGAGGAGGAGGAGGAGGAGGAGGAGGAGGAGGAGGAGGAGGAGGAGGAGGAGGAGGAGGAGGAAGAGACTTCTTGGGAACTGTCTTGCGAGGCCTCTTGGGAGGCCTCTGCGGAGCTTCCTGGGGGCCTTTTGGAGGCCTCTTGGGAGCCTCCCTGGGCCTCTTGGGAGCTTCTTGGGGGCCTGTGGGGGCTTCTTGGAGGCCTCTTTGGCCGTCTTAGGGCGTTCCCGGCCCGTCTGACACCGTCGGAAGCCGTCTTAGGGGGCCTCTCTGAACCGACTTGGGGCTCTCTTGGGGCGCTTCAGGGCCGTCTTGGAGAGTATCTTGGGCGTCTTGGAGGTCGCCGTCTTGGGGACCTCTTGGGCCGTCATGCGGCCATCTTGGGAGCCTTTTGGGCCGTCTTGAGCCGTCGGAACGCCGAACAAGAGCAAATGCCAACATCCTTCAAAATCCTTAGGAAACTCTGTGATTTTGATCTCTTCGGGTCTTCCTGGAGGATCTCTTGGAGGCCTCTTGGGCCGTCTTGGAGGCCTCTTGGGGGCCTCTTGGGCCGTCTTGGGTGCATCTTGGGCCGCCTTGGAGGCATCTTGAGGGCATCTTTCTTGGAGGCCATCTTGGGGCATCTTGGGGCCGTCTTGGGGGCCTCTTGGGCCGTCATGGGGACATCTTGGAGGCCTCGTGGGCGATCTTGGGGCGATCTTGGGGGCCTCTTGGGCCGTCTTGAGCTGTCGGAATGCCGAAAAAGAGCAAATGCCAAAATCCGTCAAAGGCCTTAGGAAAGTCAATGATTTTGATCTCTTCGGGTCCTTCTGGAGGACCTCTTGGAGGCCTCTTGGGGCGTCTTGGAGACCTCTTGGGGGGGGGGGGCGAATGCAGTGTAATTTACACTGGATCTTGGCCTCGGGGGCGCGAACATACAGTAATTTGCAAGGGATTATTCCGTCGGGGACGCGAATCCTAAGTATTTTTAAGTGTCCCACGGCCCCCCAAGAAATTCTGAGACCCCCCCCGAGTTAGGGTACTCAGGACCCTTTTCGGCCCCACCCCTCGCGCGGACAGTAACAATTTAAAGTAAGAGGCAGAAGCAATATTGTAACATTGGAAACCCGAAACTGGAACTGGTGCAGGGAGCAGCTAGCCTAATCCTCGCAGCCTGATGGCCCCGCAAGGGGGCCGGCGTTTTTTTGTTGACTGTTTTTATATATATATATATGTATATTTGTATATGTATATATATATATATATATCTCCTTCTAAATCCGCCTGTAGGAGGACATGCCCGACCTAGGCCCAGCAAGAGGCCCCCCCCCTGAGGCCGAACGCAGCCGCATATCTTTCGCCATGCTTTTCACAGCCATGGCTTCGCGGTCCTGACCTGCCCCCCCCCCCGCGCTGGCTGCGACGAGCACGTGAGCCTGCCTCTGGGCAGAACCCGAAGGCGCTTCACGTTCTGAGGGTGCTTTGGCCGTCCCACGGACCCCCCTTTCCCCCTCCTGCCTTCTCCTGCCAATGCCTCAGTTTGCTTCGCATGCGTCACAGCGCAGCCTCACCGCAGCTCGGACCCGAGACGCTGCCGACCAAGCAGCGTTTTTCACGGCTCGGCGCAAGGGGGTTCTGGTCCCAGTGTCTTCGGGCCGGGATCTCGAGGCGGACCCAGCCGCGAGGACGCGGGCGCCCTGGAACCCTAGCGGGGCGAGGGGCGCCCGAAGCTCGATCCCCGAAGCTCGACGACCTCGAAGTTCGACGCCCTCGATCCTCGATCCTCGACCCTGGGTCTGAGCCGCCCCTCAGGCGCGGCGGCGGCGGCTTCGACACCTCAGGGTGCCGACGCCGCGCCGGCCAAGGCCGCGGCAAAGCCTGACGACAAGGAGGGACGCCCTGGCCGGCCTGGCGCAGGGCTTCGTCGCGCCTTCTCGCCGCCTCGAGGTCGCGGGGCAACCCCTCTCATTTCTTGGAGGATCGAGGCTCAAATTTTCGGGGATCGCGGCTGGAGCTCCGTGGTTTTTGGGATGTTGCTGGGCCTCCAGAAGGCTTCCCGTCGCCTCGCGCCGGATTCCGCTTGCAAGCTCTGGCCAGGATGCGCCCCGGGAGGGGTTTGGGCGGGCGACGTTTTTGTTGTCTTTGTTTTTGTTTCTTGTATGTTTGATGCGTGTTGAAGGCACGCTGGAAGATAGGAGCGACCAGTCTTAACATGATGACTCTTGCTGTTCTTGCTGCTGCTGTTGTTGTTGAAGTCTCATTTCTGAAGAATAATTATTGTTGATCCCCCCCAGCGGTGAATCTTGTTTTTCTCAGTCAAAGTGTGCCCCTCGACGCTCGCACCCTGTTTCTTTTATCAGGGAAAGTCTTGAGGCTCAAACTGGGCCCCTGGCCCCCGGATTACAACAACAACGGCTCCCGCCTGAGACTTCCTCACAATTTTGCCAGGACCCCCGCTCCTGCCCGAGACTTCTTCGCATGTTATTCAGGAATCGCGCTCTCGCTTGGCACTTCCTTACAATATATTCAGTAATCGCTCTCCCGGCGCTCTGGAGTCGCGCTCTCCCTGGAGACTTGCTGACAATTTACTAGAGAATAGCGCCCTTGCGTTGGAATTTCTTGCACTTTCCTCAAGCGCCGCGCTCCCGACACCCAGGCACCCAGGAGTCGCGCTCACGCTTAGGACTCCCTCACAGATTACCTAAGAATCGGGATCTCGCTGCCCTTCGTGGCCCCGTTGCAGCCCTTCGTGGCCCCCTCGCTTTGTTTCGTGGCCCCGTTGCAGCCCTTCATGGCCCCCTCGCTGCCCTTCGTGGCCTCGTTGCAGCCCCTCGTGGCCTCCTCGCTGCCCTTCGTGGCCCCGTTGCAGCCCTTCGTGGCCCCCTCGCTTTGTTTCGTGGCCCCGTTGCAGCCCTTCGTGGCCCCCTCGCTGCCCTTCGTGGCCCCGTTGCTGCCCTCAGTGGCCCCGTCCTTGCCCACCGCGGCCCAGTATACGTATGCCCTTCGTGGCCCCCGCTCGTTCGCGCCGCGCCCGTTCATGTGCATGCCCTTCGTGGCCCCGCTATCGCCGTCTGTGGCCCCCTCACTGTCCTACGTGGCCCAGTTGCTACCCTCAGTGGCCCCATCGTTGCCTTCTGTGGCCCCGCATTATCTGCCCTTCGTGGCCCCCGCTCGTTCGCGCTCTTCGTGGCCCTATATGCATTCCCTTCGTGTCCCCGCTGTCGCCCTTCGTTGCCTACTTCGTGTCCTTTTGGCCCTGTTGTCGTTCTCTCTCGCTCTCGCTTTCGCTCGTCGTCTTCGTCGTCGTCGCCGTCGTCGTCGTCGTCGTCGTCGTCGCCGTCGTCGTCGACGTCGTCGTCGTCGTCGTCGCCGTCGTCGTCGTCGTCGTGGTCGGTCCCCTGTCCGTCCCTCTTGGGGTCGGGTCGACGGTCCGCGGCCGCCCCGCCGATCAGCGCTGCCGCTGGCCATGCCGACGGTCCGCGGCCGCCCCGCCGCTTGCCGGGGCCCGGCCTGCAGGGAAGAAAGTTATACCCCCCAAGAGGGGTTCGATCGAAAACGAAGAGGGCGGGGATCGAGGGTTTGGGAAATATGCGTTATTGGACACTCGAGCAGATAAGAGCGAACAGTCTTAAAATGATTTTTGTTGTTGTTGTTGTTGTTGCTGTTGAATTTTCGTTCCATATTTGTTTTTCAATGGAAGTACCCCTCCCGGGGCTCGCACCCTGTATTTTATCAGGGAAAGTCTTCCTCCTCAAACTGCGCCCATGGCCCCCGGTTCACAATAACAACCGCTCCTGCTTGACATTTCCGCGCAATTTACTCAGGAATTGGGCTCTCGCTGAGGAGTTTTTTTGCAATTTGTTCAGGCGCCACGCCCTCGCCATTCAGGAATCGCTCTCTCGCCTGGGACTTTGTTATAATTTTCTTGGGAATCGCGCTCTCGCACGAGACCCCCAGGCGAATTATGCAGGACTCACGCATTCGCGTAACATGCGTGATTTCTCAACGGAAGTGCCCCTCCCGGGGCTCGCTGTGTTTTATTTGGGAAAACCTTCCTGCTCAATCTGTGCCTCTGGCTCATTGTCTACAACAACAAAAACGGCTCCCGCCTGATACCTCCTTGCAATTTATTGAAGAATGGTGCTCTCGCTAAGTACTTTCTTGCAATGTATCGAAGAATCGCGCTCTCGCCTTATATTTTTTTTGCAATTTATTCAGGCGTCGCGCCGTCGACGCTCAAGAATCGCGCTGTCGCTTGGGCGTTTGGGACTACCCTGCAATTGATTCAGGCGCGCCCTCCACACATGCAGGAATCACGCTCTCGCTTTGGATTCCCTCACGAGATTTATTTTGGAATCGCGCTGTCGCTCAAGGCTTCCTCGCGATTCATGCAGGGCGCGCGCTTCAGCAACCCGCCTCCTCGACCTGGCCGCTTGGGCCCGCCTGTTCTGGTCTACCCGCCCAATCTGCCCGTCTGGTTCTGCCTCGTGTTTTCTGCTCCTGGCCCCCCTCCTGCTACTCTCTCTCGTGCTGCATCCTCCTCGCTCCCTCTTGTCCCTTCCTTTCATCTGTCCTCTCCTTCCCCTGCCTTTTGTGCTGCACGAAATGTACGTTGCAGGTAAGAAAGATAGGCCCCAAAGTGGATACGATCGCAGACGAAGAGGGTGGGTATCGAGGTTTGTGATCTACGTCTTGAGTGGCACGCTAGCAGATGAGAGCGAACAGTCTTAAACTGATTGTTGTTGCTTATGCTACTGTTGTTGCTGTTGATGTTGCTGTTGCTGCCGTTGTTGTTGTTGTTGTTGTTGTTGTTGCTGTGGTTTCTGAGTGTTCACTTTCATTGCTGATCCCCCCGCTCCAGCGCACATTGTACTCTTCTAATTGAAGTGCACCTCCCGGGGCTCGCACCCTGTTCTTTACCAGGGAGAGTCTTGAGGGATAAACTGGGCCCCTGGCCCCCCAACACAAAAACAGCGGTCCCGCTTCATTCACATCTCCCCCAATCGAAACAAAAAATCTCCTCCAATTGAAGTGCCCATCCCGGAGTTCGCACCTTTGGGCCTCTGGCAACCGAAGTGCAGCAACAACGGCTCCCGCTTGATACCTCCTAACAATTTCTTCCCAAATCGCGCTCTCGCGCTGGACTTCCTCACACGTGATGCAGGAATCGCGCCCTCGCGTGGGACACCCTCGCAATTTATCCAAGCGCCGCGCCCTCGACGCTCAGGAATCACAGTGTCGCTGTGGATTTCTCACGATTTTCTTGGGAATCGCGCTATCGCTCCGGCTTTCCTCGTGATTTATGCAGGACGCACGCTTCAGCAACCCGCCTGCCTGACCTGCTCGCCTGGGCCCACCTGCCTGACCCGCCCGCCAGGGTCTGCCCGCCCGATCTGCCCGCCTGGTTCTGCCACGTGTTTCTTGCTCCTAGCCACCCCTGCTACTCTCTCTCGTGCTGCATCCTCCTCCCTCCCCCTTGTCCCTTCCTTCCGTCCGTTCTCTCTTCTTCTGCCTTAGGGGCTACGCGAAATACACGCTGCATGTAGGACAGACATAACGGGTAGGATCGAAGACGAAGAGGGTGGGTATCGAGGGTTTGTGATGTACGTGTTGATTGGCACACGAGCATATAAGAGCGATCAACCTTAATCTGATGATTCTGATGGTGGTGATGATGATGGTTACGGCTGTTGTTGTTGTTGTTGTTGTCGTCGTCGTCGTCGTCGTCGTCGTCGTTGTTGTTGTTGGTGGTGGTGGTGGTGTTGTTGTTGCTGCTGCTGCTGTTGTTGTTGCTGTTGTTGTCGTCGTTGCTGTTGTTGTTGTTGTTGTTGTTACTGTTGTTGTCCTTCCATTTTTGAGAAGTAAGTATTGTTGACCTTTCACAGATGCACGCTGTGCTTTTCAATTGAATTGCCCCCCTCGGGGCTCACACCCGTTTTTTAAAATTAGGCATTCGGTTCCTGCTCAAACTGTGTGGTTGGCGCCCCGACTTACAGCAACAACGGCTTTCGCCTAATCTTCCATTATCCATTCCAAAATCATGCTCTCGCGCGGGACTTTCTCACAATTTATGCGGGAATCGCGCTGTTGCGTGGGCACTCCTTGCAATTTGTTCAGACGCCGCGCCATCGACACTCAGAAATCATGCTGTCGCTGTGCCTTTTCTCACGATTTACTTGGGAATCGCGCTATCGCTCGAGACTTCTTCGCGCTTCATGTAGGACCCACGCTTCAGCAACCCGCCTGCTCGACCTAGCCGCCTTGGGCCGCCTTCCCGACCTTTCCGCTAGGATCTGCCCGCCCAATTTGCCCACCTGGTGCTACCACGTGTTTCCTGCTCCTAGCCCCCTCCTGCTCATTTCTCTCGTGCTCCATCCTTCTCCCTCCCCCTTCCACCCGTCCTCCCTTACTTTGTTTCATGGTTACACTGAATGCACGTGGCAGGCACGGAAGATATACCACCAGGGGGGTACGATCGAAGACAGAGAGTGTGGGTACCGAGGGTTTTGGATATACGTGTTGAATGGCCCGCGAGCAGATTGGAGCGAACGGGTTTTAACTAATTGAACTAACATTCTAAACCGTAATTCTGGTTGATCCCTCCCACGGATAATCCGTGTTTTTAAATTGAAATTCCCCCCCCCCCCCCTCGGGGCGCGCACCCTGTTTTTATAAAGGGCAAGTTTGGTGTCACCAAATTGCGGTGTTGGGCACAGAAATTCGACAACAACGGCTCCCGCGGACATATTTCCACACAATTTATTCCAAAGTCGCGCTCTCGCGCGGGACTTTCTCACAAGTTATACAGGACTCGCTCTCTCGCTCGGGACTTCCTCGTAATTTATTCAAACGCCGCGCCCTTGACACTCAGGAGTCGCGCTGTCGCTGTGGTTTCTCTCACGGTATACTTGGGAATCGCGCTATCGCTCGAGTTCTCCTCGCGATTCGTGCAATCTTCGCTTCGACAACACGCCTTCTCGACCTGGCCGCTTGGGCCCGCCTTCAGGACCTGTCCGTTAGGATCTACCTGCCTGATGGGCCCGTCTGGTTCTGCCACGTGTTTTCTGCTCATAGTTCCCTTCCTGATACTCCCGTGCTCCATCCTTCTCCCTTCCCCTTCCATCCGTCCGTTCTCTCTTCTCTTCCCTCAGGGGTTGCACAAATTTCACGCGGCAGGTAAGGAAGACATGCCCCCAAGAGGGTTACGATTGAAGGCGACGAGGGCGTGTACCCAGGGTTGGGGATCTCGTGTTGAATGGTACGCGAGCGGCTAAGAGCCATCAGTATTGTTGTTGTTGATGTTGTTGTTGTTGTTGTTGTTGTTGTTGTTCTTGTTGTTGTTATGATTGTTGGTTGTTGTTGGTGGTTGCTATTATTGTTGTTGTCGTTTTCATTGTCGTTGTGGATGTCGTTGTCGTTTTTGTTGTTGTTGTCGTCGTTGTTGTTGTTGTTGCCGTTGTTGTTGTTGTTGCTGTTATTGTTATTGTTGTTGTTGTTGTTGTTGTGGTTGTTGTTGTTGTTGTTGTTGTTGTGGTTGTTGGTTGTTGTTGAACATTATTTATTCTAGAAAATAATTATTGTTGGGCCCCCTGGTGCGCGCCCCCCCTGCGCCGCCTAGGCCGCAGCTACGTTTTCATCATTTTCGTGAGGAAGCCTCAGAAAAGAGGGTGTGTACAGGATCCGGTTGTTTTGTTGTAATCCGCTTTCCCTTGCAAAAAACAATAGAAAATGACATTTCTTGTTCTAATATAATCAAATTTCAAGAATCCCTTGCAAAAAATAAGGTAAAGTGGACATTCGCGCGCGCAAGACGAAATCCTTCCAAAACCTTAGTGTTCGCAGCGATTTTAACATAAAAACATCAAAAAACCAATGGTTTTTCAACAAAAAATGTCAAAATCTCATCCCGCGCGCTCTTGCGGATTCGTAGGAAACCCAACACTTTTTAAACATTTCTGTCAAACGGGCTTTTGCGAGCAACTTTTTCGAACTTCTGCGACAACGGTTGCGCACCTGCCAGGGCCATCATCCCTGTCAAATAATACCATGCGGGACACATTCGTTTTTTCTTCGCGCGCGCACGCCGTCGTCGTCGGCCGCGGGGCCCTGAATAGTAGCCACGGTCGTCCGCATGCCACGAAGTGAAGTGTCCGAACGTCATAGGGCGGGAAGCTGGGTGTGGGTGGTGGCGAAGAGTCGTTTGGAAATTTGGTAGAGCTTGAACCGGCCCCCCCACAAAGTGGGGGTATTGCCCGCCTCCTATGAAAACCCTGGCACTGGTGAGAACGGAGTGTCCCCAGTCTTAAATGATTGTTGTTGTTGTTGTTGGTGTTGTTGTTGTTGTTGTTATTGTTGTTGAATTCCCATTTCGGAAAAATAATTATTGTTGATCCCCCCCCCACCGGTGCATACTATGTTTTCTCAATCAAAGTGTGCCCCTCGATGCTCGCACCCTGTTTTTTGACAGGGAAAGTCTTCCTGCTCAAACTGGGCCCTTGGCCCCCCGGTTACAACAACAACGGCTCCCGCTTGAGACTTCCTTACAATTTAGCCAGGACCCCCGCTCCCGCCCAAGACTTCCTCGCATTTTATTCAGGAATCGCGCTCTCGCTTGGGACCTCCTTACAATTTATTCAGGAATCGCTCTCCCGGCGCTCTGGAATCGCGCTTTCGCTGGAGACTTGCTTGCAACTTACTGAAGGATGGCCTTGCGTTGGAATTTCTTGCAATTTGCCCAAGCGCCGCGCTCCCGACACCCAGGCACCCAGGAGTCGCGCCCGTTGTGGCCCCATGTGCATGCCCTTCGTGGCCCCGCTGTCGCCATTTGTGTCCCCCTCACTGTCCTACGTGGCCCAGTTGCTACCCTCAGTGGCCCCATAGTTGCCTTCTGTGGCCCCGAGTTATCTGCACTTCGTGGCCCCCGCTCGTTCGCGCTCTTCGTGGCCCTATATGCATTCCCTTCGTGTCCCCGCTGTCGCCCTTCGTGGCCTACTTCGTGCCCTACTTCGTGCCCTTCGTGGCCCTGCTGTCGTTCTCTCTTGCTCTCGCTTTCGCTCGTCGTCGCCGTCGTCGTCGTCGCCGTCGTCTTCGACGTCGTCGTCGTCGTCGTTGTCGTCGTCGTGGTCGGTTCCCTGTGCGTCCCTCTTGGGGTCGGGTCGACGGTCCGCGGCCGCCCCGCCGATCAGCGCTGCCACTGGCCAGGCCGACGGTCCGCGGCCGCCCCGCCGCTTGCTGGGGCCCGGCCTGCAGGGAAGAAAGGTATACCCGCCAAAAGGGGTTCGATCGAAGACGAAGAGGGCGGGTATCGAGGGTTTGGGAAATATGCGTTATTGGACACTCGAGCATACCAGGGCAAACAGGCTTAAAATGATTGTTGTTGTTGTTGTTGTTGTTGTTGTTGTTGTTGTTGTTGTTGTTGTTGTTGTTGTTGTTGGTGTTGTTGTTGTTGTTGTTGTTGTTGTTATTGTTGTTGAATTTTCACGATTGCAGAAAATTGCCGTTGGTCCCCCCTCCGGGGCACATTGCGTTTTTCAATTGAAGTGCCCTTCCCGGGACTCGCACCCTGTTTTTCAGCAGGGAAAATTTTGGGTATCAGAATTGTGTTGTCGACCCCCGGCCTACAACAACAGCGGCTCCCGCCTGATATTTCCGCACAATTTATTTCAGAATCGTGCTCTCGCGCAGGACGTCCTCATAATTTACGCAGGAATCGCGCTCTCGCGCGGGATTTCCTCACAATTCATTCAGGCGCGCCCTCGACACTCAAGAATCACGCCGCGCCGTCGACACTCAGGAAGCACGCTCTCGCTTTGGCGCATCTCACGATTTACATGGGAATCGCGCTATCGCTGGAGACTTCCTCGCGATTAATGCAGGACGCACGCTTCAGCAGCCCGCCTGCTTGACCTAGCCGCCTGGGCCCGCTTTCCCGACCCGCCCGTTAGGGTCTACCCGCTGGATCTGCCCGTCTGGTTCTGCCACGTGTTTTCTGCTCCTAGCCCCCCCCTCCTGTTACGTTCTCTCTTGTGCTCCATCCGCCTCCCTCCCCCTTGACCCTTTCTTCCAACCGTCCTCTCTTCCCCTGCCGCAGGGGCTGCATGAATACACGTTGCAGGTAAGAAAGATATACCCCGAAGGGGGTACGATCGCAGACGAAGAGGGCGGGTATCGAGGATTTGGGACACACGTGTTGGATGGCACGCGAGCAGATAAGAACGAACAGTCTTAAAATGCTTGTTCTTGTTGTTGCTGTTGAGTTCTCATTTCGAAAGAAGTAAGTATGTTTGATCCCCCTTCCAGCGACCATTGTTTTTTTCAATTGCTGTGCTCCTCCCGGGGCTCGCACCCGGTTTTTTCAAGGGATAATCTTGAAGCTAAGATTGGGCCCCTGGCTCCTGATTTGCAACAACAACGGCTCCCGCTGAATATTTCCTCGCAATTTATTTCATAATCGCGCTCTCGCGCAGGACGTTCTCACAGTTTCTGCAGGACTCGCGCTCTCGCGTGGGCATTTCTCGCAAATTGTTCAGACGCCGCGCCTTCGACAATCAGGAGTTACGCTCTCGCTTTGGCCTTTCCCGCGTTTCACTTGGGAATCGCGCTATCGCTCGAGACTTCTTCGCGATTCATGCAGGACGCACGCTTCAGCAGCCCGCCTGCTCGACCTGGCCGCCTGGGCCCGCTTTCCCGACCTGCCGTGAAGGTCTGCCCGCCCGATCTGCCCGTTTGGTTTTGCCACTCCTCGCCCCCTCTTGCTAATTTTTCTCGTGCTCCATCCTTCTTCCTCCCCCTTCCATCAGTCTTCTATTCCCTTGTTTTATGGCCTGCGCTAGTTGCACGTGGCAGATAAGGAAGATGTACCCCCCGAGGGAGTACGATCGAAGACGAAAAGGGCGGGTACCGAGGGTTTGGAACATACGTGGTGCATGGCGTGCGAGTAGTTAAGAACGAGCAGTCTAAAACTGTTTGTCGTCGTTGTTGTTCTTGCTGTTGCTGCTGATGCTGTTGTTGTAGTTGTTGTTGTTGTGATTGTTTTTGTCATTGTTGTTGTTCCCTACCGAGGCTCTGCCTAGAAGGGTTCTTACTCTGTAGCTTAAAGGGGCCGGGCAGTGGAAAGCGCCCCGGGCGGTTCCCCCAGTCCCCGCCCCGCGGTTCCCCCCAGTCCCCTGGGAGCTTTAGCTTTAGCTGAGCTTGAGCTTTAGCTTAGCTTTAGCTTAGCTTTAGCTTAGCTGTAGCTTAGCTTTAGCTTAGCTTTAGCTTAGCTTTAGCTTTAGCTTAAACTTTAGCTTAGCTTGAGCTCGGCTGTAGCTTAGCTTTAGCTTAGCTTTAGCTTAGCTTTAGCTTAGCTTTAGCTTAGCTTTAGCTTAGCTTTTGCTTAGCTTTACCTCAAGCTTTAGCTTAAACTTTAGCTTAGCTTTGGCTTGTCGTTAGCTTAGCGTTAGCTTAGCTTTAGCTTAGCTTAGCTTTAGCTTAGCTTTAGTTTAGCTTTAGCTTAGCTTTAGCTTAGCTTTAGCTTAGCTTTAGCTTAGCTTTAGCTTAGCTTTCGCTTAGCTTTCGCTTAGCTTTAGCTTAGCTTTAGCTTAGCTTTAGCTTAGCCTTACTGTTACTACTAATGCTGCTTTCCTAGGAGCTCCAACTCCTAGGTAGGGTCGCACTGGGATAATTGAATGCCCTTTCGGGGCCTTCTATGTATGGGGTCACGAAGCGCTGCGCTGGTCAAGCGAAGTCGAGGCACCCCGCGAAGTCGAGACACCCACAGTAAGGAATCCTTTGTAGGGATTTCCCAGTAGGGAATTACTTGTAGGCATCCCCGGTAAGGAAGCCTTGGTAGGGAATTCCCAGTAGGGATTTGTCCCTACCTTGGCTCTGCCTAGAAGGGTTCTTACTCTCTTAGCTTAAATGGGCCGGGCAGTGCAAAGCGCCCCGGGCGGTTCCCCCAGTCCCCGCCCCGCGGTTCCCCCCAGTCCCCTGGGAGCTTTAGCTTTAGCTTTAGCTTTAGCTTTAGCTTTAGCTTTAGCTTAGCTTTAGCTTAGCTTTAGCTTAGCTTTAGCTTAGCTGTAGCTTAGCTTTAGCTTAGCGTTTCGCTTAGCTTTTGCTTAGCTTTAGCTTAGCTTTAGCTTAGCTTTAGCTTAGCTTGAGCTTAGCTGTAGCTTAGCTTTAGCTTAGCTTTAGCTTAGCTTTAGCTTAGCTTTAGCTTAGCTTTAGCTTAGCTGTAGCTTAGCTTTAGCTTAGCTGCTGCTCAGCTTTAGCTTAGCTTTAGCTTAGCTTTAGCTTAGCTTTAGCTTATCTTTAGCTTAGCTTTAGCTTAGCTTTAGCTTAACTTTAGCTTAGCTGTGGATTAGCTTTAGCTTAGCTTCAGCTTAGCTTCAGCTTAGCGTTACTGTTACTACTAATGCTGCTTTCCTAGGGGTTCCAACTCCTAGGTAGGGTCGCACTGGGATAATTTTGTAGGCATCCCCAGTACTACTACTACTATCATCACTGCGATTATTTAGATTACGACTACTATCACGACGGCAGCGACGATTATTATTATCATCATCATTACTCGTTCGACTCCTACCACGACTACTATTATTATTATTACTATTACTATCCGTATTACTACTATTAGTATTACTACTATCACTTTTACTACTATTGTGACTATTACTGGTATTATTATCATCATTATTACCAGTATACCCGCTCTACTGTCACTACTTTTATTGTTATTACTACTACGGATACTACCACCACTACTACTACTACTGCTGCTGCTACTACTACTACTACTACTGCTACTACTTCCATTGCTTGTAACGCTACTACTACTACTACTACTACTACTACTACTACTACTACTACTACTACTACTCCTGCTGCTGCTGCTACTACTACTACTGCTGCTGCTGCTACTACTACTACTACTACTGCCACGACTACTGTTATTGCTACTAGTACGACTACTATTACTACTTCTACTGCTACTGCACTTTCTTCTTCTAGTACTACTACTATTACGACGGCTGCGACTACGACTGCGACTACGACTACGACGACGAGTACGGCTACGACTCCGACTACGACTGTGACAACGACTACTGCTACTACTGCTACTGGTGGTGGTGCTGCTGCTGTTTCTACTGCTACAGTTGTAGTGGTTTTGGCTGGCAGCGTCGTCGTTATCGTTGTCGTGGCTGGCATTCTTCATTCTATTATTCGGCGGTCTGGATTTCCACTGTGGGCTGCCCTGCACGCGAGAGGATGTGTGAGCATCTTCTCATGAGTCTCTAGTAGGAATCAGTGATGGTGGTTGCTGTAGTGGTTGTAGTCGTGGTTACTTTCGTGGTTGTATCCGTGATTATAGTCGTGATTGTAGTCGTAGTCGTCGTCGTGGTTGCAGTCGTAATCGTAATTGTAATCTTTGTCGAAGCCGTAAGCGTCGTGCTCGTCGTCGTCGCGGCGGAGATTGTTTTCCCTCTATTGTATGGCGGGCTGGATAATGGTGGGGCTTCTTTCTCTCAGGGAAGCATGCCCCTTGGGCCACCCTGCGCGACAGGAGTTGGAGCTCGCTTGTAAGAGGATTGCAAGTGATATCAGCACAGTATTCGCCGAAGGTGCTGTTCACAATCTTTCTGAGGATTGAATTTCTGAGGATGGAGTTTTTGAGGGCCCTCGTGTGGCCTGAACTGCAACAGTCGTTCTGAGGATGGAGCTTCTGAGGAAAGAGTTTCAATCCACAAATTTCTGAGGTGGGGTTTTCCGTGAGAGCGCTCCTGTGGCAGACGTAGTGGTAGTCGTCGGGTCGTAGTCGCAATCGTAGTCGTAGCTGTCGTCGTCGTTGTTGTTGCGCGGCTGGTTCCGTGGGAACCAATGTTTAGGTACCCCATTTTGGCGGGACCCCAGTCCGTGAATCAGGCCGCCGAAAAATAATGAGTTACCCCTCATTGGGGGAGTCTAGATACCTTCTGCTGTGCACTCTATGTTGTGGAATCGGTTGAGTACAACATATGTCGTGGTATATATATAGGTTATGCAATCTATGAGGTGTGGTCGATCCTGGTCAATATATGCGGTACAGTGTGTGTTGTGCAGTACATGTGAAGCACACTATGTGATGTAGTTCATGCTTGCTCAATATATGTTGTGCAAACGGTTATGTACAATGGATGTCGTGCAGATGTTGGTTGCGCAGTGCATGTGGTGCATGTTTGTCGTACAACCTGCTTACATGGTGCTTTTTCAACGTGGTGCAGTATATGCTGTCCAATGTAGGTGGTGCAATATATGTTATGCACTCTATGTTGTGCAATCTGTTTGGTGCAACGTGTGTTGTGCAATACATGTGGTGCAATCCGTGCGGTGCAGCCGATGTGGTGCAATATACCTGGTGCAGTATAGGTTGTGCAATTTACGTGGTGCAATATATGTACTGCAATTCGTATGAAACAATCTACGTCGTGCAATTTATGTGGTGCACTCTATGTTGGACACTATGTCGTGCAATATTTGTGGTGCAACCTATGTGGTGCAATTTTCTGGTGCAGTCTATCTGGTGCAATCGAAGTGGTGCAATCGATGTTGCACAATAGCTGTTGTGCAACCAGTACGGTGCAGTCTATGTTGTGCAAGCCATGTGGTGCAATATCCGTTGTGCATTCTAGGCGGCGACGGGATGGGCGGCGACGAGGCTGCGAAGGGGCGGCAACGGCGGCCACATAGTCTCCAGACCGCAGGTCTAGCCCAGACGATGGGCGGCGACGTGGCGGCGACGGGGCGGTGACGGCGGCCACATAGCCGCCAGACCGAAGACACTGCCCAGTTCCTTAGAGCAGAAGCGAGAAAGCCCGAAGTTCAAACATTGTTCGGGGAGTCGTTGGGTACATTCTTCGTCGATCTTTGTGGGTCTCAAGGTGCCCCATAGCTTCTGTGGGTCCCTGGGGCCACTGTGGGTTTATTCACTTCCGCGGGGCCCCTGCTGGCAGGCCGATTTTTTTTGTTCTCTTGCCTTCTGTGCATCTGTCTGGCCTCACCGCTCGGTCGATCGCCGAGGGCGACGGTCTTGCCCACGCTCCCACCAGAGATGGGCATTCCTGCGTGCGGGTGCTCGCCGCTGCCTGGAGGGGGCGGATACCTGCACGCGCGCGCGCGTGGCGGTCTCATGCATGTGAAGTCTTTCATAGCATACGAGGCGACGCGTCAAGCACCGGGTTCATTGGGTCCCGTTAGAAGCTGTGCCCATGGACAGAGCACGTGCCAGGGCACACTCTCCATTGCCCGACCCCCTTATCTTAGGGCCAGGGTTGAGGATGTGCGTGTCCGCCCGCTTTGGCCCGCGGTGCTGAGTGGAGTTGATTTGCGTTGAGGTAAAGAATGAAGAGGGGGAGCAGGGGGAGCAGGAGGGGTATGAGGATAATGTATGCAATGCAGAGTGTATGAGGAATGAGAAATGGTTATGTGTTGTGTGTTATGTGTGTGCATGTGTATGCCCAGGGTGGGCTCCTCCAGTTAGAGGGGGCTTTGGGGGACTTTGGCGGGCGTTTGTTTCTTTTGTCCACGGGGGAGCTCTGGGAGGGGCTGTTCTAGTGGCAGGGCTGGCGGGCACGTTGCAAGAGACCGATGACGCGGTGCAGATGGCAATTGCCACCCTCTTTGTCCTCATATCCACCTCATCCTTGATCCCGAAGTTCGAGCTCCTGGGATCGAGTTTACTATTTGATTTTTTGTCATTGTCCCCAGAAGCCTCTGGAGGCTTCTGGGGACGTCGGGTGTCCTCTGGCGACCTCCGGAAACCTTCAGAGAGCTCCGGAGATTTCCGGGGAATTCCAGGAGGACCCTCCTCGCCTTCTCCCGCCTCATGTTCCATCTCGCCGCGGCAGGACATCGACGACGCAGTGCTGCGGATGGCCATGGCCATGGCCGAGGATGAGGAGCGGCTTGGGACAGAACCAACCAGAGTTCCATCGGATCTGGGCTTCTTGACAAACTTCGCGACGGATGTTTAGTATGTTTCGGGCTCCCGCAATTCTCCCCAGATCGATCTGGCTCGACGAATGGCATTGGAAAAACAGGTCGAGGGATCTGGTCGTGCTTTCCCCATAGCGTTTCGTCCTTTCGGGGACAAGTTGAGGAGGTTTCTTTGGGACCGTTGCGGGCTGGTCTTGAGGCATCTTGCAGTCTAGTTGGACCAGTGCTGTCCACCTTGAGATCGTTTTTTTTTTTTTTGTTCTCTCTCTCTCTTTCTCTCTCTTCTTTTTTTGTCACCATCTTTCTCTCTTTCTCTTTCTCTTTCTCTTTCTCTCTCTCTCTCTACATTTACACTCTTCATAGGGTCGCCCGAATCCATGTCGAGTCTCGCACGTGCTTGACGGTTCGGGGCGAGCAGTTGTCGTTGCTTTCGTTCCATGGTTCTCGCTGCGACTATGGTAGTTCTTCTTCTCGTGCTTCCTGCTCCTTTTCCTCCTCCTCCTCCTCCTCCTCCGTCTCCTCATCTTTGTCATCCTGGCTTCTCTTATTCTCGTCGCCTCTTGCGCCATGGGCTGTCTCTGCAGCTTCTCGGCCCAGTTGATCTTCCCCGCCGCCCCGCGGCGGGCGCCTTGTGCAGGCGCTTGTCCATCGGGCGATGGCATCTGTACGTATCCGCTGCTCTCTGGCCAGGCCCATCCTGAACCCAGCAGCGGTGTGTACGCCCATCGATGGAGTTTGCGAGGTTCTCTTTCGGGTCATTCGGGCCGGGCTCTGCGAGCGGCTCCTTGGCCAGCCCCTCTCCTCACTCGCGGGCCTCGGCGTCCCCGCTGCGTGGCCTCCTTTCGGCCGCCCACGCCGACCCCAGCGGCGGGGGGGCATCGCCCCCCCGCCAGCCGCGGCCGGGTCTGTCCCGCCGTCTGCCCAGGGCTGGCGGTGGACGTGCCCGGCGGGGTTGCACCTCTGCTGCCCTCCTCGCTGGTGGCGCTCCCTGGCGCAGCAGCCTGCTGCGGCCTCTGCGGCGGCTGCTGCATCGGTGCCCCAGCGGCCCGCGGGCGGGGGCGGCTGCCCTTCGCCCGCGCCCGCGAAGCGACCCGTGCCCCTGCGGGGCACGGTCGCGGCGCGCGGCTCGCCCTGGCAGGCGCTCCGTGGGCGCAGGCCGAGGATCGCGCTCGAGCCCTGGCTCGGCGCTCGCCCCCAGCCGCGCACCGGGGCGAGTCCCCTCATCAGGCCCGCGTGGCCTTCTGCGCGTGCCGTCGGGCACGGTGGCCGCCTCCGCCTCTGTGGGAGGGGCGGGTCGCGTCCCCGAAGGGTCAGTCTGGCCCGACCTCTGCTCTGGCGCTTGGACGGCAGCGAGGTAGGCTGCGCCGTGACCCCTCAGCCTCCCAGCCTGGTGGAATGTTGCTGGCACTGCCCTCGGCGTGCTGCTCGGTCGACGACCTCGGCCATGAGGAGGCCGATGGCTTCCAAGGGTTGATCGGCCCTTACCGGGGGGTCGATTTGCCCCGGGTCGGCGCAGCACCCCGCACGATGAGCACTACTGCATCTGTGCTGGTGGTCGACCTAGAGGTCGTGGAGATGGGGCTGGAACCTCTGTGCCCGCTGACCCGCGGGGTGGGGCCTTTCGCGGCCGCTTCTACTAGCCGCGCCCCTCGGGGATCCGTGCCCCGCGCGCGGGTGCGTCGCGATCCACGGGGGGGCCCTCGACGAAGGGGGGGGGAGCCGCTCCCATGTGCGGAGCGAACGACCCCCGACCACTCACCGGACGAGACAGTGGCGGAATCAACGAAGGAGGACGCAGACGCCGACGGCGACGCGCCTCTTCCTCTGTGGGGTCCTCCTCTTGCCGCGATGCTCCCCCCGCCCCTGAGGGCGGGGCTGGCCAGCCTCCCGAAGACGGCGAGCGTCGCGACCCGCCCGAGGGCCGCGGGTGCCCCTGCAGTTGTCTTCGACGAGGAGGCGCTGATGACCCGTGCCGAGGTCCAGATGGAGATCCGTCGTCTGATGGCCGCCCGGACGGCTCAGACGGTGGCCCCCTGCGCGCCCCCGCGGACCTGCGCGGGTCCCACGCCGCAGTGGCGCAGCTCTTCGCCGACGAGGCGGCGCGCGTGGGGGTCCCTCGTGCCGAGCTCCTAGCCCTGCTCGCCCAGTCCCCCGCTGCCCTTCAGCGGGTGCAGGGCCGCGCGCCGACGATGACGTCCGCCCGAGGGTCGGCGTGGGGCATGGGCAGACCTGGGCGCGCTCGGCTTCCGCGCCTCTCGCGCCCCCGCCACTCCAACGCCTCCTGGTTTGCCTGGTTTGGCTCGGCCCATCGGGGCCTTCGGCTTCGGCGGGGGGGGGGCGTCGGGGGCGAAGGGCATTGTTCCACTGACAGCCCAGGGGCCATTTTGGATCTGGCTTCGCTGTGTCTGCGAAATTCGCTCCAGCGGTCGCTCCACCCTCGCGTGGCGTTCCACCCGCTACTGGTCATGCTCGGCGACCCCCCTCTGGCATCGGCCGCGCCGTCGGCCGAGGGGAATGCTGCATCGACTGCGATGCGCGAGGTCGCGCGTCGGCGACGTGGCGGCAGGTGGCCTGTCCAGCGCGGGCCCGAAGTTCCCGCGCCGATCAGGCGAACCTTGCCCGTGCCTGGGATAGAGGCCACTGCCCTGGCCCCCATTCCATGTTCCAGCATTTTTGCGACCAGAGCCCGCTGGGAGCCCGCCCAGCGACGCGCGAGGTGCCGGCGAGTAGGGGGTGGCCGAGCGCGGAGCTGTGGCGAGCGTCCGAGAGCGGCGGCGCGGACAGGGTGGTGGCCCTCGTGGCGTGCCACTGCATGTTCGTCGACCAGCCGGCGGGGGGCCGTGGCTATCTGGAAGCCGCCTGGTCTCTCGCGGGGATGGAGGCCCCGCCGTCGCTGGTCGCCGGCCTCCGCGCGGATGGGGTGCCCGGCTGCCCCTCTTGCCCTTCGTGGATCCCCGCTGGGTGTCGGCGCGGGGCGAGTGCGCGAAGGAGACGGCCTCCTTCGGAACCCGCCCGGGGGCCGAGCGCGTGGCGGGCCGGCCCGAGGCGCCGAGGGCGCCGCCCAGGCGGGCTCCGAAGGCCCCCCCAGAGGGGGGGCGGTTCGCGCCCGGAGCACGTCGCAAGCAGGCCCGCGGGGCCCGTGGGGGTCCAGCGTCCTGGCGTGCCCATAGGCCCACCAGGCAAGGTTCGAAGAACCTCTTGTGGTTTCTGCGAGATGTTCTCAGAACATTTCTGGCCGGGGCACCTCTTGTTTCAGTACATCGGGTTTCTGTTCTGAGAACATGGTTTTTGTCCTCAGAACATTCTTGGGTTCTGAGGGCATTTCGTGGTAGGCCTGTTGGAACGCCGGGACGGCCCGTCCCTGCTCATAACTCTGTGCGCGGCTGCCGAGGGTCGGAGTCGCGGCGTGTCGGCGTCATCGGCGGCGCCGTGGCTGCCGGGTGCCCATGGGCCGAGCCGGGTCGCGACCGCAGGAGTGCATTTCTCCAGCGATGCCGTGGCGGCTCCGCAGGGGGAAGTTCGTTCTGCGGTGGCGGCTCTCTCTCTCCAGCTCCCGTCGGGGCCCTCTCCTTGCCCTGGTCTTGGCGCCCAGCCTGGCGCAAGTGCCGCCTCTTTTGCTGCCGTGAGGGTCGCGCCCTTTGCCGCGGACCTCTCTGCCTTACTGTGTTTGTCCCGAGGCGCGAACACTGATGTCGCGCGCAGGGCCGCTTCGCTGGCCCAAGTTGGGACAGGTGCTCGTTGTGTTCCTTGTCTTCCTCCACCCGCAGTTCCCTCGGCACGTCGGAGCGGGGCGGCTGCCCTCCCGTGGAGTCGATTTCGCGCGGTCCCGAGCCGTGCCCTCTGGCGCCTGCCCTCGAGCCGCTCGCGGCGCTTGTGCTCGGCCGCGCTCGGGAACGTTGGGGGCTGAAGCGCGCCGCCCGCGCACTAGCGCACTCAACCGGCCTACCTTGGGCAGGCCGAGTGTCGCTCTCATCGAGGCTCGCGCGTGGGCGACGCCCTCGCCCTGCCAGGAGAGCGTGCGGAGTCTCATCGAGCTACTTTACATGATCGCAGTTCGCCATGCCCGTGGTGGCGAGAGCGACCTAGGTCGAGCGTTTGCTAAGTTCGACTGCTGAGGTCTCTCTCCGTGGCTTGCCCGCCCATGTTGCAGCTTGGGAGGCCTCCTCCTCCTCTTCTTTCGCAGTCGTGCCCGCTCCCGTGCAGCACTCCGACCGACGCCCGAGTGGCTGGCTCGCTGGCCTCTGCGGCGGCTTGGGGCTTCGCCCAAGCCGAGCCCTTCCGCCTATGTGGCAGGACGTCCCGCATCGAGTGCGATCACTCGCCGGCGTATGATCCCACTCTCTACCTCTCCGACGATCGGGCCCGCGAAGTTTTTCACGACCCCGAGGCCGTGCGCCGGCCGTCGGCAGAGTGGCCCCAGGTGCTTCGGGGCGCGCGGCAGCATGCGGACCGTGCGGAGCTTTGGGAGCTGCTTCGCAAGTGGGGCTCCCGCGGCGCCTTGTATCCGACTCCCTCCTCGGACTTTCGCTGCGGCGAGGCGCGCGGAGCGTTCAGGGCGCCCGAGGACAGCGAAGACAGCGACGAAGAACGTCTGTTCTTCAATCTCACGGCGGTGAACAGCCGCTGTCTTAGCATTTGCTCCAGCGCCCAGCGTCTTGGTCAGGGCTTCATGCTGTGTCGCATGAGCCTTGCTCCAGGCGAGTGACCGGCTGTGTCGTGTGACGACCTGCGTGAGTTCTATTGCCATCTGGGGCGACTTGCCCTTCCAGGGCGGACCGCGCTGCGAGTTTGAGCCCCACCCCCCGAGCCGATTAAAGTCGTTCCAGGCATGCCGAGCCGTGCAGGAAGGGCTCGATGCGTCCATGTGCCTGCATGTCGCTCTGGGCGACTATATGGCAGTGGAGATCGCCGACGCTGTCCGCGAGGGCGTGCTGCGCAGCTTCGGGGTCCTTCGGCCCCGGGAGCAAGCGGTGCGCCGCTCGCCGTTCCCGCGAGGCCCTTTCGCCGAGGTGCACAACATCGACGATCACACGGCTTGCAGAAGCTTTCCTGGGAGGGGTCTGCCCCCCCGTCTCGACGACCCGTCTCGGAGGCGCGAGGTTTTTTTTGCCGCGTGCGACTGTCGCGCCCCCAAAGTGGGTTTGATCCAGCATCCAGGTAAGCGCGCCCGTCCCGCGACCCAGAAGGTCGTCGTCGGCACCGAGGTCGAAGGTGGGGTCGGCATGGTCTGCGCCCCGCTCGTCCGAACGGTGGCCTTCCGTAGGCTAACGCGCATCCAAGCGTGCCTCGGTCGCTCGACGCGCGCCATCTTGGCTTCGCTGGTGGTATGCTGGGCTCAGGTTTTCAGGTATCGCCGACCTTTGTTGTCGATGTTCGCCTACATCTACAACTTCGTGCCCACTGTGGAGGAGGAAATATTCGACGGCCCATCTCCGTACGGGGCGAGCTGCTCGCCTGCACGGTCCTGGCCTTCGCGGCAATGACCGACCTTTGTGCAGGGTGCGCCCCTGAAGTGGCTGGCACGGGTATTTCCGACATTGAAGGGGAGTAGTCCGTGCTCCGATCACGTCGCACCTCTCCTCCGAGCTGTGGCGCCATTCGGAGCACGGCGGTTGGTGCGCCATCCTGTGCGACCGTCGCTTGCTCGCTGAGCCGAGGCGTTCCCTTTGGCCCCGAGCTCACCCAGCCCCATTGAGAACTGAGGCTCTCATCTTCGATCTTGCAGTCGCCCCGCGCTGGTATGCTGAGCTGTCGGGAGCTATCCGCTACCGCCTCGCCTGACCGTGGGAATTCCGCGGTCCGCGCCGGTACTTGTCGCAGCCGTGCACGGCCTCAGCAGCTCCCTTACGTTAGTTGGGGGCTCGACCTACCTGGGGGTCTCTATGTACCCGCCGACGTTCGCAGAGCCGACGATCCCGCGCGCCATCGCGCAGTCTGGCCTCGCTCGTGTGTCCCTCCCGCATTGTTTGCGGAGGCAGAACCTGCGCCTTGTGCCGCCTGCCCGTGGAGTCGCGTCGTTGCGCTGCTGCTGTCTCGCATGCTGGCGGGGCCCGCCCCCCAGGGTCTGGCGGCCCCCTCCCCCCCCCGGACGCTGGGGTGGCCGCCCCAGAGGGCTGCTCCGAGGGGCCTGCCTCTGCCGAGGCCCCATGGCGCCCTGGCCGTGGCCGGCCGCGGCCCTCTGGCCGCTGGCGCGACGCGGGGGCCGCGCGACGCGCTGCTCGTGCAGAATGGCCCGTCTGGCGGCGAGGAGGAGGAGGAGGGAGGAGAGGAGGGAGGAGGAGGGAGGAGGAGGGAGGAGGAGGAGGAGGAGGAGAGGAGGAGGAGGAGGAGGGAGGGAGGAGGAGGGAGGAGAGAGGAGGAGGAGAGGAGGAGGAGGAGGAGGAGGAGGAGGAGGAGGAGGAGGAGGAGGAGGAGGAGGAGGAGGAGGAGGAGGAGGAGAGGAGGAGGAGGAGGAGGAGGAGGGGCGATTCTCGCTTGGGTGCCCCCGCCCGTCGCCGGCCGTGGCCCCGGCGGCGCCGCGGAAGAGAGGGCCGCCCCTGAGGCCCCTCTCGAGGCCCCCGCTGGTGGCCCCGGGTCCATCTGGGTCAGACGCCCGACAGCCGCCCCGCGGCGCGGGGGTCTGGCCGAGCCGCTGTGGCTCAACAGAGGCGCCCAAGGGGCGCGAGCGAGCCCTTGGCATACGCCGAGGGCTCGCTCGATCTCCGTTGGTCGATCGCCGAGGGGCTGCCCATCTTCCGCCCCCGCTGGTTGGCATGGGCTTTCCAGCGATGCTGTTGCGGCCCCGCGGGGGGAGGCGCGTGCCGCTGGCGGGATGGGCAGAGCGCCGACGCGCGCGGCGACCTCGCCGACGGCGCCCGTGGCGCGTTCCAGCGAGGTGGCGCCCCCAGGGCCCCCGGCGGCCGCGCGCCCGCGGTCGCTGCTCGCGCCGCTCGCTCTCTTTCTGGTCCGCCCTCTCCTCTCCATGAGGAGTCGCTCGGCGGCGCCAGAGGGGGCTCCCATGGCGGTGGGCTGGCGCGCGGAGGTGGCCGGCGAGACGACTGCCCTCCTCCGCTGGCTGCCTGAGTGGGCTACCTGTTCCAGGGCGCCCAGCTGTGGCTCCTCTGGTTCGCGCCAGACGGGCCAGACGAGGTGGGCGACACTTCGGGCCTGGTTCCACCAGGTCCTCCAGTAGCACGGGTGCATGTTTCGAACGGGCGGCGTGTGCCCCGTGGATTTTCCCTTCTGGCTGCTCCCAGTTGACGTCTTGCTTGCGGACCGCCTGAAAGATGGTGGAGAGCTCCTCGCTGCCCTCGGGCAGGGGCCATCCGAGGCGTTGGATTGTGGGGCAACGTCGCCGAGCGAAGCGGGGCCGCCGCAGCTGCAGCCGTCCTCGACCTCGAGGCATTCGGCCTCGGGTGTCCGGCTCCCCGCGCGCACGATGTGGGGGGCTACCAGGGGGCCTCGGGGGCTGCGTTGTGCTCTCGCACGCGCGTTTTCCGTGGAGCACCCCATCGGGGTGGCTGCCCCCAGCCCAGTGCCGAGAGGCCACTCTGGCAGCGCCGATTCCCCCGCGGGGTGACGGCAGGGTCTGCGAGGCTTTCGACTGGACCAGGCTCGGAGGCGGCGACGCTTCCGGAGGTCGAGGCGGCCGCGCGCCGCGTCGCCCGCAACGCGGGCGTTCCCTGCCTCCCTCCGTTCTCCGCCTCGCGGCGGAAGCGGGCGACCTGCGTCGCCTCGAGCCCGGCGGCGAGGGAGAGCGGCGCAGGTGCCGCCCCCGGGCTGCTCCTGTGGTGCGCATGCGGCCTCCGCGTTCGCTTCGCTGAGGCCGCGCCAGCCGCCGCAGCGGCCGCCCCCGCGGCCTCGGGGCTCGGGCTTATCCTGGCCCGCCCTCGCGCCCCGCGGGCCCCTCGCGCGCCCACCTGCCTCGATCGGCGATCGAAGTCGGTGGATGCTTTCGAACAGCGGCTCGTGGAGCATTCGCGTGTCGCAACCGTCACCTTGTGCCGCAGCGGCGTTTCGCTTGCTCGATTTCTCGCCGTTTTCAGCGTGTGACTTTGTGGTGCGGGATTCCCGCATTATATCCTGGTGCGCACTAGCCTGGGCATCCAGTCCATGCCCGCCTCGGCGCGGCGCGTCGCCAAGCAGTCGAAGTTGGCCGAGCCTCCTGAGCTCCGTCCTTCGCTGCCCCGTGGCACTACTTCGTGCAATGGTTGGCCCGGGTCCTCTCGGGGGTTGCCGCTGATGGCAGCGCTGCTGCTCATTGTTTTCACCATGTTCCCTAGACCTGGTGAGATTCTGGCGGCTTGCTGCCGTGACCTTTCCCTGCCTGGTGATCGGCTTGAATCCAGCGGTGGCACCTTCCCCTCCATACTTGCGCCGAAGACCCGTCGGACCTATCCGACGCAGCATGCCCGCTGCTCGGACAGGTCCGCGGTGGGGCTTTTCGGGCAGATGTTTCAGAACTTGTGCCCCGCCGATCCGCTCGCGCCCTTCGGGCAGCGCGCCTTCCGTACTCGGTGGGGCTACAGGTTTTTGGCTTTGGGCGTCCCACTTGCCATAGCGGCCCCAATGTTGAACGTTGCGCCTGCCTGCCTGTTGGGTTCGGGGGCGACTGATTTTTTACATGGCCACTGAACACTTTCCTCGCCTCTTCTGGCGTGGGCGGTGGTGCCGAGCCTCTAGCGCGGAGCGCTGTCTGCAGGCTGCCGCTGCTTCGTCAGTTTCATCTGCCATCCCTGCAGTCGCGCGAAAACGTATTGCCTTCTACGCCGCTGCTTGCAACAGCTCAGTGACTCCCATCCTTTTTGTTGGCCCTTCCGTGTGGTCAACTCAACTCGCGGCGGCCAGCCGAAGCCGTGCCGCAGTGCAACGGCCTTGAGCACGGGTGCGGCTGCTTCGCCGACTTCGCTGCTCAGGTTGATTCCACCACCTGAGCGGCGCCGCGCGAAGACAGCTCGCAAGCGCAGGCGCGTGAGAATGACCTCTCTTGTTATCCACGCCTCTTGTGCCCAGGCTGTCTCTGCAGCTTCTCGGCCCTTTGCCCGTTTCTTCCTCCTTTGCCAAGGCTAGCCTGTGGCGCTGCTGTTGCTGCTTTGCCGGCTTCGGCGACTTGGTGTGCTCCACCGTCTCAGCGGCGCCCCGCGGCCCGCGCGGGTTAGGCTGGCCCGCCCCGGTCTGGGCCTTTCGGCGCGCGCGCGCGCCGCGGCCGCCGCGCGGAGACAGCCCGCAAGCGCCGATGCGGGATAATCCTTTTCCCTCTCCCCCCTCCCCCCCTTCCCCCTTCCGCTCATCATCTTCTTCTTCTTCTTCGCAGGTTTGTTGTTGTTGAACATTATTTATTCTAAAGAATAATTATTGTTGGGCCCCCTGGTGCACGCCCCCCCTGCGCCGCCTAGGCCGCAGCTACATTTTCATCATTTTCGTGAGGAAGCCTCAGGTAAAACGATGTGATCCAGATCCGGTTGTTTTGTTGTAATCCGTTTTCCCTTGCAAAAAACACTATAAAATGACATTTCTTGTTCTAATATAATCAAATTTCAAGAATCCCTTGCAAAAAATAAGGTAAAGTGGACATTCGCGCGCGCAAGACGAAATCCTTCCAAAAGCTTAGTGTTCGGAGCGATTTTAACATAAAAACATCAAAAAACCAATGGTTTTTCAACAAAAAAATGTCAAAATCTCATCCCGCGCGCTCTTGCGGATTCGTAGGAAACCCAACACTTTTTAAACATTTCTGTCAAACGGGCTTTTGCGAGCAACTTTTTCGAACTTCTGCGACAACGGTTGCGCACCTGCCAGGGCCATCATCCCTGTCAAATAATACCATGCGGGACACATTCGTTTTTTCTTCGCGCGCGCACGCCGAAATCTCCATCCGTGCCATCAGGGACGGGCGTATGCCAGACGATGACGAGCACACGAACTCGTCTCTTTAGAGCCGCGGCGGGGAAAAGACGGTGGGTGGGCGTGCAAGCGCCGTTCCCGCCCCTCCTCTCTCTTCTCTCCTTTCCTCCTTGTCCTGCTCCTCCTCCTCCTCCTCCTCCGGCGGGGGGCGTGAGGATCCGGCATCGCTCACAACCATCGGGACAACCATCGGGACAACCATCGGAACAACCATCGGGACAACCATCGGGACAATCATCGGGACAGGGGACATCGATCAACCAAGGAACCATCAGGACAACCATCGGGACAATCATCGGGACAACGATCGGGACAACCACAACCATCAGGACAACCATCGGGACAACCATCGAGACAACCATCGGGACAACCATATCCTCTCTCTCTTGTGTATTCCCACATCCCTCAGGAATTTGCCCTAAAGATGTGATCAACTATCTTGTGAGTACGTATCATGTGTATCATGTGTATCATGTACCATATGCATCATATGCAACAGATGTTCTGTGGAAGGCTTAACAACTTCTGTGGGTTAACAAGGCTTAACAACTTCTGTGGGTGTACGAACGTAGGCTTAACAACTTCTGTGGGTGTGTACTCCACGCCAGTGTAGTAGCCACGGTCGTCCGCAGGCCACGAAGTGAAGTGTCCGAACGTCATAGGGCGGGAAGCTGGGTGTGGGTGGTGGCGAAGAGTCGTGTGGATATTTGGTAGAGCTTGCACTGCCCCCCCACAAAGTGGGGGTATTGGCTGGCGTCGCATGAAAACCCTGGCACTGGTGAGAACACTGAGCGTTCGGGTAAAGTGATTGTTGTTGTTGTTGTTGCTGTTGTTGTTGTTGTTGTTGTTCTTCTTCTTCTTTTTCTTCTTCTTCTTCTTCTCATTCGTATTCTTATGATCCGTCCCTCCTCCTCCTCTTCCTCCTCCTCCTCTTCCTCCTCCTCCTCCTGCCCCCCTCCTCTTCTCCTCCTTCTCCTGCTCCTGCTCCTCCTCCTGCTCCTCCTCCTCCTCCTCCTCTGCTTCCTCCTCTGCTTCCTCCTCTGCTTCCTCCTCCTCCTCCTCCTCCTCCTCCTCCTCTTCCTCCCCCTCCTCCTTCTCCTCCTCCTCCTCCTCCTCCTCCTCCTCCTCGCCGCCCCCCCCTTCTCCTGTTTCTCTGCTTCCGCCTCCTCCTCCTCCTCCTACTCTTCCTCGTCCTCCTCCCCTTCGTTGTTTTTCTCCGGGGGAATCTGATTCTTCTCCTCGCTCTTCCGACGGGGAGTGGGTGAACCTGGCGTGCTTTGGTCGGGGTGCCTGCGGCGTCGTGGTTGGGCGTTCCGGAGAGGGTCCCGGGGGCTTCTCAGGGCCTGGTTCCGGGGGGCGTCTCCGTGGGCCTATCGGTGTCGCTAGTTTTGGGCTGCGCAAGACTGCGCTGCGTGAGATTGCACCGATGCAAGCGGCGGGGTTTTGTCTTTGCGTTCGAATTCCGTGGATCTACAGAAAGCCATTCATTCCCGCGTTTGCGGGGTCTGTGGTTTCCGCGCGCCCGACCCAACGATTTTTCGTGACATGGGTCCCTGGACATCGGGATTTCGCGTTCGGGATTGGTTTCCACCCTGGATCGTTGATTGAGTGCCCTAGGGGACGAAAGCGCCTCCAGAAGTCGTACTGAAAGGACGTCGCGATTCCGCCCCCCCTCCCTCCGCCATCCCTCTTCCTGCTGCTGCTCGTCGTCGTCGTCGTCGTTGTCGTCGTCGTCATCCTCCTCCTCCTCGTCCTCCTCCTTCTTCTCCTCGTCCTCCTCTTTTTCGCTCACTCCACCCCCCTCCCGTCCGGCAGGAGAGCCCGAAACCCGCGACTGGCAAAGCGCAGGAGGAGGGCTTCGACTTCAGCATTCTGGTCAGCCTCTTCTGGACGGCGGGCGCCCATCCCTGCCGGCCCCTGCTGGCGGGAGGAAGGAGGGAGAAAGGGCGGACGAGGGTATAATGATGCATGCCACGGAGACGTCAGCACGTCCCCCGCCACCGTTCCCAATGAAATGCGAGTCAAAACAGGCCTTATCAATTGGGCCAAGCATCCACATTCGGGGGAAACTACAAAGGGGTTAGTAGGGAGGAGGAAGAAGAAGAGGAGGACGAGGAGGAGGAGGTGGAGGAGGAGGAGGGGGAGGAGGAGGAGGAGAAGGAGGAGGAGGAACGAGGAACGTGGGAGAGGAGGAGGAAGAAAAGGAGAAGGAGGAGGAGGAGGAGGAAGAGGAGGAGGAGCAGGAGGAGGAGGAGGCGGAGGAGGGGGATGAGCAGGAGGAGAGGAGGAGCAGGGAGGAGGGAGATGAGGACGAGGAGGAGGAGGGGGTTGGGAGGAGGAGGAGGAGGAGGAGGAAGCAGCGGAGAAGAAGGAGGGAGGAGGGGGAGGAGAAGGAGGAGGAGCAGGAGCAGGAGGAGGAGGATGAGGAGGATGAGGAGGAGGAGGAAAGAGAGGAGGAGGGGGTGGTGGAGGAGGAGGGGAGGGAAGAGGAGGGGGAGGGGAGGAAGAGGGTGGGAGGAGGAGGAGGAGGAGGAGGAGGAGGAGGAGGAGGGAGGAGGAGGAGGAGAGGAGGAGGGGGGAGGAGGGGGATGATGAGGAGAGAGGAGGAGGGGAGGAGTGGAGGGAGGTGGAGGAGGGGGAGGAGGAGGAGAGGAGGGGGAGGAGGAGGAGGAGTGAGGAGGAGAGGAGGAGGAGGAGGAGGAGGAGGAGGAGGAGAGGAGGAGGAGGAGGAGGAGGCGGAGGAGGAGGAGGAGGAGGAGGAGGAGGAGGAGGAGGAGGGGATGGAGTAGGAGTAGGAGTAGGAGTCAAGCTAGCCAGCTCGAGCGAGTCAAGCATGGCATGCCCAGTCCCACCCGCCCTCCCACAACATAAGAAGCAAAGCTGGCACAACTGGGGGCCGAAGTCACACCGGCCAGCCGGTTTGGTACAGCTGATGCGGCCGCGATGGCGGTTGCCGACGGGAACTGGCGAGCGCGTGTTGAATGCCGCGCACGCATTGCCAGACGAGTCGAGAATGGCCCGGTACACCGCAGGAAGCCAGAGGTGGCCGGAGGAAGCCCGACGGTCTGACAGGACACCCCAAAGCATTTTTGTGAAAAAGCATTGGGTTTTTGATGTTTTTATGTTGAAATGCTTGCAAACACACGGTGTTCGGTAGGATTCTGACATGAACGCGCGAGTGTGCTCTTTGTGGTATTTTTTGCACAGGATTCGCGGCCTGGGTGCATGACAGAGCATCGCGAGTGCACCGCGCGATGACGTGAAATCGCTGGATTTGACCGAATTCTTAAGATTCCTATGGTTTTCCTATGATTTCAGCAAGAGAGCCCGGGCGGGAAATTTGTACAATTTTTGTGAAAAAGCATTGGGTTTTTGATGTTTTTATGTTGAAATGCTTGCAAACACACGGTGTTCGGTAGGATTCTGACATGAACGCGCGCGTGTGCTCTTTGTGGTATTTTTTGCAATGGATTATCGCCGTGGACGACAGGACGTCCATGTCGAGAGGAAAAAATAAGAAAAATGTTGATTTTATATTGTTTTTTACACGTTAGGATGGGACCCCCCGGATGCGGCCCCTAATGGCCGGCCTGAGGGGGGAGTAGGAGTATATTCTAATAAGGAATAAGGATAGGAGGAGGAGGAGAAGGAGGAGGAGGAGGAGGAGGAGGAGGAGGAGGAGGAGGAGGAGGAGGAGTACGAGTACGAGTACGAGTAGAAGTACGAGGAGGAGGAGGAGGAAGAGAAGGAGGAGGAACAGGAGGAGGAGGAAGAGGAGGAGGCGGAGGAGGAGGAGGAGGAGGATGGGGAAGATGATGATGATTATGAGGATGCTGCTGCTGCTGCTGATGATGATGATGATGATCATGATGATGATGACGATGCTGCTGCTGATGATGTTGATGGTGATGCGGCTAATTCGGATGATGATGATGATGACGATGCTGCTGCTGATGATGATGCTGCTAATGATGATGATGCTGATGCTGCTGATGATGAGGAGGATGAGGAGGACAAGGCTGGTGCTGATGATTATTATGATGCTGCTGATGCTGATGCTGATGATGATGATGTTGATGCTGCTGATGGTGATGATGATGATGATGCTGATGCTGCTGATGATGCTGATGCTGCTGATGCTGATTATGATGTGGATGATTCTGATGATGGTGCTGATGATGCTGATTCTGATGATGATGCTGCTGATGATGATGCTGCTGATGATGATGCTGCAGATGGTGATGATGATGCTCATGATGATGTTTATGCTGCTGATGCTGCTGCTGATGATGATGAGGTTGAAGATGATGAGGATGATGATGCTGATGCTGATGAGGATGATGAGGATGATGACGATGTTGAGGATGCTGATACTTATGATGATGCTGCTGATGATGCTGATGCTGCTGATGATGATGCTGATGCTGATGATGCTGATTATGACGATGCTGCTGCTGATGATTATGAGGATGCTGATGCTGATGCTGAGTATGATGCTGTTGCTGGTGATGATGATGCTGATGATTATGCTGATGACGATGCTGATGATGAGGATGATGATGATGCTGATGATGTTGACGATGATGATGATGATGATGATGATGATGATGGCGATGCTAATGATGATGATGCTGATGATGAGGATGATGTTGAAGATGACGTGGAGGAGGATGAGTAGGAGGAGGAGGATGAAGAGGATGAGGAGGATGAGGAGGAGGCGGGGGAAAATAAGGGGGAGGATGATGATACGGAGGAGGAGGAGGACGACGAGGTGGAGCAGGAGGGGCAGGAGGATGCGGAGGAAGAGGAGGAGGATGACAGGGATGGCGATGCCGATGATGATGATGATGATGATGATGATGATGATGATGATGATGATGATGATGATGATGATGATGATGATGATGATGATGATGATGATGCCGATGACGATGATGATGATGCTGATGATAATGATGAGGCTGCTGATGCTGATGATGATGACCATGATGATGATGATGCTGATGCTGACTATGCTGACGATGATGCTGATGACGTTGAGGATGCTGATGCTGATGCTGATGATGATACTGATGCTGATGATGGTGATACTGATGATGGTGATGATGATGCGGAGG
>CAUYUJ010022448.1:130241-141389 GCA_963575745.1 Prorocentrum cordatum
TCTCAAGCAGCTCACCAAGAAAAATACGTTCGGGGAGCTGGCGATGCTCTATAGCGTGCCGCGGACAGCCTCGGTTACATGCAAGGAAGACGGCGTTCTTTGGAAGATGGACGAGCATACCTTCCGCTCGTGCATGCAGAACCTCAGTGAGAAGCATCTGCACAGGGCGATCGACTTCTTGAGCTCCGACCCTTCTTTCTGCGGCATGAACGATGCCGAGCGGAAGCTCCTCGCCGGTGCTTGCTCGGTGCAGTCGTTCGGGCCGCAGGAGACGATCCTTCGCGAGGGAGAGGTGGGCGATTGGATGTTCATCGTCATGAAGGGCAGCGTCACCACCGTGGATCGGCACGGAAACTCCGCCCTGAAGAAGGCTCGGCTATGCGTAAGAGTGACCTGACCTTTCTCCAGAGTGACCTTTGGTGCGGGCTCATTGGGGACCCCCGATCGCTGAATTCGATGCGATAGCAACGGCCTGTGCGCTTGGGTTTGGCCCCCTCGCGCTTTCCAATAACCGCGCACCAAAGGTCACTCTTGCCTAGGGTCACTCCTGCGTGTAGCCGAAAGGCGGGCACCATCATCGGCAGCGCCGGGCTGATGTACGGCAAGAGCCAGGCCCTCCCCGCCCTCCCTCGGGGGAGCACATACTCCCAGCCACGCCTGCAAAAACACCGGATCTTTCGAGCTCACTTCTTGGCAGCCTCTTCCTGGCCCGCGCACCCGATGTCGCGCTTTTTCGTCACAGCGTGGGCTCCCCGGAGGTCCCGACCCCTGTTCCGACCCCCCGACTCGTTTTTTTGGCTCTGCGGCGAGGGAGGTCGGGAAGTGAGAAGGAGAAGGCTCTTTCAGAAGGCTCGGAAGTCCCGCGGCCTTCTGAGAAGCTTTCTAAGCCTTCCCCGAAGACACCCGGAAACTTCTCAAAAGGCGCGAGGGATTCTGAGGAGTCCAGCCGCCTTCTGAGAAGGCCTTCTCCTCCTCACTTCCCCCCCAAGGCTCGCCGCCGATTGACGGCCCCGGGGCCCCGTCAGGGCCCCCCCCAGAGGCCGAAGATGGGCCAAATCCGCCCATCGTGTTTTCTGTCGCCGCGCCAGGGTGTCTGGGAAGTCCTCCCTCCTTCCTCCGGCCGCCCTCTCTTTTCCAAATTTGGAGCCGTGGTCCCAGGCTTCGTTGCTCGTTGGTCGTTGGGAGCAGGTCTTTCTGGATTCCCCGATCCCAAATTACTGTAGGCGCCTTCCTACTTCAGAAGTCCAGCGGTCTTCCTTCTTCCCTCCTCTTCAGGTAATGAGTGGGCGGGGGCCCAATCTACTCCCAACGCCTTCCTAGCTCGTGTTTCTGTTCAGTTCTTCCGACCGACGGGTACCAGTGCCAGAGGTTAGGATTTCGGGCAGCGTGCTTGAATTCGGCGAAGTCTTGGGGACACCAACTCAGGTGCACTTGATCCCCGCCTGGATGCTTGTCTTGATCCTTCACTATCCAGCTGATGGGTGAGCCAGTCCTCCATGGAGCGTTTCTTCGTTACCCTCCCTCCCCCCACCCTCCTCCCCCCCCCCCGCCAGGAAGGAAGGAAAGGGGGTCCTGAGGGAACTGGGCCCCAGCCCGCGGGGCTTCCCCGGGACCAATATTCCTTCACCCCGAGTTGCTTTGCCTGACGCTCCCGGGGCCTTGCCGGAGAGAGCCCCGCGGGTCCGAGGTTCGGGGAGAAATACCTCCGGGACTCGCTCCCTTGGTGGTGGCAAGTGAGCGGCGCAGACACATTGGGTAGTCTGCGCCGGCACTCGTGCGTAAGCTGCCCGCGTAAGGTCGCGCGTAAGCGCCTCCGTCTCCAATGGAGCGTGCCGCGCCGGCGGCCCGCGTAAGCCACCGAGTACGGTCGCTATGCCATCTCGCGTAAGACCCGCTTCTTTTCGTCGCCCAAGTGGGGGATTCCTTCTGAAGACCGAGGTCTCTCCCGGAGTGCGTTTGGGCCAGAATCTCTTCGAGGGGGCTCCAGCCGCAGTGGCGAGAGGCCCAGAAAGGGCGAGGCATGTCCAGAGGCCTCGAGCCTCAGTCCCGATCCTCGATCCTCCAGGACACGCTTCCTTCGGGTCCCGTTTCCTTCGGGCGAGCTCTCCTGCTCCAGGCCCGTCTCGGGGCGCGTTCGGGCCAGCTTTGTCGGCGCGTTCAGATTTGACGGCGACAGGCCCCTCCGAAGTCCAAGCCTGCCCAGAGACCTCGAGCCTCCAAGTTGCATCCTCGGAAGAATGTCTTTCCAGGACCCCCTTGCTTCGGGACCTGAGCTGTTCAGGACCTGTCTCCTTCAGGCTGCTTCCCCCCCTCAGGTGTCCGGTGCCACTGGGAAACACCCACCGCTGGGCCTCGGTCTGCCCGAATGTTGCCCCGACCTTGGGCGTCGACCACGATGGGCGCTTGCGACCGCTGTGCCATCGAGAGCGGTTGCACCAGGAGGCTGGGACCACTGTAGTCGTGTCTGGTTAGTGGGTCGGCCCTGAAGAAGCAGGGGTGCCCCAGTGTTCCGTATGTCGTGTGTCATGGAGCACGGGCTGCCCGGGGAAAATGCCTGTGCCCTCTTGGACGTCCCCCGCAGCCGATCTCAATCCCGACTGAAACGGAGCCTCTGCGCCCAAGAGCCGTCACTTCAAGGTTCCTCCTCCTCACGAAGATCGGTGCATAGTACAGCATCGGCTTTCACCCCTCTTGATTGGGGTTGCGGATTTGCTTCACGATTGCTTTCCACTTGGCTCGTGATGCGGACGGCACGCGCGCGTGCTAACTCCCCGTGGATGTTTTTGTATTTGCGAAAGAAAAGGTTCCTCCTCCCCAGGAAGAAAAACAGTAGCAGCGCAAGCATCAACTTTCGGAGGTCGCGCCTCTTCTTCGGTCGGCGCTGGACCCTCGCCCCCAATGCTACCAGGAAGCTGGATACACATGACGCGGTTGCATGCGCGAGAGCTGGATACGCATGTGTACAGATGTCTTTCTAGCGCTCGGGCCTTCTGTGACCGTGTGTTCTGGGCTTCCACACTTGTGTCCAGCAGATACCCTCCGGATGTTCCGCATGTGGCTCCAGCCATGTGTGTGTGTGTGTTCCGGCTTCTTGGCGTGCAGTGTTTTGCTCCTCCATCCTCCAGGTGTCCGGCGCCAAGGCGTTCGAGGCCACCGAGTGCCTCGCGCTCGGGAAGCACGCGCTGGAGCGGCTGATAGGCCCCGTGGAGGACGTTCTGCGGCGGAGCGCCATCAAGGCCTCGCCGGCTGGGGCGGGTCGGGTGCTGCCAGAGGGGTCCCTGGCAGCGGTCGAGGTTCGAGGTTCGAGGTTCGAGGATCAGGGATGGAGATTCGGGGATCGAGGTTCGAGATGCGAGGATCGGATGCTCGAGGGTCAAAGGCCAAGGCTCGAGGATCGAGGGTGGACGTGGTCCTCACAATTGATGATCCTGAAGCTTGGAATTGGTAACAGTTTTTCGGATGGAGGGCGGGCCATTTTCAAAATATGGCTCTCGCAACAGCGCCGCGCGCATTCGTATTGAAAGTTTGCAAGAGTTTCGCGGAGTCAAATCGGGCCGTTTTCAAAAGGTGGCTTTCGGTTTAGCGCCGCGCGCATTACCCAATTAGGCTTGTCCAAGGGGTTCTCTACTTGGCTAAAGGTTGGTGCCTCGTATTCTTATGTTGACCGTTGCTCGGAGGTTCCCCAAGTTCCCGCCCCCGGTGCCTCGTATTCTTACGTCGCCCGTTCCTCGGGGTTCCTCGGGGTTCCCCGGGTTCCCCGCCCCCAGTGCCTCCTATTCTTACGTCGCCCGTTCCCCTGGTTCCCTGGGTTCCCTGGTCCCCGGGTTCCCTGGGTTCCCCGACCCCGTGCCTCATGCCAAGCAATGCCAAGGAATGCCAAGCAATGCCAAGCAATGCCAAGCAATGCGAAGCAATGCCAAGCAATGCCAAGCAATGCCAAGCAATGCCAAGCAATGCCAAGCAATGCGAAGCAATGAAAAGCTATTTGAAGCAATGCGAAGCAATGTCGAGCAATGCCAAGCAATGCGAAGCAACGCCAAGCGACGCCAAACAATGCAAAGCTATGCGAAGCAATTCCAATCAATGCCAAGCAATGCGAAGCAATGCCAAGCAATGCCAAGCAATGCAAAGCAAGTCGAAGCAATGCGTAGCAATGCGAAGCAATGCGAAACAATGGCAAGCAATGCCACGCAATGCCAAGCAATGTCAAGAATTGTGGAACAATGCGAAGAAATTCGAAGCAATGCCAAGCAATTCGAAGCAATGCGAAGCAATGCGAGGCAGTTCGAAGCAATGCGAAGCAATGCGAAGCAGTGCGAAGCAATGCCAAAGGAATGCGAAGCAATGCCAAGCAATGCCAAGCAATGCGAAGCACTCCCCTTCAATGCCAAGCAATGCGAAGCAATGCGTAGCAATGCGAAGCAGTGCCAAACAATGCAAAGCAATGCGAAGCAATGCCAAGCAATGCGAACCAATGCGAAGCAATGCGAAGCAATTCCAAGCAGTGCAAGGCAATGCCAAGCAATGCCAAGAAGCGCCAAGGAATGCGAAGCAATGCTAAGCACTGCGCCCATGCAATAGGGAGTTTTTGCCTAATTGGGGTCGCGCCAGGTTCATTCGTTGTAAAAGCTCGCGTGATTTTCACGGATGGATGGTGGCTCATTTTCAAATTTTGGCTCTCGCATTAGCGCCGCGCACATGTGTCTCAAAGCTTGCAAGAGTTTCACGGATGCAGGGCGGTTCCACTTCAAAATTTGGCTCTCGCCTTAGCGCTGCTCACTCTCACTTCAACCTTAACAGTTTCAAGGGTTCTTATGGTTGACGTCGCCAAACGGCGTTGAGGCACAATTCAGGAATGTCAGGGCGTAACAGTCACGTTGATGTGCGGTTCTGATTTCTTAGACATGGTGTTCCGGCACGATTCAGGACCGTCAGGACGCAGCAGTAATTTAGAGTCGCGGCGTTGGAGTCCCAAGATTGATGTTTTGACACTGTTGGTGATTACCAGACGGCTGTCTTCCAACGGCACACTTCCCGCAATCAAGATAAATCTCTGCGGGGACCTTCGCAGAGGGAACTTGAAGGGAGGATTTATTGCATCATCGTTCATGCGTTGTGGGTTTGCACTTGTCCTCCTCCTCCTCTCCATCTTCCTCCTGCTCCCTGCTCCTCCCTCCTCCTTCTCCCCTTCCCCTCACTTCTGCCTCCTCCGTCCTCCTCCCTCCTCCTCCTCCCTCCTCCTCCCCTCCACCTCCTCCCCCTACCTCCCTCTTCCGTCCTTCCTCCTCTCTCCTCCATCGCTCCGCCTCCTCCTCCTCCTCCTCCTCCTCCTCCTCCTCCTCCTCCCGTTTCCTTTTCTCGTCCTCCTTCATACTACTTCCTTCCCAATCCCCCCCGCTGTAACACCTCCAGGCGTTTCCGTAGGCCGAGCCAGTCATTTCGTTTGAGATGTCCACGCAATCTGCAAGCCTGCAGCTAAACAGCTCAAGCCACTTCAAGGATGTAGGGTCGGGCGTTTCCAACATTCACAGTTTGCCACATTTTCAAGGAGGGGGCGGCCAGTCGTTTTCATATTGCGGCTCTACCCTTACACCCGCACGCACCATGCGTGTTTCAAAGGTGGAATGCCAGTTGGTTTCGTGGCTCCGCATCGCCGCGCACATTTGTCGCAAAAGTTTGCAGCAGCTTCCAGTCGCTTCCAGGGTGGAGGCTAGTTCGTTTTCAAGCAGCTGCCCTCGCCTTAGTGCTGCGTGCACTCGCCAGCGACGCTTGCAACAGGTACAGGGGTGGATGGCGGTTCCTTTTCGGACCTGCGCTTGCCGGGGACCAGACGCTGGGAGCTGGGTTGCAGCTGTGCGGATGGACAGCGGGTCTCTTCCAACACGGGGCTCTCGGTGGACACTGTCTCAATTTGAGAGGGGCGGCTTCTTGTTCAAACACCTCCTTGAACTTATCCATCACAGTACCTGCATTCCTTAGCATTTGCCAGACGGGTGTACGCCAGTCCCTTTTACAGATGGGGCTCTCGCCTGGCTGGCAAGCCCATGGGGTGCTCGTCTTTCAGGGGTGCGCTTCCTGCAGTCGAAGGAAGGCTTGTAAGGACCGGTGAGGAGAAGAAGTGGGACTGGAAGGTGTAGTCCAGCATTGTTCGGGTATTTTGGGTTTACTCTGGTCTTCCTCCTCCTCTTCTCCTCCTCCTCCTCCTCTTTCTCCTCCTCCTCCTCACAATTCCCCTTCGCCTGCCCTTCCCGAGCGCGAACGCTCCCAGGCGCGCGGCAGCGCACGCCCGCGGGGGTGGGGTAGGGTGGGGGGAAGAGCGGTGAGGAGGAGGAGGAGGAGGAGGAGGAGGAGGAGGAGGAGGAGGAGGAGGAGGAGGAGGCGCAGGAGGAGGAGGAGGAGGATGAGGAAGATGATGATGAGGAGGAGGAGGCGGAGGAGGAGGAGAATGTGGAGGAGGACTGAGGACGACGATATTGAGGACATGGGAAGGTATTGAATGGGGAGAGGGTGAATGATGGATGACAAGGGAGGAGGAGGAGGAGAGGAGGAGGAGGAGGAGGAGGAGGAGGAGGAGGAGGAGGAGGAGGAGGAGGAGGAGGAGGAGGAGGAGGAGGAGGAGGAGGAGGGAGGAGGGAGGAGGCGTAGGAGGGGAGGAGAAGGAGGAGGAAGAGAAGTAGGAGGAGGACCAGTGGAAAACCAAGAGCCATCAACGATGTTGGAATAAACCCTCCCTCCAAGCTCCCTCTTCATAGATCCCTACAACGGTTCAAGTCCACTGAGGGAACTGCCTCGTTGGTTGACATCCGTTGGAAGTCCTTGAAGCATACCAAAACAATATTCCCGGGATACCAACGTCACGGATCAACCTGACTGTTGCGTTTCGAGGATCCTGAACCGTACCAGAACACCATTCCTGAGACTTCAACACAGCGAATCAATGTAACTGTTGCGACCCCATAATCCTGAATCCTTCCCAAACACTTTTTTGTATGCTGATCATGGGGACCCGTGTAACTTTTGCATTTTTTGAACAAAGGAGTTTGCGCGGCGCCAAGGCGAGAGCCACATTTTGAAAAGGAACCGCCCCCTGATCCGTGCAAGTCTTAAACGAATGTGGACGGCGCTAAGGCGAGAGCTACATTTTGAAAATCACCCGCCCTCCATCCGTAAAACTCTTGCAACTTTTGAAAAGGAATGTGCGCGGCGCTAAGGCGAGAGCAACATTTTGAAATGGAACCGCCCTCAATCCGCGAAGCTCTTGCAAATGTTGAAAAGGAATGTGCGCGGCGCTAAGGCGAGAGCCACATTTTGAAAACGACCCGCCCTCCATCTGTGAAGCTGTTGCCATTTTTGAAGCTTTAGGGTCATGAATCGCGCGGATGTCTCAGGCGAAACGCACAGCTCGCCCTAGAAACTGGCATCGAGGTGCGACAGGGAGAAATTATTGGAGAGGCCTGACGGCCGGTGCCGCCGACCCTGATCGAAAGGGCTAGGAGTGGGGGGAGGAAGCGGAGGATGAGGAGGAGGAGGAGGATGAGGAGGATCAGGAGGAGGAGGAGGAGGAGAAGGAGGAGGAGGAGGAGGAGAAGGAGGAGGAGGAAGAGGATGATGAGGAGGAGGAGGAGGAGGCGGAGGAGGAGGAGGAGGAGGAAGTGCATCCTTTGTGTGCCCGCTCGAAGAAAGTGCGCCCCGGGAGTGTGATATTCTGACTTGGGACGTGCTCCCGGAAGAGGAAGAAGTGCATCTCGGGCGTGCCCTCTCGAGGAAAATGCGCCCTAGGGGGGTGGTATTTTGACTCGGGGCCCGCTCCCAGGACGCCTCCAGGGACGCCTCTGCGGGAGGAGGAGGAGGAGGAGGAGGAGGAGGAGGAGGAGGAGGAGGAGGAGAGGAGCAGGAGGAGGAGGAGGAGGAGGAGGAGGAGGAGGAGGCTCAAGGAGGAGAAGGCTCAAGCAGCGTGTCTTCTGTTCCCGCCGGGCGCGCGGCCTCTCCCGCCGCGCACCTCGGGCCGTCTCCCTCCTCCCCCCCTCCAGCAATAGAGCGGCCGCCCCTGCGCGCTGCGCCGGGCGCCGGGCGCCGACGCCGCCCCGAGGGCGGGCGCCGGGCGCTGCCGCCCCCGGCGCCGGACGCCGCAGCCTGCCCCGGCCCGGGCCAGGGCGCCGGGCAGCGGACAGTCCCGGCCGCAGGGCGCCGGGCGCCAGACGCCAGGCGCCGCAGCTTGCCCCCGCCGCCTGCCCTCGCCGGGCCCCCCTCGGTCGGGCCAGGGCGCCTCCCCGGGCGCCGCCCCGGGCCAGGGCGCCGCCCCGGGCGCCGAGGACCGCCGCCCTGGGCGCCGGGTGCCGCCGCCTGCCGGAGATGACCCTGCCTCGGAGGGCCTCAGCAAAGGCGTGGCTAGCGACGGCAGCTACGAAGACAGCTATGAAGGCGGTGCAGAAGAGGAAGGGCATAAGTACCCTCGCCACGGACTCCCTGAGCCTCTACCAGGCGACCCTCCAGGCCGACAGAGCATGGAGGGCCAGGAAGCAGGCAAAGGGCTCGATCTGGAAGGGGTATACCAGGGCGCAGTACATCGCAGAGAGGGTGCAGATCGAGCATCCGGCGAGCGCCCGGGGGCCACGCATCCCCCGGGAGCCGAGCATCCGGGGACGCCGCGGGCAGAAAAAGGTATGATTTTTGTTTCATACCTTTTTCTGTCCGGCGGGCCGCGGCGTGCTTGCAGCCAGGGCATTCCCGAGGCGGCCTGGAGCACAGGGATTGGCCCCGGACCTTCGCGGGTGGCGACGCGGGGCCCTTTGTCTCCACCGCTGCTGCCGTCGTCGCCGCCGCCGCTGGTCGTCGCGGTCGCCGTCGTCGTCGCGGTCGCCGCCGCTGTCGCCGTCGTCGTCGTCGTCGCCGGTGTCGCACGTGCAATCGTGGGGGACTGGGAGGGCGGCGACCCCGCGGACCCTCCCCCCCTCAGCTCCACGGCGCGGTCCTGCAGTCCAGCTGAGGACTGACCGGTGGTGCCGAGGCCCGGACCGGCCGGGAGCCGAACATCCGGCGAGCGCCCAGGAGGCACGCCTCCCCCTCGCCTCCCCCTCCCCCGCCCCGTGCTCTGCTCGTCCCCTCTCCCCCTTCTTCCCCTGCCTTTCCGCCCTCTCCTCTTGCCTTCCCGCCCCGTGCCCCTCCCCCCTCCTCCCGCCTCTCGGCCGGGCCCTCCTTCCTCAGCTTACCCTGGACAGGCGCCCCCCTGAGACCCCCGTCCGTGGGACGGCGGGGCTGGGGGCTCGGGGAGGTCTCTCCCCCGGAGGGCCCCTGAGACCCGCGCCATTCCTCGGCGCGTGGCCGGGCGGGGTGGCAGCGCGCCCCCCTGAGACCCCCGTCCGTGGGACGGCGTGGCCGGGGGCGTGTGGTGCCTGGGACCTTCCCTGGAGGGCCCTTGAGACCCGCGCCTCGAGTCCGTGGCGCGTGGCCGGGCGGGGCGGCCCCCTTTCCCCCCCTCGGGGCCCTCCCCCCCTGCCCCTCTCCCTCCCCCCGTTCCCCTCGCCCCCCCTTCCTCCTCCTCCCCCTCCTCCTCCTCCTCCTCCTCCTCCTCCGGCCGAGGCCCGTCAGGACTCGGGGGGGGCGCCCCGACCGAGGAGCAGGTGCGACCCGGGCGGTGGGACGGGCGGGAGGGCCGCGCCGCGTACCCACCTCATGCCGCCAGTCGGCTCGGTCTTGGCCGGGTCGCTGGCGCGCGTTGGGGCAGGGGCCGGCCCTGGCACCTTCGTCGCACCTCCCCCCACTGTCCGCAGCCAGACCAGGACGGCGAACCCGGGGGGGGGGCGGCCGCGCCCAGGGTGGGGTGATCGCAGCTCGCCACCTCAGGCGCCTGGCGCGGGCTGCCGCTCGTGGCCAGGACAGGGCATGGCTGGCCGAGCCCGCGCAGCGGGAAGCCCTCCAGCGGCCAGCGGGCACCGGGGCCACGGCGGCAGACCTCAGCGCGCAGGGAGCCACGCTACCAGAGGTTCGAGCGTGGGCTCGCCTCGCCTTGCAGGGCGCCCTCCTGCGCGATGCAACCGGGGCGGTGGCCGCGTGCCGGTTCTGCGGCGCCTCGCTCGAGACCTGGGCCCGAGCAGTGCCCCCCGGCGGTGGCAGCGCTGGGGCGCGCGGGGCCGGCGGCAGCGGGCTGGGCGAGCAGCCCCCCCACGGCCGCCGAGGCGCGCCGGCTGGAGGCAGCTGCGGAGGAGGCAGCTGCGGAGGCTGCCGCGCGGGCCCCATGATAGAACCAGAGCGGAGTAGCGAGGTATAAGAAGTGGCGATAAACTGGCCCCCTTCCGACTCGTCTCCGGCCCCCTCGCCCCCCCGCCCTCGCCCCCTCGTCGTCCTGGCCCCCTCGCCTCCTCCCCGCCCTCCCCTCCTCCCTCCCTGGCCCTCGCCCCCCGCCGGCCCGCCTCTCTCCCCCCCCCCATATGGAAGCCGCCGCAGGCTGAAAAAGGTATGAATATTTGTTCATACCTTTTTCCGTGCCCTGGTGCCCGGCCCTGACCCGCGCCAGAGTGAGGCATGGACAGGAGGCCCCTGACGCCCGCGCTGACGACCCCGTCCGGGGGGCACCCATGGACGCACCGGAGCTTGTTGGCCCCGGTTGGCCGGGCCCGGGGGCTGGGGGCTGGGGGGTGGCCCAGTGCCGGGGCCGGGGCGGGCGTCCTTCGGGGGGGGGGGGGGGCCGGGAGCGCTCGGACGGTTCGGGGAGTCCCGGGGCTCGCCGGTGAGCACCCCGGGGCGGCCAGCCCAGGTGAAGCTTGGCGCTGGCCAAGCTTGCCATGCGGCGGGCCGCCCCCGGGCGCCATCGGGGTGTCCGGTGGCTGGCCTGGGCACGTCTGGAGTGCTGCCACTCGCCGTGCGATGTCGCCCCGTGCATTGCCACCCCGCTCTGGCGAGAGTGCCTACCGAGCAGCCACCCGCCCCAAGCGGTCGGGGGGGCCGCCGGGGGACCCCCTCCCCAGAGGGCTGCACAGGGGCCCCCCGCGTCAGCGTCGGGCGCCACCCAACAGACCCCCTGGCCGCGGGGAGGGGCAGCAGCCGCGGGCTGGGCGCTAGGAGGCCCACCTGCGGGAAAAGTAAGAGCCCGTGCCGGGCGGCCCGGCCGGGCGCGCCGCCCGACTGTGGGTGCGCGTCAAGCGGTCGGAA